>OZ007571.1:2348542-2433542 GCA_963931925.1 Onchidella celtica | reverse complement strand
AAACAAAAATAAAAAATAATGAAAATAGCGAATTCTCAGTGGAATGATACGAATGACAACATCTGGTAATTTGATGAGATACATTTGCATACATTTGGTGTTTTTTTTTAAAGTGATTTAGGCCGGGGGGGGGGGGGGAAGGGGGGAAGAGAAATTAACAGAAGAGATGAAAGAAATAAGGAACAGAAATGTAGAAGAAACTGATGTAGAGTGAGTGTTTTGGCGGCTGTGAATATACACTGTGTCCTGTAATTGTTGTGGATGTGCAATTATTGATTAGATACAGAATGATGGCGAATCGAAGTAGTCTCGGGGTACCAACAGGAGGAAATGTACATAGAAATGGTAACGTTGTAGTAGGATGTACTGTTTCTTTCCTCTTTCCGTCTACATCAGCTGTTTGGTTGGGTGGGCGAGCTGTGGGGAATTTGGGTGGGTGAGAGGGGTGGGTACAGGTGCTAGAGCGGTGTCCTAACTTTGTCCTACACTCCTTGTCCTTTGCTGAACACCCCCCTCCCCCTTTACTGGCACTCCATGAACAAGATTTGGTTTTCTTTTGAATAAGGGGGGGAGGGGGGGGAGTCGCTGTCAAGTCCACTTTTGTTCAGTCAACAATAAATTGAGTCCATTTCCCGAGATGCAAACGCCACAGAACTTGAGAGCCGTTGTCAGGGATTCTACAAGGACGCGCGAACAAGCCTGCTGGACTGTCCTCAGCCTATGAAAAGTATCGTTGCTAAATTTGTATGGCGGATAGACAGACATAATAACGAAATAACCCCCACCCCCACCCACCCCCGGCTTACTTCCATCATGCGAAATCAATCAGGCAGGTACTGAGTTTGAGTTTAGACACGATGATGCCCATACGGTGCTAGGGATAAGAAAACAAAATGATAGAATTAAACTGGGCGATAGCACAAAGGGAGACCTACCAGAGTCGGCCACCAACCGCCCGCACTCAGGCTGATGGAGAATTCCAGAAAATGTAAGGTCACAACCAACTACTGAAGGTTCACACAGACAACAGACCTACTGCAGGGCTCAGACAGACAGCAGACCTACTGCATAGTTTACACAGACAACAGACCTCCTGCAGGGCTCAGACAGACAACAGACCTACTGCAGGGCTCAGACAGACAACAGACTTACTGCAGGGCTCAGGCAGACAGCAGATCTACTGCAGGACTCAGACAGACAGCAGACCTGCTGCAGGGCTCACACAGACAACAGACCCACGGCAGGGCTCAGACAGACAGCAGGCCTACTCAGGGCTCAGACAGACAACGGACCTACCGCAGGGCTCACACAGACAACAGACCTACTGCATGGCTCAGACAGACAGCAGGCCTACTGCAAGGCTCAGACAGACAACAGACTTACTGCATGCAAGGCTCACTCAGACAACAGAGCCACTGCAGGGCTCAGACAGACAGCAGGCCAGGAATACAACATTTATTAAAAAGTACCATGTATACTGCAAAGCCCAGCATGGACACTAACGCTGGAGAAATTACACGAGTGCCAGAGAATTTAGAAATGGAAGAAAACAAAAACAGCAAAATACACCAGTTTTCCATCACAAGAGCACGGGGTATATTTTCCTCGGGTTAGAAAAACTAAATTAATTAAATTCAAAGTAAAAAAGCGAATAACTGATTATTAACCGGCTATCTAGTTGTTGCTGGTCCATCCATGCGAATTCTCCAACTCTCTCGATGCTTTGATACCCAGGAAACTTCTGTTCTGTCAAATGTTTAACCATTTCTCTCAGATTTAGAGACAAGCCAGAAATGATACACGAGTGAGAACAGCCACCAGCCAATTGTTGAGCTTCAAATGAAAGTTCAGGATAGACGTATATGACCCATTCACTTACATTCTCAAGATTACAAAGTGATGGAACAGAGCTCAGAAAGAACAGGCTTTTAGTAGTTTTTAAACCATTGCAAATTTTGGGCTTTTAGTTGATGAGAGACGCTATTGATCACTGTAGGAATCTCTGGAGAGGTGCATCCATTTCAATTGTCGTTCGTGAAAGTGCACGGGGGCAAGTCTCAGACTTTGATGACAAAAAACAACAAAAAAGAACTTTCTGTACTACATTTCAGTATAGTCGTAATTCCTGAATTGTACTGTGTCCTGTGGGACGTCGTGTCTTCGTGCCACATTCGTTCGTGAAAATATCCATGTGATGGCGTCATCAGTTTCTGCGCAGTGGGCAAAATGTCGAATTCGCTCTGTTGGACCATGGGGCGCCCAGAGAACGATGTTCCTGGAGTTAAATTATCGCATGAAGATGTGGGTAAAACATTGAGTGTGCACCACAGAACAGAGGTACTACCAGACGCAACACAGGATAGAAATACGTCATCAGTATTGACCACCCTGCGCCATTGTGGATGAGATTGATTGGTCGTAACTAGGCACGAGCGCAATGACGTTTAATGTAACATAATGCAAAAGCTGAAACGTTTTCCCTTGAATATATTTCGATATTCATCTCCCTGAAAGAATTTTAACATTATTTACACCTTCCTTGGTCATTCTTTTTCGCATTGGAACAGCAGGACGGGCGTATCAAAAGAACAACCACATTAGTCACTACCACGATATCGAAAGTAAAAATGTTGGTGTCGGCCAGATGTCACCATGTTGGTTCTTCGACCTAATTCTAATGTGGGTCTGGATCTACAATACATTCGCTGATGACGCAAACAGAGCAGTAAATATATCTACAACAATATAAATTAGGGTATCTCCCACTCACCTTATCTACAACAATATAAATTAGGGTATCTCCCACTCACCTTATCTACAACAATATAAATTAGGGTATCTCCCACTCACCTTATCTACAACAATATAAATTAGGGTATCTCCCACTCACCTTATCTACAACAATATAAATTAGGGTATCTCCCACTCACCTTATCTACAACAATATAAATTAGGGTATCTCCCACTCACCTTATCTACAACAATATAAATTAGGGTATCTCCCACTCACCTTATCTACAACAATATAAATTAGGGTATCTCCCACTCACCTTATCTACAACAATATAAATTAGGGTATCTCCCACTCACATTATCTACAACAATATAAATTAGGGTATCTCCCACTCACCTTATCTACAACAATATAAATTAGGGTATCTCCCACTCACCTTATTTACAACAATATATATTAGGGTATCTCCCACCCACCTTTATAGTGAATCCTAGCTTGCAAATGTCAGGGGTTCAAGATAAATAACATCCAAAAGGATTGTCAGTGAATCACTGAATGAGTCAAGTGAAATTGCATCTTATCCAAAATGGCCGCGCGCATACTGCCCGTAGTTACGAAAATTGGACTTATTTCGCTTCTGAGAGTTCACTATAAATTCTGTGGTGTGCACTACCGCTGGTGGCTGAAATGTCGGGGCCTCCATTTCCGGAGTCTGGGGTACATTTTAACATCACGGACACCGCTGAAAACTTCATAGACACGGCATGTTTTATAGCGCTGAAGAGTTGATTTGTTTTTGTCGTTGCCGGAAAGGAAAATCGTGACGTCCATTCGAGAGTAGGAGGATAGCATTGCCGCTCCAGCTCCAGCACTCAGCAGACTGGCGTGACAAGGAGGGTACAGAAATAAGAACTCAAGTCTACAGCACTGAGGCGGCTGGTACTTCTGTTTCACAGAAATATAATTCTGGGTATTCCCTGGTCTTGGGTTGTTTACAAGGATGCTGCTAGGAGAGAGAGGGAGAGAGAAACAGGGAGAGACAGAGGGGAGAGAGAGAGAGAGAGAGACAGAGGGGAGAAAGAGAGAGAGAGAGAGGGGGGGGGGGAGAAAGAGAGAGAGAGGCCTCCTACCGGATTGGGGGTGACATCTCCATCATGTCTGTGGTGACAGGTGCGCATGGGGAACTTTCCTCTGTCATCTTGCTAGGGAATAATTCATGAAGGCGAGAGGACTTGTTTGTCTATTGTGGTTATACCGGGGAAATTGTCAGCCATACACACAGACAGACAGACAGACAGACAGACACGCGGACAGAGATGGGGAGGCTGCCAGATTAGCTGGCAGATCAACGGAGGGGAATGGATGGATGGATGGATGGATGGTCGAACGGACGGACGGGTAGATGGATGGGTGGATGGATGGGTGGATGGACGGACGGGTAGATGGATGGGTGGATGTATGGGTGGATGGATGGTCGAACGGACGGACGGGTAGATGGATGGGTGGATGAACGGACGGACGGGTAGATGGATGGGTGGATGAACGGACGGACGGGTAGATGGATGAGTGGATGAACGGACGGACGGGTAGATGGATGGGTGGATGAACGGACGGATGGGTGGATGAACGGACGGACGGGTAGATGGGTGGGTGGATGAACGGACGGACGGGTAGATGGATGGGTGGATGGATGGATGGATGGGTGGATGGATGGATGGATGGGTGGATGAACGGACGGACGGGTAGATGGATGGGTGGATGAACGGACGGACGGGTAAATGGATGGGTGGATGAACGGACGGACGGGTAGATGTATGGGTGGATGAACGGACGGACGGCTAGATGGATGGGTGGATGAACGGACGGACGGGTAGATGGATGGGTGGATGAACGGACGGACGGGTAGATGGATGGGTGGATGAACGGACCGACGGGTAGATGGATGGATGGATGGATGGATGGATGGATGGATGGATGGATGGATGGATGGATGGGTGGATGGATGGATGAACGGAATGCGGACGAACGAGTAGATGGATAGGTGGATGGATGGATGGGTGAACGAGCGGACGGGTAGATGGATGGATGGACGGGCGGACGGACAGGTAGATGGATGGGTGGATGGGTGTATTTTATATTTTGTATTCGTATAACTCTTAAATCCCATTTGGGAAATTTGCTTTTGTGCCATTGCAGCCCAGTTATAACTGGAGCAGGCACGTTGTCGCTACAGTGCAGCGCCGGTCGGCGGTGTTTGGGGGGGGGGGGGGATCTAGGAATGAATTTTTATTTAATTTTGCTCGGGCAGCGGCCTGTCCGGCCTGCTCTTTTCGATTTCCAACTGCCAAGGTATCTTTAACGTGCGCAACGTGCACACGGGCCCTCCGAAATTGTTCGTCCTTATCCGAGAAGACTAGGTACTCGATCCTACCCCCCAATAGGATCAGGGACACGAAAATATGAGAAAAATCCCAAAGTTCAGACATGCCTGCACTGGTCGGGTTTTGAACCCGGGACCTTTGGCATGAGAGGCGAGCACCTTGCCTCTAGACCACCTGCTTGGATAGATGGATATATGAATGAATGGATGGGCGGACGGAGAGGCTTCATGAATGTGTGAAACAGAGAGCTGTTTTATGTTTTATCTAGATGTAGATTAAATAAAATGTTCAGTTACAACAGAAAGAGACGACCAACACATCAATGTCAAAACCCATGGATCTCCGTCTTGTCTGTCTCTCCCCCCCCCCCCCCCCCTCTTTCTTTCTTTCCTTGTAGGTCTTTATTTTAAGAGATTCGCTGCCATGGAGCCATGAGGAACTAAAGGAACCAGAGGTGGAAAGTGATTCATTTGTAAACCCAGTTTGCCCGTAAGGCATTTACACACGTGGGCTTTGGGAATATAAAAAAAAAATGAGGATCGTTTTCAGGAGATGGGGGTGGGGTGGGGTAAAGACTCTTCTTAAGATGATGCATGTTTTCTGTGTTCTCCTTTCAGCAACATCTTCCTAGGCGAGACTTTCTCCAGCTACATCTCTGTCCACAACGACAGCAGCCAAGTATGTAAGGAGATCACGCTGAAGGTACGACATTCACCCGCATCAAAGTAGGACATTCAGTCACATCAAAGTACGACATTCAGCTTCATCAAAGTACGACAGTCAGTCACATCAAAGTACGACGTTCAGTCACAGCAAAGTACGACATTCAGCTACATCAAAGTACGACAGTCAGTCACATCAAAGTACGACGTTCAGTCACCTCAAAGCACGACATTCAGTCACCTCAAAGTACAACATTCAGTCACATCAAAGTACGACATTCCGTCACCACAAAGTACGATAATAAGCCACATCAAAGTACGACATTATCTCACTTCAAAGTACGACATTCACCGGCATCAAAGTGCGGCATTCACTCACATCAAAGTACGACATTCACCGACATTAAGGTACCACATTCGCTCACTTCAAAGTACGGCATTCACTCACGTCAAAGTACGGCATTCAACCAAGTCAACATACGACGTTCAGTCACGTCAAAGCACGACATTCACTCACATGAAAACACGACGTTTATTCACCTCAAAGCACGACCCTCATTCACATCAAAGTACGACACTCAGTCACATTAATATACGACATTCACTGGCATTAAAGCATGACATTCGCTCACATTAAAGTTCGACATTCAACGGCACTAAAGTACGACATTAGCTCACGTCAAAGTACGACATTCACTCATTTCAAAGTACGGCATCCAGTCACGTCAAAGCACGACATTCAGTCACATCAAAGCACGGCGTTCAATCACATCAAAGTACGACATTCAATCACACCAAGGCACAACATTCACTCACATCAAAGCACGACATTCACTCACATCAAAGCACGACATTCACTCACATCAAAGCACGACATTCACGCACATCAAAGCACGACATTCACTCACATAAAAGCACGACATTCACTGACATCAAATCACGACATTCACACACATCAAAGCACGACATTCAGGCACATCAGAGTATTTAGCCGGAATTAGTCATATGTTTTAGCTGTTTAACCATTTTACGACAGATATCCAGTCGTGTTGTTGTTTAGCAATGTTAAGTCCTATTGTTTTGGGTAATTGGGGAACGCCCACCACCACTACCAGCAAAAGCTCTGCAGTACAGATCATATAGTCACTGCTCTACGCTAATGGCATAAGTCATTTTTGACACTTTTGAGATATGAAGAAGAAAAAAACAAACTATCTTTTCCTGTTATTTGGTGACTCCTGCCATTATGATTCTATTGGATGATTACATTTTCCTATTGGCACATTTCTTTTTCTATAATAATTATTATCTGCTAGCCCTCATGCTTAGGAATGCAGTAAGTCATCGGTTGCCTTTTGGCGCAAGTCTGACATGTGCCATTATCATAGATAGAGTAGTGACGATGTACAGACTTTCGTCAGTGGTTGTTTAATTTGCCAATATCAATTACAGGCCCTGCTTTCATTGTCTGTTGCCCCAGTTTGCTTCAGATGAGTCGTTTGACTTTTTTTTTTTAAGTGTTGATATAAGTCTTTTCAACCAAAAGTTTGTTCTGCTGGGCCCGTGTGTGGTCACTGTGCCTGATGTGTAGACAATTCACATGGCTATATTATATGTATTTCCCGTGCTGTATTCTCCAGGCTGATCTCCAGACCGGGTCCCAGCGTCTGTCCTTGTCCTCCGTCAGTCCTCAGCCCATACCAGAGCTCCAGCCTGACCACAGCATTGATGACGTCATACACCATGAGGTTAAAGAATTGGGCACACATATGTGAGTGAGTGGTGAATGATTGATTCATTCACAAATTTGACAGCTGAGAAAAGTTCAGTCCTAAGTTACAGCCAGACCATTATCTGCACCAGTAAATGTTTAATATAGACATAGTGAGAGAAACACAGCTGGTTTATGTATCATATCTCACCAGATGAAAAACTTGTGTATTTTATATTCGGCTCTTGTTACTTGTACGTACGGTGCCCAAGTATGGCGCATGCGTATACGTACATATCCCTGATCCCATCTTTATCCTCAACCCCAAATCTTATCCAATCCCTAACCCTGCCCCTTACCTTTTCAACTAAAAAACAGGAGGAAAACAAAAAATCTGAAAGAATAATTAATTAAGGCTTTTGTTAATAGTATTTCGGGAGGATCTCTCTAGCTCCAGAGTCACAAAAGCTTTAAAATACGTACTTCTAGCACAAGGAAGTTGGGGGGGGGGGGGGGTCAGGCATACCTACTTGTAACAGCATTCTTTATATTCCAAGTGGTTTGTCATTCTTGAATATTTAATCATTTAGAGAGCAAAACGTGTCTAAATGTGTGAGTTAGAGTCTGGTCCTGCAATACATGTAGTGGTGGCTGCCAGTCATTCTTGAAAACTCTCAGAACTATAACAGTATTTGAAATCGAAGTGTTTTTAACCCTGTGGTGCCCGAGATGCCATAAATTGAGCAATAACTAGACACAGAAATAGAACATTCTGACAAAAAACAAAATCTGGCAGAATGACACTTGAGTTCTCATAATCCATAATATATCAGTTTGCATGAAAGAACATGAAGGAGGTTTGGTGCATTCATTCCGTGGTGAAAATGCATTTCTGACATGTCAAATTTAATTCCTCTTCCTTTGCTGACACTTGGACATTTAAATGGGAGTCCAGTCCTAAACCACCACAACATCCCAGGGGTGGGGAATGTCACTTGTGAATCCTTTGAAAACTTCAGATTGTGTGGCAGTAGCCTGGGAGATTGGAGGCTGACGGGACATGACCAGTGGTCACGCAGTATTGGGTAAAATCGTTGAACTTGACTGTAACTAATTGTAACTGATTCAATTTCTCCTGGCTACTCACAGATTTATTTGGCAATTGAACGATTGTAAACATGAGAATTGGGGTCTAATTTAGGGTCACGTTTGAGACTTCCCAATACACAAACTACTATCTTATAAAGGTTATAATGGCCAAGTATCTATATATTTCGGCAGAATTACTTTTAGTAGACTGGCCGACTCGCCATAATAACCATTTCCTTGTGTTTGACCTTTCAGACTTGTGTGTGCAGTTGGGTACATGCTCACCTCAGGGGAGAGAATGCAGTTTAGGAAATTTTTCAAGTTTCAGGTAGAGTTATGTAACTTTGATGCCCTTGGATTTCTTCTTGGGTAGTCTTTATTGTGTGCCCAATTTCTGTTTTGTACCCAGTTTCTGTTCCGAACCCAGTTTTTGTACTGTACGCAGCTTTTGTACTGTTAATTCTGTACCCACACTTTCTGTTCTGTGCCCAGTTTCTTTACAAATCACTCTAATAATTTATGTTGTTTGTGATAGGTCAGTAACAGACAGGTCAATGTTACAATAGCATGGACTGTCTTTTCTTTGGGCACCTGAGTATAAACCTTGAATCTTCCTTTTGAGAAAGCTGAGCTGGTTTCATGATTTTGGAGGAGGGGGAAGGTGTGTCAAGAATCTCCGAAATCAAGTGTAATTACTGGTGTCCAGCCTCTTGCAGGAGAAAAGTAGTTAAAGAAGAAATGTTGTATACACAATTTAATTTGTCTTGCCCATGGACACCAGGATGTGGAGGGAGGTTTTAAATTCTCTGAGTGGATAATCTGACTTTAAACACTGTGGGAGAAACACAGTGGAAAATTTAAATCTTGGTGAGAGGAATCTTTTGGGTTTGGTCTGACCACCTGGTCAGTGGAATCATTTGGCAAAAACAAAGGTAGAGGTTATCTGGACCATTTAGCCAAAATACTCACAATACGATGCCAAAACTGTCTGAAATGTTTATTGTGAGAATAAAATCTAAATTTGTTAGTAAGACCCAGTGTCAATAGGCTCCACCAATTTTACCAAAAATTCCCAAGTTCTTTGACCTTAACCTTGCTCTAAGTGAGACAAACACTGCATTTTGTACTAGTCAGTTGATATGAGTAGTCTGAGCTTTACTCATGGCCAGTTGTTTGCCTCACCTTCTCCACTCAACTCTCTATTTGATGGCTGACCTACATTCAACTAGCTGGGTTTTCCCCAAAATCTTCTTTTCTACTATTCAAAAAATGACAATAAAATCAGTTTAATCTGCTCTGTTGTAGGTGCTGAAACCTTTGGACGTGAAGACCAAGTTCTACAATGCTGAGGTGAGGAATGGATGAGCTCATGAAGTTGTGATGGTTCTTTGTTTCAGTTTAGATATAGAAATGGTTTTGGGGTACTTGTAGACCTGGCTAGAACAACAGACTGGACTTTTGAGGTGTCAGGACATGTACAGCCAGGCAGTTGTGGTGGTTGGGTGCATTTAGCTTTCACATGATAGACTGATGCAGAGAGGATTCATTCAACCCACCCACCCCCCCCCCCCTCCCCTGGCCTCCATTGCTAATAGAAAGGTGTTAGTGATTTTGATAAGTATTTTGTATTGCATTTGCTGGACCCATTTTATTATGCAGAAGCTTAGATATGCCACATGTTATGTATATTTGTATGGGACAAACAGATCTGTGCTATATATGACGTGATATGTTTCGTCCAGTCATGTAATATAATATTACTTTTTCTCTTGTTTTACTGTGAAAAGTATGTTCGGCATTTGTTTAGAATTGTAAATGTGTTGATTGCACGGGGCAAAAGTTGTAAATATGTTCGATACAATTTCTCATGCAGACTACTTTGTTTTGCTGTCCTTGTATTTAGTAAGATAGAAATTATTGTGAAATCTTTCATTGGGAAATTCGGACTTATCTGAAATGTTGCAACTTTTTTTTGGCTGTGTATTTTCTGTGACTTTGATGTCAGCGCTGTGGTCTGTTTGTGAACCTTTTGTTTCAGGTTCAGTTGTCACTTAAGTATTTCTCCAGTTTTTCTGGGCCGGCTTCAGATTCAGCATGTCTTTATATATTCAAAACTATTGTGTGCACGAAGAGATTGTATCTGCTGAAATGTCAGTTTTGACAACTTGGTGAAATTAACATGATATGTTTAGAAAATTGTAGCTGCGGCTGTGGCTTTGTTTCATGTTATACATTTGAAAAGTTGTGTTTTCCAGCTTTTGTGTCTTGCCTGTGGCGGAGTTTCCTGGTTTAACGCTGTAGATTCAGGCTGCAAAATGCGGATGTAATTTGCTGATTTCTCTGTCTGTATTGTGTTTTCTATATCTGTTCACTGTTGTTTGTTTCTTGTTGTCTCTGTAGATCAGTAGCTTCGAGAGTTCGTGATTATCCTGATCTGTTTCTCAGGGCTGGATAAAGCATAGCCCAACAGTGGTGCCACTCACAGCGTTCCTCACATTGACACTGAAAGTATCCCAAGAATTTGAAAATGCAAGACTTTTTTTTACAGTTTTCTTCCATACCATTCCCTGGGCCAGGCCAGACACACATAAAGCAAGCTAAAAAACTGAGATAAGGAGCAAAATCTGGTCTTCTTCCACATTTTGATTCTGAAGACTGTAGCTCTTCCAATGTTCCTCACTTGAATATTGACAGTCCTGGAGCAATGTGAATTGTGATTTCCATGGAAAACAGTAAACGTGCCGGTCTTTATACACAACTGTACAGTTTGTTTTGGAATCTAGATGGACTTAGGTATGGTAAAGAACTAATCTTTCTTTCAAACACAATTTTAACTCAGTGAGTTAACAAAATTGCTGTCGTGTCCTCTGAGATTGTAAAAAAATCAAATCTCATCGGCAGAGAATGTGCAGTTTGATGCAGAATGTCAGAAATGATTAAAATTTGCATTCAAAATTAGGTTGACATTTGGATTTTTCAGCTTGTAATTCCTTCACTGTAACACACACAAGGATGAATATCTTGTTTGAATATTGTTTGAAGGCTGAAGTTGCAGCTGGAGTATTTGTAAAAGTTTGTGTGTAGTTCAGTAGTCGCATATCTGTGTGTTGTAGCAAGTTGTGTTTCTGACTTCATCTGAAAGTGAGCACTAAACACAACTGATTTCTGTTTTTGGCATTTCCCCTCACCATTTTTATTGATGGAAGCCATTTTAAATATTATACAGTTTTCTTTCAGTTGTGTAATATTAATCGTAGTTTGTCTGTGTACGTTTGCTTTTGTGTTTTTGTTTGCCATTTGTACTGTAGACATCGCTCGGGTGCATTATGTTGCTCTCTGAAATGAGATTTAAACGTGTTTAAACATGTCAGCCCCTATGCTATGCTATCTGTCACTAGTGACATACGTGGCACGCAGCGCCCACCCCCTCCCCCCACCAGGCCTTTGGCAGAAGCCACCAAACATCGCAACCCCCCGATGTTTTACATGTACAGACATCGTGAGTTTAAACTGATAGTTAAAATGAGCTCTGTTCTCATGTACAAAACCGGACATTTGGACATTTCCCTCATTGACCCGAGCCGAGTGTAATAAAACCACCTATATTGATCTCCACTTGATGTACACGATACAGCACAGGCATCAGTCGGCCAGGGATGACCATACTATGTTGCATCCTAACTGTTTTGACTGTCTATTCTGCTGGTGTAGTGTCCCTTGTGACTGGACAGATCAATGAAAGAGTGACAATCTCATGTACACATGGACGCATTAAGGATGTTGTTGTTTGTGCTGTTGGCTCGCATTCCCTGGCATGTCAACTCTGTTAATGATAAACATTGCTTCCTCTTGTCTGTACCCACAACTAATCTGTTGCCTGGAGTAAGAACAAAACACAACAAACAATGCTATGGAAAACTTCAGTCTTGTGGAAAAATTAACCCTTGACGTACATGTTGATTTTGTATATTCTCATTTCTGTTTTTTTCCTTTTTAACTGACCTGCAGGTTTTGCCGCACCATGTAACTATTTTACCTACAGTTTCTTTGTCAATACAGATATTTCATTCTTAGCCTTGAGTTGTGTACCGACCTGTGTGTAGGCGTAGCTGGGCCCTTAACCTTTCACCCCCAGCTTTTGTTCTTCATGGGTTATCCGTTGCTGGAACCCAGCCAGCAAGCCTACGTCAATCCGACTGCGTCTGACTACGACCTCGAGTTTGCTCTTAGGAATGACATTGTTTTGACGTAGGTCCACAAGGGACAACACCGTGCTGTATTCATCTGGTGTGGGATATCCGCCACCACAGTAACTTGATCAGTCCTACGAAAATCCATACAAACATGCGTCGGATTGAGGTTGGGACGCTGACTGGGAGCCTGTTGAGTCAGTCCATCAGTTAGAGATAACTCAGTCAAGCTTTCAGATAGCACGTTGTCATGTGTGTACCACAGCTGAGAGTAATCTCCCCTGACCTGCATGGAGTGAGGAACGAGTTGGGGGAACTGGCACACATCTAGCCTGGTACTCACACAAGGCTGGCGCTTATTTAACACTGACACCAAACTGTAACTTGTCTAAAACTGCTTTACCTTCCTTGAGCACAAATATGTAATGTTAGCTGTGGGAATACAAGAGTTCAGTTGGCTTGAACTATGAACTGTTGGCTCAAACATTCTCTTGGTATGTTTCACTCTTGTTACCCAAACTTGTGATGTTGTCCGTGATGCTTTGCATGGCATCCCTACCGTCCCATTTCTCATATCCTTTTTTTTTTTTGGCGCGGCAGCCGAGTATGCGCACTGGCAAAGATTTGTTTTTGGCACAGCCGCCGAATATGCGCACTCGTACGGATTTGTTTTTGGCACTGCCGCCGAGTATGCGCACGTGTAAAGATTTGTTTTTGGCACGGCGGCTGAGCATGTGCACTCTTGGGAGAATGAAACATTTGGCCTTGGAACTTCCGAGGAAAAACGAAGTAAGATTCAAAATGTCAATGGAACACAGGGTGACGTGAAGTGAAACAAACCAAATGAATGAACCAAACTAAATCAGCATAAGTGGTGGAGAAAACTTTCATTTCGTCGTCGATATCACATACTAGCGTAACCGACACTCAACCTCATGTTGGTTACGCTAGTACGTGATATCGACGACGATTTGTACACATCTGTTGTATACATGTACTACAGTCCTACCTTCATATCAGATGGTACAAACTAATCGGGCTGTCTGATGATATTTGCAAGATTTGACCTTTGCAGAATTTATATAAATTAAAATCACCAAATAGATATTATTAGTCTCTGGTATAGTTATAAATTATATGCCCATATTTATTTTTCTTTTTAAACAGAAATCTCCAGAAGAAACTGAGGTTTGCACAGAGTTATAATTAGGATAGCCTAAAACCAGAGGGAAAATTAAAAAAAAAAAAAAAAAGGAAGTTCTTGGGTGGGGAGACTGCGTTGTTACACTTAAGCGGAGGAGCGGCTCAAACTATTGACCACTGGGACTAGATCTAGACAAAATTGGGAAACAATTTCAATTCTCAATTTCTCCATAACTAGCAGACAGATTGCCCCCAAATTTTGCACATATGTACTTGGATGTATGTTCTTTGATATTACAATGGCCAATTTGGGTTATTTGTGATATTTTTTGCGAGCTAGAGCAATTAAAAAGCCCTTAGGGCCCTTTGGTTTTAACGCATTTTCACAATTTCAGTTCTTAATTTCTCCATAACTAGCAAACCGACTGCCCTCAAAATTTGCACACGTGTCATTGAATATATATACTTTGATGTTACAACGGCCGATTTGGGTCATATGTGATATTTTTTCAGACAGAGTAATTTGAAAACTGTGTTGTCAGATAAAAATGAAACCTACTACTTCAATGTTGGAATATGACCAATTGGATAAATTTATTGGAAATATGGCGTTGTAACTCTCTTTGCATACCTATTCTTAACTTGTATGCAAAATTTGAGCTCATTGCAGCCGATGGTTTTCACAGAATTATTAATTTAAAAATGTAATGAAAATTCAATATGGCCACCGTTACCATAGCAACCGCAAAGTTAAAAAAAAAAATTTGAATACATTTTTCAAATCACATTTTCATTCTGATTCATTACCACAAATTTTATGGAAATTTATTAACAACTAGGGAAAATAGAATTTTTAGCCGCTCCTCCCCTGAATGGCTTAACTATGAGGGCAGGTTTTGCCACAATGCTTTGATTTTGTTCTAGTTGTTTTTTATTATATTTTTACATTGACACAGACCGTCAAAATGCTTTAGTGTTGTCTTTCGTTACCTTTCGAATTTCAGGCAAACTACTCTTTTGTTTTTTAAAGCAGTGTTGTATAAAGGATGGCAACACTCCCCACCGAAACACTTTCAGAAAAAAGGCTTTAGCCACTTGTGAGAATTTTGAGAACTCCATTCTTTAGCCTGCAGTTTAGAGCTATACACAGAAGTGGCAAGAAAGAACAATGGTGATGTTTGGAGACGTCAGCCTTTTTCATTTGAGGGTAGAAACGTTTATGAGTACAAAATGCCATACTGTGCCCTGACGCTGTGACTAGAATTTTCATCCTCCCTCAAGGCTGTTAGTTTTGAGATTTAAACATGTCATTGTAAGTGTGTTGAGTCCAAAAGTGGTCTTTGGATAAAACGTCAGTGGTTTCTTCTTTAAAGTCAGTTATTTCCCCTCGTTCTAGGGAGGTCAAGGCCAGCAGGGGTCAAGTGTGCAGGTCATTCAGCTGTTTATTATCATTATTTTTAAAACTTTAAAATCTTTGTTTTAACATTTCTTTCTGTTGCCATATTTTTAGTGCAGTATTATGATTTTCTAATTACCTACTGAACACTAACAATATTTTATTAACCAGTCTTTTTTGGTTGGCTTTTTTCATCATAAACTCCCATACCCTCACAGTCTCAACTTTTGCCAATTTGTTTTTCTTCTCCTCTCCCCATTTTTATACACATTTGTTTTGTTTTATACTTCACTTTTCATGTAATTCTTACCACGTCCTTGCAATGTATATTCAGTGAACATTTCCTGCAGCTGCCAGCGCACGGCTCACACGCTTGCACAACATTTCTGTCTATTGCATACCTGATAGTTCTGTTTTGGCCTAAGTCTGACTAAGGCAAAAAGGTTAGCACCATGACGATATGTACGGGTGATTTCTTTGCCGTCAAGGACCAACTTTAAAAAAAGAAACGGTGATAAAATAAAGTAAAGATTTTCTTAAGTTTAGTCATTAGTTTTTTCTGTAGCCTAACTGTGATTGAAATTTTCTCAAGTTTCATCATTGGTTTTGTATCAGACATCAGGTAGCAGTCTAGTGTTTGTGGGTCTCCACTTTACCACTGTGTGCATGTTTACCAAGCCAGGCAGCCTAATGGGCTCATCATAACCATCCAGCACTGTTACTGATCCTAAAATAACCACCACAACCACCGCCACCCCTAACCACCCGCAACCGATGTATCTCCCCACCCCCCATCCCCCAATCCCAGGGCATTGTCCGCTGATCCCAGTCTAGCTCAAGTTTGTCCGAGTTCTGCTGGGATAGAAAAGGGAGACAACTAGGAGCTAAAAGTTGCTCAAAATGACATTGCTGCCTATGCTCCCCTGACCCCAATCCTTACAAATTACCTTTGCTTATTTTATTTTGAAAAAAAAAAGCGTATTCTGCCCCCCCCCCCCCCCACCCTTGCCTTCACTTTTATTTTCTGAAACTGGATATAGATAGTGGCGTGTCAGTGAAGTATTGGGAGCTGTATCTTGCCCGCAAGGGCCAGAGAAACCTGATATGACCAACATCAGAAGACACGAGCCACCAATGAACACATGCAAAAACCTACAAGAACAAATGGCCGGTACTGTCATTGCCAACTATGTCATCTTCAGCCAGATGTCCACAGGTGAAACGGCAGAGATGGCTCCGGTGTGACGAAATATTTGCTCCCCCATATTGGATATTCCCCCGGAACAAATACTATAAATCACGGCCGGCTAATGGGTTGAAGAGCGAGATTTCGTTGATTGAATGTATAAACCATTTTCATTGCTCTTTGATCTTTGTTGATACTGTTACATGTTGTTTGTTTACATTGTTGTCGTCGTTGAGATAACGTGGTGATGTTGGAGGATGTTGTAGTAGCGTAGGCAGGTACGGTGTGGCTTATTGCATACCAGAAATGTTTCCCCAAAAGTCATTTTATTTGTCATTGCAAACACGAGACAGCTTGTGCCGTAGAAATGGTGGAGAGTTCATGGCTAGGATAGATCAACTTTCCATCAAAGGGTTTTGTTTTTTGCAGTTTTTTTTCCTCGAACGAACGTTTTTTATTTTTTATTTTGGTCTTTTTTCACAATTTTTTTTGGCTTTTCTGACCAAACGCCCACGGTTAAGTACATAAGTAAATAAATAAATAAATACATTAATGAATTAAAACTCTTGCAGATGTTGACCAAGGTAAACATGAAGGATATTTATCCTATTTCACCTTTGATTCTGAGTCTGTGAATACTTCATCAATATTTATCTATTTATTTATTCATTTATGATAGAATTTATTTTGACCTAGTTAAAAGAAAAGGAAGAGCATGACTCAGATTTCATGCCAGTCCCTGGAAATAAGCAAGATTTAAACCTGAAAAAAAAGATTTTGCCATTGGTCCATGCACTATGAATGTTTTCTGCTCACGTAGTAATGCGCCATGTCATGTTTGTTCTGCTGTGCCAGGATTTTGTCGTAAGTGAAGCTTTGCTTGCTTTGCCACTTTGGCTCTCTGTTTCCATTTTTTTCACTTCCATCTTTGGCGTCAGCTTGTCATCTCCCTGTTATCTATCTCGAACCATAAACATTTAAACTATAAATAGCTCATGTCTTGTTTATAGATTTATATAAGTTCTGATATGGTAGAAGAGTAAAACTGCACAAATACACGGAAATACACACAAGCCGTAGGTATGGGAAGTCAGCAATTGCTCGATCACACCACTCGGGTTTTCATATCCCAAGTAAAGAAAAATATATATATTGGGTTTTATTGTTTCTTCCTATTTATAGGTCACCTAAAACATGCAGTGACATGGTTAACCTTCCTTACCTACGGGCCTTGTTATCTTGTTAGATATGTACGTCACTTAATATCTTGTTTCATCACAAAACACAAGATGTGGAATTTCTGTTTTTAAATTGCCAGACAGCACAAGTGCCATTGTTTGCCACCGCTATTGTCTGTATTTCACAATATGATATATAGTGACATTCTGCCTACAAATACATCATGAATCCATATATATATATATATATATATGGATTCATGATGTATTTGTAGGCAGAATGTTCCAGATGTTTGAATAATTATTGTTTTATTCCCATTCGACACAAAACAAATGTGGCAGCTTTTGGCACGGCTTGGTTTTGGAATTCATTTGACATCATGTAGGGATGAACTTGCTGTGTTGACAATAATGGCAATAAAACGTATACATGACCGTATTCTCCTTACGGGTGAAATCATGTCATTGAAGAAAGACCTAATTCATAATTCTGTAGGAACTGGCTTGGCCGTGGCCCCCAGTCTATGACAATTGACATTTTTAGTTATCCACGGCAGACGTGAGTTTGACGTTTTCTGCTCAGCAAGGAAAGGTCCAGTCCAGGGATGAACGTTCTGGAAAGATATGATATATATAAAATTAGGGGTCATTTCTGGCCTATTTAGAACTATTTTGTTTTTGGGAGTAGACAGAGAAATGTGTTGATGAGACAAGAGGTACTTGAAACAAGAGATCGACTAGTCACTCCGAGATGTTGGATACGATTGTGCACATCGTCATTTCATTCAGTCGTAACTCGAAACTTGATAATTTATTGCCTGTGTGACTAGTTTTTTTGTTGTTTTTTAAAAGATGTATCGGGTTATAGGACAAAAAAAACAAAACAACAACAACAAAAACTTAGAATGCTGCAGTTGTCATTAAAAATGATACACGGGTACGTTGCTCTATCCCTTGATGAATTGGTTTGGAACTGAGCTGTCGCTCCCTGCCACGTGAAGCAGTGAATGCCGTGTTTGCATGGTCAACAGTGCACGTGTGTGACACACGCTCACGAGTTACTGCATGTGTTCAGTTTCTGTACTGCTCACCACAGGACATTGGGGGGGGGGATACTGAAGTATTTTAAAACATTTTTTGTTCAATCTTCCAGATTCTTTCTTTCACCCTGCACCCCCCCCCCTTTTCCTAGTATAATTTCCCCCTTTCTTACCTTCTTCAGCGATGTCTTTTTCCATGCGTTGTTTCTGTCATTTACCCCCCCCCCCTCCCCCCCCCCCTTCCTCTTCTTTTTCTATTTGTCTTTTGCTCTTTTATTGTAAATTTCATTGCTAATTATTGGTTTTAAATTTGGAGAGGCACGTGAAAAAACAAAATGCAAATGAAGCAATGCAGAACTCCCTGCTTACCCCACCCAAATCCACACTCTTAATCTTATCTTTTCGCTGTTTATGAAAATGTCCACAGTCCTTTGGCTGTAATTTCGCTGGAGAAAGATACTTGTATGTGTAATTTAGTTATTTTCAACTCTTGTTTGCGTTTGGGCAGTTTTTGAGCTCCCGTTCTACACATTAAGATGTTGCAAGCTTTGAAAGTATCACAGAACTTCTGTTCAGTCTGGTTGCTCTCTCCTAACCCTCTCTCTTTCTCTCTCTATTTCTCTCTCTCTCTCTATTTCTCTCTCTCTCTTTCTCGCTCCTTGTACCCCCCCCCCCCCCAAAAAGAAGGAAAAGATTTGGAAATGTCATTTGTTTGATCACTTTATGCACCATTTTGCACGCTGAAACATTGTGTTGATTTACGCGGGACTTCCCAGCACTGCATGATTGGTGCACGCGGCCTTGCATGGCGTCATCACTGCATGATTGGTGCACGCGGCCTTGCATGGCGTCATCACTGCATGATTGGTGCACGCGGCCTTGCATGGCGTCATCACTGCATGATTGGTGCACGCGGCCTTGCATGGCGTCATCACTGCATGATTGGTGCACGCGGCCTTGCATGGCGTCATCACTGCATGAACTACTGACGGCTTGGGCACTCTGAGCTTTTGCACGCCTTCTCCTCCTCACCCCCCCCCCTTCCAGCCATTGTGTGATTTTGTTTTCATTTTTTCACTTCAATTTTTTAATACTTTAAAAAAAAAATATTTGTGCTTGACCGAATGAAAAGAAAGTTGTATCACGGTCCATGGTTGACTTTGAAAAGGGTTTGAGAGAAAATCACTGCTTGGTGTCGGTTTGTCTGTCTGTTCACATCTCCCCCCCCCCCCTCTCTCTCTCTCTCTTTCCCGTCTCCAAGCCTGACCAATGGAATTATGTATTTGAATGATATATTTGCAGTTTGCCACTAGGCCGACACGCCTCTGGCTCTTCTACCTTCACTCTGCACTGCATCCTTCTTCCCCCCCCCCCCGCTCTTCCTTTCCCCGCCCATGGGTTGTTGCTTGTGCCAGATTGATCTATCTGAAATGTAAATACACCTTTCTTCCTCTCACACTGCATCCTCCCTGCTCCCCCAACCCTGGGGGGGCTGTTTGTACCTAAATTATCGGCTAGGACTCTCAGTCCACTACCTTTCCCTCCCCTTCCCGTTCGCCCCTTTTCTCGTACACACCCACACATTACCGCTCACACCACCACCCACCCACCCACCCACCCACGCACACCCTGTGTTTCTATCTGACACAGTTCACTGCACCATTAACCACCCCCCTCCCCCTCACATTAGAGTGTATTTGATCACTATCACATTTACTAACGATCCCCCCCCCCCACGCCCTATTCTTTGTACAATCCAATAACACTCATACCTCCCATCCCCCCCCCCCCACCCCCACCTATCTGTTTGTATGTTATCTTCAGGATTTCCCTTTTGATGGAAATAATTCTAAAGAATTTATATATAATATATTGAGAAAGTCCTTCTGCGTGGGCAGTTGGTATCCCTAAGGTTTAAGGTTAGGACTGTGTTGTGAAAGGCTGAAAGCTGAAAAGTAGCCAAACTGCGATATTGAAGACCCCCCCCCCCCCCCCTCAAAGTTACTTTCAAGCATGATCCCAGACAACACTACCTAACCCCTAACCCATAGGAACAAGTCCATGTGCTGAAGCGTTTCTCTCTATTTTATACTGACATTGAAGCACCTCTTATTACATGTGTATTGATTTCTTTCTATGATATGCTCAAATTATTTTGTAACAGTATTTAAAATGAAAGGTAAGATAAGCTCTAACATGGACACTAAATGAGTATTATTCTAGTGAGATTGGCCAGCTCAAATCTAGTGCTACCGATCATGGGAGGTTCTGGATCTAATTATGGTCACAGTACAGTGGTGGGGTAGTCAGCACAGGTGTAGGTCTGTAGGAGATGAAAGCTGTGCGCGATTCACACAATTTAGATAATTTTGTAGAAAATTCTCCATAGAAGGCTTTACTAAATTTGCTGGGGCTTTTAGTTACGTCAAAGATGTATTGTTGCTCATGTATGCAGATTTTTAAACTTAATTTGTATTCCTTTGAGTAACCACAGAGTTATACATAAAATATCTACCAAATGTTTTCAAAATGGTCACTGATGATTGCTTTAAATCTATACTGAACGTATTAAATTTAGTAATGAGCTATGAGAACATCTAAGTTCATATCTAGTAAATAATTATAAAGCTTGAAATTGTTCCTCATTTGCCTTTTACATTAACTGTGATGGAAAAAGAGCTCAGTCAACGTACATCCAAAAGCCACATATTGAAGGTCAGAGAGCCACATGTGGCTGGCAGCTGTGGTTTGGCCACCCTGTCGTGTATAGAAAAAAGTTATACTTTTGATGAGATTTGTTACTTATCAAAACAAAGAAGATACACTGTCTTGAGCTGTAACATGGGAGAACCAATTTGACCATTGGACAAGATAGAAAAGTAGGAAATGCTGAAGTCTGAAACAGAGACTAAAGTATGCAATAGAAACTTAATTTCTCAATCATTAATTTTGGCCATAATTAATTTTCTTTTTTCTTAAAAATATTTTTGTTTTACGCACACATCCAGATTGTGTATTTTTTTGTCAGCATCACAGAGCAAAATTTGAATTTCAGTTACAGCAAGAGAATTAAAGTCTCTGGATCACTTGAGGTTTTGCTGCTGGGTCTAGAGAGATCAAAAGCCATCAATGTCTTCACTCAAACGCTTGATTTCTGTTAGACTTTGAACCACTCAGCTTGTAGCCTGTGGTCTATAGTAGTTTGATGAGAGTCTAGAAAGTTACAGTGGACATTATTCAATCACATCAGTAAATAACTATTGACTTGTAAAACTTTGTAAGCTGCACTCTCATGCAGGATCAGAGGTCAGAGTTTCTGCCTTGCCTTATAAAGAAATTTTTCTCTGTCATAGCATGCCATACAACATTCATTAACGGCTTCACAAATTCATCAATAGAATAAACTGATCACTCCCTATTGCCTCTGAAATCATCTGGCTGTCTCATCCTAGTACAATGCAGAAATCAGATCTTGAGATGTTATTGGTCTGTGGACTCAAGTTTTCTTACTTAATAGAAAGAAAAAAAAAACAAAAAAAGCGAGTGAGAGAGAATAACTGGCAGGTTGCAAAACTTCACCATGAAAACCAACAATTAAGAAACTAGGCAATATATTATTTTAAAAAAATAAGAAATGGAAGAAAAAAAACATAAAAGCTTCAGACGAAAAAATGTTAATGGGTGAAACAATTTATGAAAATGAATGATAGAATGGCTACTTAAATATTGTTGCTGTGAAATTTTCTGTGGTTTTAAAAACCTTCTGAAGTTTGACTTGTCTTGTGTCTCCAGTCTGATGAAGTTTACCTGGAAGCTCAGATCCAGAACATCACCCCAGGTCCTATCTACATGGAGCACGTCAGTCTGGACCCTTCCCAGCAGTACACAGCCACAGAACTCAACTCCAAAGATGGGAAAGAAAGGTAAGGGAATCTCACAGTAACATTTGACTTGTGGGACGTTCAGTGAGCAGCTGTCCTTACAGGCCACTGGTCTCAGAGAAATCTCACGGTAACATTTGACTTGTGGGACATTCAGTGACCAGCTGTCCTTACAGGCCACTGGTCTCAGAGAAATCTCACGGTAACATTTGACTTGTGGGACATTCAGTGAGCAGCTGTCCTTACAGGCCACTGGTCTCAGAGAAATCTCATGGTAACATTTGACTCGTGGGACATTCAGCGACCAGCTATCCTTACAGGCCACTGGTCTCAGAGGGAATCTCACGGTAACATTTGACTCGTGGGACATTCAGTGACCAGCTATCCTTACAGGCCACTGGTCTCAGAGGGAAATCTCATGGTAACATTTGACTCGTGGGACATTCAGTGACCAGCTATCCTTACAGAATATTGCAGGTGAAAATTGGTTGGAAAAATTAGCCAAAAAATTACTGATGAAAATTGGCCAGAAAAATTAGGCCAAAAGTTACAGGTTAAAATTAATTGGCAAAATCAGGCACGCCAATTCTCATGTTCTGCTGATGATTTGTTTCAGTATTTCAAAGGGCACTAATACATGTTTCTCTTGGGTGCAGTTCTTGGGCGATTTCCATTTCCATTTCCATGGACAACTGCTCTCATGAAATGTAATTTGATTTCACTTTCACCCATGCCAACAGTTTCAGTGTGACAACTGTGAAGTCATATAGGTACACATGTTTCATTCAGTCGTGGGACACAAATGTTGTTTGAAGAGGACTGAACTTTTCTTGCTTCTCCTGCCAGTTCCCACCCAGTATTTGGTACAATGGACTGTCTCAGCCCTAATGACACCAGACAATACCTGTACTGCCTGACCCCTCGACCAGAACTGTACTCCGACACTCGTCTACTGAAGGGCGTCACTAACATAGGCAAGTTGGACATCGTGTGGAAGACCACCATGGGTGAGAGAGGACGGCTTCAGACTAGTCAGTTACAGCGAGTGGTAAGTCAGTAAGGCAGGAAGGGGAAAGAAAGATACAAGATTTTTCAAAATTCAGTTGTTGTTGTTTTTTTTTCAACCAAAAAATCAAAGGACTCTTTGGATGTCACTCCTTGACATATGGACACTGCCCATCAAAATGGATAGAGACCAAAATCAGTGACATACAGTAGAGCCAGAAAGATTGTTTTAGGTGTGTATTTCTCCTATCTGAGGTTTCATCAGAAAACCCTTCTGTCTGGGACATGTCCTTCCCTCAGTCACCTGGATATAAACAATGTGACACAAGTTTTCTGGCTTTCTTGTGAAATGTCTGAAATCAATATACCTGTGTCAGTGGTGATGCCAGTTTTGAGACTTCAGAACTGTCAGTGCATGCCCTTCAAATGACGAGGTTCTATCTACTTTTTTTGGCTGAACTGAGTTACACACTACACACTACTTTTTTGGGACTTCTCCATTGTGTGTCAAAGTCTCAAGCAGGTTCGGTGTGTAATTTGTAAGTATTGCTAAAAAGAAAAAAATTATTTGCTGTAAAAGCTATGAGTACATGAAACTTCAATCTCAAAAGTTGACGGAAGGGATTTAGAAACTTGTCATTCTAAGAGGACGAGTGGATGATATTAAGTGAACCAATCAATGTAAATAAGTGTGAATTGCAAAATTTTAGCCGAGAACTCTGAGACAACCACAAAACTTGGAAACATGCGATTTTCATATAAATTCATTAAAAAAATCTGGTTTGCAATAGATGAATGAAAACATGGGTACGTATCTAGGACTACTGTATGTGATATAGTAGTCCTTGGTACGTATAAATCTTATTATCCTAAGTGGGAGCAATTATTTGAAGCTGAGCCCTTCATTTTCCACATCACATTTTATAGTGTAACATTCCAGGCTCTTCCTGTCTGTGTGTTGTAAAAATGTTACTTCTCCTGTTGTTATCTTTCCCTTGTTTGGTGGTACTGTCCAGTGCAGCATCAATTGTTACGGCGTGAAAAATTCTGCCAATCATGATTCTGGGGAAAGAACATTTTAGTGAGCTGGACCTGGACCTGGACTTAGACCGGACTATTCTACTTGTTCATTAGAGTAAGAAAATCAGTGTTATAGAACAATTTACCTGCCCCATACAGGCCCCAGGTTATGGCGACATCAGACTTACTGTGGAGAGTGTGCCAGACACAGTGGCGCTGGAGACGACCTTTGACCTTGTGTGTAGGATCACCAACTGTTGGTAAGTGATCAATCCCGTGACCACCAGGCAACTGATTATAGTTGCCATCAACAGTTGGAGTAGAAAGTCTGGCCAGATATTCTAAGAAATTTAAATCCATTCCCATAAGCAATCTGGTTCAAATTACATTTGTATCTGTGGATCAGAAGATTGAAAAAGTGGACGTAAAGTGTCACAGCTAGTAGCAGAACATGGTGTAATTTGCTAGGAAGAAAAAAGAGTACATGTACATGAAATCACACTTTATTAATTCATTATCCTAATTGAAAAATGTACATACATTTTCTAGAACCCCTCTCCCAGTGTACATCCAAAATTTTCAATTGCTTCTTTCCTAGATTTTCACACATTCTGCAATACATATGTATTTTATTTTTTTATTCCAGATTATTAGTTGATTGAAATTTACCTGCACTGTGATATAATTCAGTGAACTTCTGTGAGCAATAAATAGAATATGTTTATTAAGATATAACTTTAATTTTGCACAAATGCCACCATATTTTATATGTATGGGGTGCGATGCGTTTCTCACTTACTACAGGGCAGATTATTGCAGATAAACATGGTACAGAGCAGTGTGACCATTTTTAACATCTAGAGCTTACGAAACCTGCACCTTACAGGTGGCTGCATATATTGTATTCTAGTGTGTAAAACTGCTTGTACTGTTTTTCCCCCTGGCAGTGAGAGAACTATGGACCTGACGTTGGTGCTACAGAATGTAAGCCCCGGCTCTGGTCTCCTGTGGTGCGGAGTGTCGGGGCGTCAACTGGGCAAACTCCCACACAATGAGAGTCTAGACATTCCGTTGTCTCTGATCTCTGTCATTCCTGGTCTGCAAGTAAGTCAGTTTTTCCTAGTTGGTGTCGCTGTCTGGCATCAAATAGTTCATTACTGGCAGATTTATCCTGAACAATTGACCTGATTCATCTGACAGTGTGTGTGTGTAAACAGAAAATCATCAGGCACATGGGAAAAGTGGTTTGTTCAATCTCTAGTTGGCCAGTCAGGCAGGCAGCACACAGACAGTTTATTGTCCATAGCTAAATGTTCATTGATTATTTACATCATTCAAAAATGCATTACCACATGGCTAAATTTCACTGTGAGCAGATTAATATTACTCACAAAAATCTAGCCTAGCGTGTGTATTGTTTGATGTTGAATAACGAAAAAGGAGATTTCCCATTTCATGAATGATGGAAGTTGGCAGTGCAGGCTTTGAGTGATGAATGATAAACAAATTCTCTGGTCAGCTCTGTTACTTGACATGAAGAGTTTACTCTGTCCCTGTGGAATGATGAAGGATACTCTTTACATGACGGACAACCGGTAATCATCGACGCAATTCTCAAACCGTCGAAGTGCTTTTTACAAAATTTTACAGGAGAACAAAAAAACTATTTATTTCCTCCACTGGATGGAATTGGGTTATTTTTTAACACATTTGTGAGTGTGCATGAGAAAACCCACAATAAGTCGGCAGCATGAGATTTTGAGTTCTGTACATATAATAAAAGACAAGACATTTCTGATAAATTGAAGTCAGTGACTCCCCCAAAACAAGATTTTGAGAAAACGGCATTTAATCCTAAAAGTGGCAATATAGCTAATTGGCCCATTAATATTGGAGTGATTGCTGTTAGGAGACCGTAGTCTAATAACTAAGCCGTTATAGAGATCATACTGAGTAGTGTTCACTGCTCATCTACAGTTTACCCTGTAACATGCCACGGTCCCCTAAACAACAGCCAAGTCGGAAGTTTTTAGATCTTGTTAGGCGACCGTAGTCTAATTACAAAGCCTTTATAGAGATCGTAGTGTAGTGTTCACTGCTCGTCTACAGTTTACCCTGTAACATGCCACGGTTCCCTAAACAACAGCCAAGTTGGAAGTTTGGGTCGGACCCATATTTTCACTTAAAAGCCGTTTTTCTCAAAATCAGCTCTGTTGACATATTGTGGGTTTTCTCATGCACACTCACATTTATCACAAAATCATATCTTCAAAACAGTGACAGATATTTTTTGCGCCAAAATATAGTATATATTTAGAAATGTTAGATGGGCGCTTATAGCCCTTACAAAAAGTGAAGTTAGATGGTTAGAGAATTACAACGAAGATAATTGCTCTCTGCCTGAAACTGAAGCTTGTGGAGGGAAGTAACTCATGCCCGTCAAACTGGCCATGCAGTCCATGATGGAAATCTAGGTTATCTCCCTTGTCACATGATAGCTTGTAAGACTTCACCAAACAATTACCAAGTCAGTTTAAAGTTGCATGAAAGACATGTCGATGGGAAGGTGGAATATGTTTAGTGATCAGCTAAAAGTGAACCTGATTGTTGACCTCAGCCTCTGGAGTTCTGCATCTGTTGCAGCCTTGAGTTCAGTTTCCCATGCCAACGCGCTAAAATATTTCTCATTTTCTGTGATCTCTCTGGATGATTGAGAAACTTATAGGTAGTACTTTCATTCATTTTCACATCTTCTGCGGCTTTGCTCAGGTACATTACTGGATATAAAATTTTCAACATTTCCGTTCCCCAGACAATTTCAGGTTTGCGACTGACGGACAACTTTCTGAAAAGAACTTATGAACATGATGACATTGCCCAAGTCTTTGTTGTGTCCGGAGACTCCTGAGTTAGTCGCAGGCAACACTTTAGAAACTGCACGTAGTCTTTCTCTTTGTGGATGTTTGTAGGGTTAAAATTTTAAAATTTATGTTTATTTTTGTCTTTCAAAGTCCAAATTCTGTCTGTAGAAGTCATAAAACTTGTGTTTATGCAATGGTCAGAACGTCAGATTTGGTGGTATGCACGGCACAGACCTGCTCAAGTACAATTATTTAAACCGACCCACACCCAATCCGAACCTGCAACATTTTGATTTCGAAGCTGTGGTCGGAGCTCAGTATGACATCTTACTATAATTGAGCTAGAGGGTGAAGCTGTAAGCAACTGAAACAACAGGACTACCCCATAAAAAATTTTGAACCTTGGTGTACTGCATCAATTTTTGACGAAGAGATACGTGGACACATTCCTTTTGAACAAAAATCAGTTTTTACTATTATTTATATTAAAATTTTTTGAGCCGCAAAAACAGAGACACATTGTCATTTTCATTGGATAGAACTGAAAGGTGTGACTGGAAACTGCGCTCTACGTTACTATTTACACATTGCCGATTGAAGGCCAACATCACATCAGCATATTCTGCAAAGAATTGTGGTGTAACAAAAAGATCTATTGGTCTTTGCGTCGAATCCAAGTGTCGTTATGAATGTGACACAGATCTAGATGTAATTACAGCTGGACTTGCTACAAGGAAAATTTGCAAGATTTATCTTGTGGGGGTCGGCTAGTTCATACAATGCGCCCACTATCCACAGATTTTAAAGACAATGTTATGACATATACAGGTGTTGAGAACAGGGCAGGATTACCGTCTTTCATTTTATTTTGTTTTTTGCTGATTATCTGAAGTGTGATAAAACCACATTGAGAGAAAAAAAAAAAGAAAAAAACATTTCCAATCCCCAATTTCCAGGAAATTTTCCCTTTCAGTTTCATTTTCAGTTCTCTCCCATGTTGCCAGGCAACTAAATCAAAAGGAAATCAGTGACTTCTCTCTGTGGCTTTTTAGCTGGATTGGATGAAAGTTACTGGGACAAGTAAAAATATGTGTATATTTCTATATAATCTCCAAAAGGTGGTCTTTGTTTGCTGTTCACTCTAACATTTCCCATGAACAGCAGGGATAACAGTAATGGCTAGGAGGAGTAAGTTTTAGTGTGTCCCCTCCAGTGTCGCGATGTGGGTTACATGGGGATATTTCGACTGACACTCTTTCGAGGTCCGCTCCCACAATCGACGAACACACAAAAATAAATACTTGCACTCTAGAAACTAAATAAATCAATTGCTTTCAATTTTAGCAGAACTGTAGAGCAGTTTAATTACAGGAATTAATGTAACAAATATAATTATAAATATATATATCAATTCAAAGGCAACTGAATCTAACTAATGGAACTACAGCTTTTATAAAGACTAACGAATTCAATCTAACTACTTGCAGGTCATATGAGTTATATGGCAAATAGAATCCGCGCACGTGGCGACGGATATAACAGTTTAAATTCTATTAATTCAATGAGACATGTTATGATGTGGACATTTCCTCTAGACACGCCATGGAGAATGCTTGTACAACCATGCGTTGTCTGGCGGTAGCTCTGAAACTGTCTTCAAAAGTAAGTAGAACGGTTCACTTTCATCATTACAAATTAGTATAGACTCTCACCATGCGGCTCTCACTGGGAGTGAGAGCGCTGGATGTAAACGCTGTGGGTTTATATCAAACCAAGTAGCTTAGGCTCTGGAGCTTTAAATCAGGCCCCTCACAATGGACTGCTCAACTGCGTCTCCATGTCCCTCATCTGGCTGAGGACTATCGCCGTCCACCTCGTAAATGGATTTTCTACATGTGGCCCAGAACTAAGTTCTGTATGGCCTTAAATACTGGACTGCATCTGCAGCTTACCGTCTAATTCCTGGATTGTGATTGGTGCAACCACTTCTAGCTCAGCTGCCGAACTGAGTTATTTTAAGTAACAGCCCTACGCAACGACCTTGGGTCGACATCAAAGGTCGAATTACTTCAATACAATATAATATAAATTTTATAGCAATAAATTCTTAACATGTTCAAAACCCCGAGCTTTTACTCTGGATCACGGTTTTTCTGTACGTCAACAGACGTCTCAATAACATTTAATTCCTACTCACCCCTTCCCTCTTTACTGCCCCTAGTTCAAAACACGAGATACAACAAGTGCTCAGTCATGCACACCTACGCTGTCCCTCTATCCTTCCCCACCTTCTGTCTATCTATCAGGGAAAAAACTATTCAAAACACATTGTCCACGAGACCAGCTCAAGGCCAAGTTATGCTGGCTCGCACAATAATTACGTTTCTAAAAATTACTTACTGCTCTCGCAAAAATTTACTCTTATGAATTAAATCTGGTCTTGACATTAATGTCAATTTTTTTGTGTTTAATGAACTTTCATGTCCACCTTGTGATCAAAGTTTCATGTCCACCTTGTGATCAAAGTTTCATGTCCACCTTGTGATAACAGTTTGGTTAATATTGTGAGAGCAAGAACATGTTGTACACAGATTTCCCCTATCTTGTCAAAGAATCGACAAAATTCATAAATATATCCTAGCATGGAATTGAAACTTTGTGGTAAAAATGGAACTTCTGATGAGAGAACTAGTTTAGCAGACTTGAATGCTGAGAGGTGTGAAAACCACACTTCCTTCCATTTGAGACAGGTGCTGGATGCTTTTCTCAAAGTCTGCAGAATTTGATTGATGTAATGTGCTGTATTGTGTTGTATTATGCACTCCTTTAGTATTTCATGATTTTCAAATATGTCCTCAATAGTCACAACATTTTTCATAATTTGAACACAGAGGATTTCTACTGCATTGATTTGATACTCTGATAATTTGAAATTATGGACATTTTTTTCATTATAAAAATGGGAAATGTTTTTGGAAATGGAAGTTTTGCCAGCGGTACAAGGATTTGGGCCACACTAATGTGAAAATAATTTATGTTGTATTCTGTTGTGTTAGTGGCCATACAAAGATGAAAAATGTCACCATCTTGTAGAGAAGGGAAGTTAAAACTATGAGGAAACGGTCAATCATTTTATGTAAAACTTTTCTGTGTTCATATTATAGATTTGCATATATTGATGTTTTTCTTAAAACTATTTTCACCTCTGCAGTGTTAGTGCATCTGTCTGTTTGCCTTTGTCCAAATGGTTTGTATGTGGATCATCATATTTCCATGCTGTGTATAAATGCCGAAAGTGTTGTCTTGTTTAGTGTATCACATAATGAGTACATGGGTACATGGGTATGTGTATTGAATGAGTGTAAATAGTGGAAAGAAAATGGTGTTTGGGTAGTTTCACCTTGGAGAACTTGTGCTTTGGTCTGCCATAAATTTTAATGTTGCTGTATTTGTGGGGACCCTGAGCTACGATTGAGGTCACTGTTTATCATGACATTATTGACACATGTCTGATGAGGGGCCAACAGGCAAATAATTGTACATGTACCAAGTGCAAAATACTTACGTTTGAGAAAAATTACATTTCTTTTTGCAGTAGTTACTGAAAGTAAGTTAGGCTAATGTGGTTTTCATCTGTACATTTTAAAAGACTTACAAGGCTTTGGTTTTCAACATTTTGAAGTGTAAGATAGTACATGTATTTGGGAGGGACTTTTTGAAGGACCATAGGTTGTTAATTAGGTCAAGTTACAATTTGATATGTTTTGCTTTTTAATTCTTGTATTCTCACAACTTGTGCAGGTTGTTAGAATATCATTACAGACTCCCCAGACATAGATTGTCTCCATCAGATGGAGATTCGCTGACCATTCGCCGCAGGTGTAATGTGCAATAAATGTATTGTGGAAATGGAGATCAAGCATGAGGTGTGGATGTTTGTGTGGGTATCATTGAATGAAGTCCCTGTCTTTGTCAGTGTTTTTGTTGACTGATCTCTCGCAAGCACAGCCTCATCATTACCAACAGCATTATCAACATTGTCTTCATCATCATCATCATGAGCTTCAGCATTGTTGTAATTGTCTCTATCTCTGTCTGTCTTAAGTTTATGCAAAATGTATCATCGCCTTCCGGGAAAAACTATCAAGACACACTTGACTCGGTGTACTATGGCTCTAAAAGACCTACAAATGGCTCTCAAAGACAACAACAAAAAGGATGAATCATCAGCTTTTTTCTCCAAGAAACACAACCAACCTGCATCAGTTTCATACAAAAACTTTATTGGACCTTCATTCTTTGGTTACATCTAGCAATGTTTACAGTATCTCTAATACAGACCTAGTCACAGCTACTGTAATATTTTAACTCTGTCACCTTATTAAATACAGTAAACATACTCTAAAACTGTATTAAACAACATCCCTGGTCCAAAGTTTTCAATTGTTTCTTTCCTAGATTTTCACACGTTCTGCAATTCATGCATTTTTTTTTATATTCCAGATAATTAGTTGATTAAAATTTACCTGCACTGCGATATAATTCAGTGAACTTCTGTGAGCAATAAATAGAATATAATTATTAAGATATAACTTTAATTTTGCACAAATGCCACCATATTTTAGATGTACGAGGTGCGGGGAGTTTCTCACTTACTACAGGACAGATTATTGCAGATAAACATGGTATAGAGCAGTGTGACCATTTTTAACATCTAGAGCTTACGAAAACTTCACATATACTGGCAGAAATAATTGAGACCTGGCTTTTAGTGAGCAATGAACAGCGTGTCTCAAAAATGTATACACAAATGAACTGCTTCATGTTGTTTAAAACTCTGTAGAACTGCATTGTCATCCATGTCTGGCCCATAATGGCCAACAATTTGAACACAAAAAAAACAATGACATGCGATATCTCAGTCATAACATATCTGTCCTCTTCAATTTGTATTATTATTAATATTATACATATATTAATAAATATTTAAAGTGTGTACACACTTTTGGGAGATGCCCTGTGTTCTGTCGTAAATCTTCATCTTTGTCATGCTTTGCTAAATAATAATAAAGGGCTGCAAAAAAAACAAAATTGATTGTAAATTTGTCTGAGTGTGTAAAATTCATTTGCGTGTTCACTCTTAGACTAAGTTCAACGCACCTAAAATGCGATAGTTGGACCAGTTGTCATGGAATATTGCAATGACATAGAAATGTTTTGTCAATATTTGCAAAAACATTTTTGTTCCTAAAAAAGGAATGGCTGTGTATAAAGCTCTTGCAAGTTACACTAAATTCAGCTGAAAGGACACTGAGAAACAGGAAAAAATATAATATTGAAATAAATACAAAATTAAAAGGCCAAACAGCATCTCCAAAATCACAACAAAACAAATTAATGTAAAAAAAAAACAAAGAAATGTCACACTACATTGTAGTTAGGGGAGATAACACAGCAGGTAAATGAGTAAAAATTCACTTCAGTTCATCACAAACAAATAATATTTGTCAATCAAACAATTATTGTAGGTCAATATCACACCATGATATCTGTAAGTTTGAGATGATTCAGCAGCAAGAACTGCGATGAATGGTCAGACCCCAAAATCTGGTTCGTTCCAGAACAAAAATTTACTTTAGAGTTCTAGCACAGATGTCTCATTGACTGGATGTCTTCGCATTAGTTTGTTACTCAAGCAACAGTTCATTTCTGAGGATGACTGTAATAAAATTAAAGTCCCACAGTGTATGTCACACTATGAGATCAAGATTAAAATGTGGCAAAACAGGCGAAAAAGTTGTACATTTAAAGAGCAAAGCGTTTCATACAAGAAAGCAATTAAACGCTAAATTCCAAAAGTAGTTTTCCATTTCTGATTCTTTCAAAATGTATTGTATGAGTATAGTCTCTGTACTGTTTGTTTCTCTGTGTGGAGCTTTACGGCATACAACATATTCTCCACCCGTTTTTTTTTCATTTTTTTATTTTGCCACATTTTAACTTTATTCCAAGTTGTCATGCCACTCAACAGAGTTTCTGAGATTATTGTGACAGCCAATGGCAGTAGAGAAATTTAGAAATTTTAGATGTGGTTTAGCTCTTGGTGAAACTGAAAAATAAAATTGGTTTCTGTGACCTGAAGGTCAGGGTGACATGGCATGGACTGATACCATCATTCAGTTACTACTGGTAAAGCTTCGATTGACATTACTGACAAGTGAATAAGACAAAAAAAATATATTCAGTTTTACATTGTTCTTCCATTTTGTGAATCATTCACGATAAGTTAGAGGGAATTTAACCTGATTTCATTTTCTTCTCCTGATGAACTGAGTCAAACTACAGCCGTGAAATAATTGGGGAATAAAAACAGATTCTAATGCCACACAAATAAACTGTTGGTTAGGGACAAATTCATAAAGCAGGTCAGTTTGTTCACTCAAAAATAAAACGAAACAAAAAGTGTTGAATTTATTTACAATTGAGATTCAGTTCCTCCTACCTTGCTGAGTTTTACTCTATGAGGAAAATCATGTACAACACAACCAACACATACAACATACATGGGTTTCTGCCTCAAACCACGTGTGAACTGAATGGGTGGCAGCACATGCTGCATGCAGAATGGACTTCAGGTAATATATATTTACACGTGTATCAGCCTGCGGCAAGTAAATTTAAATGGGAATTTTTTATCTTGTAAAGGAAACCTGAAACAAGATCTAAAAACAATATCAACGCTCTTTGAAATTTTACTGTAAACAAACTTTGGATCAGAAATAGCTGAGGTTGATTTTCACTTAGCTGATAAGCAGTATATCATATTCCCACTCCAATATTCAATACGTAGCAGCAAATCCTGTTATTTCAAACTTTTATGTTAACTTTGAAAAGCACCATTACTTCATTGCTTGGACATGAATGTGCCTTCTGTTGGGATTTGTCAGAAAATTTGTGAGATATTTTAGTTATTAAAGCGGATATATTGAAGCTTTCTAATAGAGAATATTTGGGTGTTACCAGGAGATCGTCAAACTAGAGCATATAGTGAAATCAAGAACTTGCATACCAAACACATCACACATCATAACTTAAATAAAATTATAAATGTACTGCCCATTTATATTACATTATTTCCAGTTTTAAAATATTAATTATAATATTATGAAAAATAGATTACATATTACAGATACAATGACTCTGTTATTGCACAAATCCAGCCTTGAATAACTTAGGACGTATCTGTTAAAATAAAGCATTAAATTGAAAGCAAAATACATGTATCTTGATTCAAATGGATGGAAATTTTGGTTTATTTGCCTTTTGGCAAAAGTTTACACACATGAACAATTTAATATGATGAAATCTGGCTAATGAAAAAAACAATTGTAAAAACATGAGAGAAAGGTTATAATATAATGATTTCACTAATAATAATACTAATAATAAGAAGAACAACATAGTAATACATGTAATAATAATAATAATTGGAGAAAATTATAATTAAATATAAATTAATGTGACACATTCTTCATGAACATTATATTTGAAGATGCACTGAATAAAAATATTTACAAATAAGCCATATTATCTCTCCATAGGAGAATAATTTACATGGGAGGGGCTGGGAGTTGGTTGCTCTTTATTTTGCTGACTCGACATGTTGAAGTTATTATTATTTTTTTAAGTTTTAAATTAATGGACAGTTTGCGACTGACTGCCTCAAAAAAATCAGGAACTGATTTCAGGATTTTCTCAGCTCACTGTCGTCAGTTCTTAACTGGATCATGATCATGAATACACAGAATTCCGTATTAATTTTACCCTAATTATACAGGTCAATCCTTAAAAAAAAAAAAAATGTACTGTACGATAGAAGTCACTCAGCCGAGAGGCTAAAGTTGCCAGGCAATCAATGGACAACCCAGATTCATTTTGTTACATGTAGGCCTATTTTTTTTTTAAAGTTTAATTTTCATCAAACTGTTGGTTTGCTGCCAACTTGTGTTAGCCCGTGGCACACATGCAAATGTCCAGAACTACAGAAATAAATGGAAGGTAGTCAATGAATTACATGTATGTGTAGCAGCAAGTTTACAGTGATATGTTTGATAAACAGACAGTATGTCGCTTGACACCTGAGGGGTATGAGAAATGTTCATATCATTAAGAACCTCAGAAAATGAAGAAACAGTATTTCACACTGCCTCTTTGTTCCTAACAAAGCCAAATTTGTGGAGGTTTGATGTAGGCCTACAAGTACTGTAGTTCATGGTTGTGAATGGCATTTTTTATTGTAGTAAGTAGGCCAAAGAACAGAGCCTCATGGATAAGCCATGACAACCTGGCATTCATTAGCCTCGATTACTTTCGCCTCGCCAGATTTTTTTTATGTAGAGTAATAGGGAATTTTAATCTCCTGTAATTAGTTCTTCTTGTTTTTTTTTTCCTATAACCCATTTAGAATTCGTGACTCAAGGAGTGGGAAGCTGTCCTGCAATGATTGCCTCCCATAATTATCATGTAGGGCCTAATTCTGAGGGATTTGAAATGTATGGAGTTTGGAGAGCATTATGATAGGTGCCCTTGTGATGCTAGGAAGGATATAAATTTATAAATATAATTGGTTAATCATACATTAAAAATCTGGACTGGAACTTCAGGACTTCCCAAGGCAGAGATGAATGATTCAAGCTGGTTCTGGGACTGAGATTATGGAAGCATATTTCATTATGAAGAATGTCTGATTATAACAAGCATGTGCAACTTTATGCATATATAATTATAGATATTAATTATAATAATATTAATAATTATCATATTGATAATAACCGAGTATTTTACATATTATGCCGTAGCTGAATATTGCACTATTCCGGCCTTTGGAGAAAAAAAAAAGAAAAAGAAATGACATCTCTCTCTCTCTCTCATATTTTCTCTCTAACTTTATGGCTCTCTTTGTCTCTATCTCCCTCTCTCTAGTTTTGCCTTTTTCTTTCTCTCACTCTCTCTCTCTTATTCCCCCCTCTCTCTCTTTCCATTTCTCTCTCTCTCTCTCCCTCTATCTTTAATTTCTGGCAGTTCACACACACACACACACACACGCGCGCACGCGCACATACACACACCAATGACCAAGACACATTGTCACACAGGATATATACACACATACAGGTAACATACATGTATCTAAAAGCAATCAACTTGTATTACCTTGCCAATGCACATGATACATAATCTGACCTCACGATCAAACTCATCAACACACACACACACACAAGCACACTGGCGCACAACATTCACCAATACACATAAAAATAAATGAAATGTACATATATATTATGATGTTATATAATACTCACACCATGAAATAAATAGCATTGTATTCAATTAAAGCAATGTAAAAGCAGTATTATATGACAGTATTATATTGCACATGTCCGGCCTTGGCGCCATGTTGTATGTCATGTTGTCTACATCAAGTGTAAAGGATTGAAAGGGGAAAAAAAAGGGGAAAACTCTGAGAACATTCAGACTTTCAAGAAGGAAAAATCTCAGTGTTATACATATATATGCGCCGGGTAAAAAGATGGAGACTGAAGACATGAAGAAAGAGAACATAGGGAATGAAGGAAAGAAAATTTAATGGAGATAATAAGACAAAGAAAAAGGAAAGACAGAGAGAAACAAAGAAAGACAGAAAAAATGAAAGAAAGAAAGAATGAAGGGTAAGGTAAGAACTGAACACGAAAAAAACAACAACAGTGAATGGTGAAATTGTTGAACGTACAAACAAAAATTCTGGCCAATTCCTCCAGTCTGAGAGTGAGACAGACAGGTCACAGGTCACAGATTTCTGTTTGAACGTTGTTGACTAGAAAATCTCATCCAATTAGCGGCAGAAAATAACTGTATTTACAGGCAAGATAAAAACATAACACTACATCATCCTACCACAACAACAAACACGTGTTATAAATCATTGATGTATCCATTCACCAAAACATCATATCATTCCATCTTAAATCCGACCATGCATCGTTCATCTGTCCACCCTTTCCTACACTGCCCTACATGATAAATGTAACAAAGGCTGTAAAGGCCAATCGATCTGAAATTCGCTTTTTAACATAGAATGAAATATATGTTGTTCTTCAACCTGATAATTTTGTAAGACTTACAGTTTCTATTGGTCATCAAACATGGAAATTGAAGAAAAAATAAAATGGGGGTGCAAGGCGAAAAAAAAATATTTTCTTTTTTTTCGTCTCCAGCAAAATTTCGTTTTTCTCAGGCACGGCGGGTTTCCCCTACCATGGCAGTGTACTCGTCTGCCAATAGGCCTCCGTGTATTCTTTGGCCATCCATATTTCTTTCCGTTGTTCTTGTATTTTGTCTAATATATTTCTCACAAAACACCTTATCAATCATTCCAGTCAATGTGTGAATGATAATGATACAGTTAAATACAATATAGTGTGTTTTATCATAGCGTCATAAAAGATTATAAGATCCATTATTCACAACCACATAAATGCAGATCTGGTGTCAAGTGTTTATAATACATTTGACTAGAATTTCTCATCAAATATTTCATAACTGAGCACACGAATGAAAAGCTTTGTACATTAGCAAAACTACAGATCAAGTCTATAAATTAAATCTCTCTCTCTCTCTCTCTCTCTCTCTCTCTCTCCTTTCTCCGCTATAACTTTGTTATCAAAACTGTTTCTTTTTTTTTTTAATCTCCGGTTCAGGTTTGAGTGGATTTCAGAATATGAGTAGGGGTGCGCCGGGTGTCTTCTCAGTAGTTCCAATTTCCAGTGTATTTATTGGGAATACAAAGACACACAGAAGACAAAGAAATGGCTAGAAAGTGTTCTGACTGATCCGTGCATGTACATGACAGCCAGCAGCTCTGCCTTTGGGCAGCAGATGTGGTCTAATGGCTTTATGTCCCGGCTTATCTACACAGGTCTCGATCTATAATGACCAAGAGTTACTGGTCATCAAGTGACCTCCTCCTGTTGTCCTCAAAGTTAGGTCACTTGCTCTCTGTGACCCCCCAAGAGCGTGGACACAAAGCCATGTAGCACACGCTTCTGGAAACCTCAAGCTCCGCCCACGTCACATGATCCCATCAGCCACGCGACAGTTGTCAACGTGATCGCTTCCCTAGTGACCGCCGGAGAAACGGTGTCACTGCACAGATAGGAATAGCATACATGAATGTAATTACAACTACAGCACCGCCCTCCTCCAATATTTTTTTGTAGTTGTTATACTGTATATCCCAATCCTCTTTCCATTACTTTTCCCAGAAATTAAAGAATAGAACAAACATTCGCAGTTTCACACTACAGCAGATCCGATCAACTTAGATACTGCGATCCAGACCGAGATTTACCGTACTTTCCGAAGTTAGCTGGGGTCTTTGGTAAACTTAATACTGTCAAGTTGAGTCCACTTTTCATCAACAAAAGTGATGGACACTCGTGGGATTTTGTGGCATAAGATTATCGTAAACTTTGTCTTTCATATGTCAGCGTGGGTCATGCATTGTGGTCTGAGGAGCCGATAACAAATCAACTGCCTGAGTGGCGTGTGACAAAGGCTAACACAACTCGCTGGCTGAACAAAGGGGCAGGCCCGGTGCTGTTGTCCCCCACACGGTCATCATGTCACAGTGAGTAGTACACAAAGACCTCAACAACTTCGGTCGTTCGTGATACATACACGGGCAATTTGTCGAATGCTAGTTTGAATAACAATCCATAGGCGGAGACAGCATTAGTTTATCTTTTGTTCTCTCCGATCGAAACTCGAGAATTTGAAAATTCAAATCTTTGGACACGAAGTTTGAAAACCTGGACTTCAAGAATGACTCGAGTAAGGGACACGGAATTACCCCCCCCCCCCCCAAACAAACAAACAAATAAACAAACTTTATCCTCAACGTAATTTGACACAAATGGTTCAAACTACCAGGGCTGTCTGTTTTCAGTCTTTAAGAGGTCAGCAGCCGACCTTTGGCCACATACACGGCCCCCAAAAAGCTGGCTAGAAAACATTAAGTTAGGCTTTCGGTGCAGTTTGCCTGAGTCTACGATCATACAATCATGTAGACCTAGACTCTAGTTCAAACCTATTTTCACACAACGCCAAATGCCGAAGTTGATGAGTTTAATGTTGGAAACAGACAAAGGAATAAAAGAAATGAAAATTGCATGTGAAACTGTTGAACAACTTTGCTGAATGCAATCATGTTTTTTTGTTGTTGTTTTTTTTCATTCACGTGCTAACCTCGTGCTGTTGTTCACACAAGATCCAATCACTTGTTTACAAAAGCAGAGGGACCCCCCCCCCCCCCATGTTGCCGAAATCGGATCGATACCGTGGCACGCGACCACCACGTGCGGTGTATCCTTTCACCAAATTCAATAATAAATCGCAGTAACCAGGGAGCGGGGGTCTCTGGTCTCTTAATAACAGAGTTGTAACATTGTGCTCGCTGACAAAAAGATCACATTTGGCTTTCATCGTACGCCGAGGGTACAGAAAGAGATCGTCGTCAACCAGGTGTGTGTGGAGGGGGAAGCGGGGGTGAGAAAGAGGCCAGTTGTCACTGGGTGTAAATCTACCCCCCCCCCCCACACACACACATGCGCTTCAACGACAAGGGAGATTAATCAATATTAGCAAAATCCCCCCCCCCCTCCCCCGCCAGAACAAGAAATAATAAAACAAGTAAAGTGAGGTGTAAATGCCAAGGGCAGCGAACCTCCTAAAATAAAGACCTCAAATGAGATTAATCAATAATGTGACAACAGATGGCCGCCCTCTCAGCTGTACGAGCCACACACGGATCGTGAAGTGGATGATCGGTAATTGTGGTAAGCCTTACACCCCTTACACTGGGTCATTTCTGTCGCCTGAGTGACGGGGCCGCCTTTGTAACTTGAGCTGGGTGATAATGCGGGAGAAATTCACACTCAGAACGTGTGTGTTTTGGGGGGGGGGGGGGGCAGAGAGGTGCAAATTAGGCCCGAATATTGCGATAAAAATGATGACAGATAACAGATTAGATAACGCTGGAAATGAACTAATTCATGTTTGTCTAATGAAGAAATCAAAGCCATAGTTAGAGGCAGGGCTCATGTAGAAAAATTGTAATCTAGCCCGACCCTCACCCCCCCCCCCTAATCTATTAAATTTCAAGTGAAACTCGACACCTTCAAGTGAAAATAACGTTTTTGCAGCTTTATTTGTTGATGTTTGTGGTAGCAAAACCCAAGTGAAATTCCAGTTTGATACATGACATAGCCTACATTTTCATGCGCCACTCACACAAACACACAGACAAACTCAATGCTGGCCTGACAACTGGAAAGATTTACAAGATGGCAGTGATGGGTGGTTTGATGACAGTTTTACAATACATTTAATGCAAAATCCTGGGGACAGAACAAAAACAACAAGACAGCAGCAGCACCATTTTGAATGATGATAAAACTATGTACAGATGACTGAGATAAATATCTAAACAGATGTTGTTGTTGTTGTTTTTTCCTCTTAACACGTTGTCTCATTACAAACAATCAATTGAATTATTTCTCTCTGCATTTTTCCAGGGAGAACAAAAGCTCAAAAATATAATAGGCCGTTCATCCTGTCTCAGGTATGGAAAACTGGAATAAATTAAGTTTGTCCAGAACTGATCTCATCTTAACTGTTCTCTTCCAACTAATCTGCATCTTTCACTTTCTCGCCACCATCCATTAGACAATCAATTTTCCCGCCAATACAAATTTTAATGACTTCCGGTAATACATTGTCTAATCAGTTGAAAATAAACTTGCAGTTTGATTGAATGTCTTCAACATTGTCTGTCTCCAGAGTTCCCTGAGTTGAAAAATGGTATAAATTTACCAAAAAATTTTGTACATGGACAACAATTTTGTTTTGTTTAGTAATAACATGACATTTTTTGTACTTAAGTCTTGACATTTTGTACTACAGATCTTGATATTTGTCATTAAATCTTGACATTTTGTAGATAGATATTGACATTTTGTTGTTAGATCTTAAAAGATGTACTTTCTATCAGTGTAGAAGATTCAGCTTTACTCCTTCCATGCTCCAGTAAATAAAACGTTTGACCTTCTCTGGGACGGGCAGTGTGTCCACCATCTCCTTCTCCTTCCCCCGTGGACAGCCATTGTTCATGATACTGGCAGCCACCACCTCGCGACAGCGGTCCTGTAGGTCGGTAAATGACCGCTGGCGATACCCGACTTTCATTGCCGTCTTGGCCGCTGTAGAGCAGATGGTGGGGTATAAGTCATCTTCTACTTTGTCCAAACCGCTGAAGGCAACGCCTGAAAAAGACCACAGAAATGTTTCTGACAATTATTGCGAGGTCAGTGAGTCCTTGTAACTTTCCACCATGCCACTCACAAGCGCTAAAGCGGAGCTCCACAAGGGACATACGTCTGGACAAACAGAATTTAATTACTCTGTCCAATAAAATTACCTGTACTCATCTCTGGAACTGTGTACCACTTCGTGCGAGCAACATCTACAGTTTTGTACGTGGTTACAGTGGAAATAACATGTGTTGTACAGTCCAGCCGCAAAGTACTCACTATTGATTTTGGGGACTTTTACTTCCCTCCCTTCCCGCCCCCGCTCGTCTTCCACACACTGAGTCCACCATCCCATCCTCAGAGCCTATGTACACTGTACTTTGTGCTTGGCTTTTATCTACAGTTATTATGTGGTTGTAGTGGAAATAAAAAAAGTGTTGTATGAGAAACCCTGTAGTGTTGTATGAGAAACCCTGTAGTGTTGTATGAGAAACCCTGTAGTGTTGTATGAGAAACCCTGTAGTGTTGTATGAGAAACACTGTAGTGTTGTATGAGAAACACTGTAGTGTTGTATGAGAAACACTGTAGTGTTGTATGAGAAACCCTGTAGTAAGGTATGAGAAACCCTGTAGTGTGGTATGAGAAACCCTGTAGTGTTGTATGAGAAACCCTGTAGTGTTGTATGAGAAACCCTGTAGTGTTGTATGAGAAACCCTGTAGTGTGGTATGAGAAACCCTGTAGTGTTGTATGAGAAACCCTGTAGTGTTGTATGAGAAACCCTGTAGTGTGGTATGAGAAACCCTGTAGTCCTGCAGGAATGGACGAGCAGCGAGAACAGTGTAGGGTGTTTAGATCTTTGTTTTAGGAGGTCTCGCTGCTCATGGCATTTACACCTCGCTTTTTCTTGCTGTGGTAGGGAGTAGTTTTTGTTTTTTTTTAGAATTTTGCCCCGGCAGCAACCTTGTGCGGCCTGCTCTTCACGATTTCCAACTGCCAAGGTATCCTTAACATGGGCAACCTGCACACGGGCGCTCCGAATTTTTCGTCTTTATCCGAGAAGACTAGGTACTCGATCCCACCTACTATAGGATCAGCGACAGGAAAATATGAGAGATATCTCAAAATTCCAACATGCCTGCACCGACCGGGATTTGAACCCGGTACCTTCGGGCATGAGAGGCGAGCACCTTGCCTCTAGACCACCGTGTGACTGACATGACAAACTCAGAAATATGAATGGTATTCCATACCAGAATACAGACAAACTAACGATCAGTTTGAAAATATTTGGCAAGCCCTGGACATGTACGAAAAATTATTTTTCTTTTGAATGGCTAACTACCCAGCAATCAGTTTCGTATCCAGCAAAAGTTACCGGTACACAATGACATGTGGAGGGAATCAAATTTTGTTTTCCGTGGCTGCTTTTTGTTGTCCTCAACACGGGCTGGTCACGTTTTTGTCCTCACTACATCTGCACATTCATTACGAGAACTGATGCGATTACGAAAGAGATAGAAAAGTGGTTTCAACCAACCATTGATGAATTTCATTCCCTTGTGCAACTAAGAAGCTTTTCAGCTTAACAAAGGCTTTGATTCTGACATAATCAGCTTTTCTGGTGGTGTTGCATGATGCAACAAGTTACTTCAACTGTGGGCGATATGGGTGCGTAACACTGAGACACTGCAATTAATGTCTCTATCAAATAAGCTACTTATGTGTTCACCTCCCTCTGTGGGCCATCCCCCGCGGGTAAGCGACTCAGTGAGTTTGTGACAGTGACATGCCCTTCTTATACGCCACTGGTCCGTGAATGAACAATACACAGCACGTGTCGTCAAGCATGCCACGACAACCTCAGTGATAACACTCATAGAGTGGAGTAAGCCCCCCCCCCCCTCCCCCCGGCACAATTTCTGACTGCCCGCTCCCCCCCCCCCTTCCCTATCAGTCCAACGAAAACACAAACAGCTGCGTGATTTCAACTCACGTACACGCATATTTGGACTTGACCAGCTTTATCCTCAAACTTGTCCATGCACGCTCAAACGTGTAACATGCACGTGATTCAAATCAGATCTTCCCTTTTGATTTTCAGTTGTCAAGCAGAAAAATTCACAAAACTGTAAAAGACAGGAACTCGTGGCCCATGCCTGTCTGCACAGTTTATCCCACAATTTTATTTATGCCATCGAACACGGGTGCCTTCATTTTGATATTCTTCAATTAAATAATATGAATCTCTGCACACAGAAATTGCCACGGATGTACAGTCAAGTTACCAGACTTTCAGGGTAAACTCATTATCACGGGAGGACACGCAGATCTGGAGGCAATGTGCTCGCCTCTTATGCCAAAGGTACCGGGTTCGACACCAGGTCGGTGCAGGCATGTTGGAATTTTTTGTGGGAAAAATTCCTGTCCCATGTTAAATAGGATCGAGAATCTCGGATAAGGAAGAAAAACTCGGAGGGTCCGTTTGCACGTTGCGCACGTTAATGATACCTTGGCAGTTATAGGTCGAGAAGAGCAGGCCGAACAAGGCCGCTGCCCAGGCTAAATTCTAAAAAAAACTAATCCCTACCACAAAAAACACACAGAAACGAGAACAAGAAAAACGAAGTGTAAATGCCATTGGGCAGAGAACCTCCTAAAATAAAGGCCTAGAATATAAAATCATGTCTAGATAGCTCCAGATTGAACCGAAGGTCCACGCCTGCAACATTCATTTGCATTTCATCATCAATGATTCAATTCTGCTCAGTTGTGTTCTGGAGAACTGTTGGAATGATTTTAATGAACTGTTGTTGTTTCTTTCCCCACCGTCTATGTGTATGAGTGTATGGTGGTTTTATTTTTTAACTGCATGTGTGTGTATGTTTAAAAAAATCATTTGTTTCCTGTTGCTGCTGTTGTTATTGCTGTTGGAGTTGCTGTTGTTGTCGTTGTTGCTTTAGTTACGCCAGTGAGTTTAGTCCAGTGATGTACTCACCCAGATTGACGCCATCCTTGAAGAAGGTGACCTGCCCACGTGTCCTGTCCACTAGCACTCCGACCACGACTGGCGTGTACTCCTGGAAAGCTTTACAGTAAAACGTGGACTCTCCATTGTGGTGTATTCTCCCCCGGTGGGACAGGCCCCAGCCCTGGGCGTCTTCCCCTGAAACACAAAAGGTGGGTTCAAGTTTTACAGGTATTAAGCCTCCTTAAATTTAGTTTATCTGAACACGGTGCAAGGGACTCTGAATGTCGTTGTGTTTCACAAAGACATTGTGGCTAGGCACGCACAGGCGACATGATGTCGAGTTACAGTCGTGCCAGTTTCAGGTTCCTGTCCACACTACAATGTGCCCGTCTCTCGCATCTGTGAGCATCTCCACGTTCAGATTTTTTAAAAAATGCGATGCCACGACCACGCAACAAAGTCGCACTGTGCGCGCCCAGTCTAAAAAAACAACAACAACCGGTAATTGGTGGCATGGGCGGAGACCCTTTGTCTGTAATGAACTGAGAAAATGATTGCCCATCGACTCACACATGTGTGAACTTCAGTAATGACGCATGATGAGGAGGAGAGAGCACACACCGGCTGTAATTACAAAATGTTGTTGATAAGAGATACCTACACACATGGACATCTCCCCTGTAGCGTTACCTAGGGCGAAATCAATATTGGCGAGTCACAGCTGTTCTCGTGATGGGGTTATCGTTTGGCTATCTCCGCTGTATCAAATTGTGTTTTCTCTTTCAGTAGCAGCTACTGAGTGCTGAACAAAGCACGTCCGGACTTTCTGATCAGGAAGTCGACGCGTTTGTATAAAAACCCATAAATTTTAAGTAATACAAAGGATGGCTGTTAAACCCTTCTTGTCCGCGTTATACAAAGGCAAGCCCAGTCGAATAAACTACGAATTGTTTCCCTATCTCAATTTGCCCGCCCTCCATCAGTGACCGCAAAACTGTTTATCTAAAGATGTCTATGTGGAAACACTGAGATTTCCTATACCCTCGTTTTTTTTTACTTGGTTGATATAAAATGTGCAGTCATCAGAATTTGAAGCAACAATTGTGAACATCCCAATTAATGTTTTATATTGATTAACATTGCACGATTTTCCGGTGAATATTTTAAACATACTGCTGCAGATAAGATGTAAAATATTACTTATTTTTATACAACTAGATGAAGTTCCCGGCATTATCCGGGACAAACCTGTGAACCCACCGTTCTCGTTCTCTCTCCCCCCCCCCCTCTCTCTCTCTCTCTCTCTTTGGTCTACAAAGCTTTCTGGTAAGGAAACTGTGCGCACGGAATTGAACGCGTATTATTATCGTTTCCGGTGTGACGGGCCTACTACAGGGAGCCAAAACAAAGAGCATTGTATTTTACATTTTTACATTTTTTAAAATAAAATACCCGAAACTTCAGTCAACACAATCGGTCGAAACAAAAGCCATTGAACTGGATTAGTTGACACTTAAGAAAATTAATTTCATAATTTTTGAAACTGTCATTTAGGCTGTAGAGTCGAGCACAAAAAAGGGGGGGGGGGGAAATTGCATCACAGTGAATTACTCCCGCCACTATTTTTTTGTTATAATAGACTAGATTACGTGCCCGGCATTATCCGGGATAAACCTGCGAACCCACCGTTCTCTCTCTCTCTCTCTCTCTTTCTGGTCTAGAAAGCTTCCCATAATTATTCTAAAGTCTTATTACTGATTTCATTCGCACCAGAGCACTACGCACTCATTTGTGACAGGGAAACTGCGCGCACCGAATTGAACGCGTATTAATACATCATTTCCCTTGCAGTGGGCTTACTACAGGGAGCCAAAACAAAGATCATTGTAGTTTACTTTTTTACGACTTTTTATTTAAAAATACCTGAAACTTGAATCAACACAATCGGTCGATACAAATGGGATTGGACTGGATTAGTTGACACTCAGGAAAATTAACTTTATAATTGTTGAAACTGTCATCTAGGCTGTAGCGTCGAGCAAAAAAAGGGTAAAAATTGCACCACAATGAATTACTCCCGCCACTATTTTTTTTATAATAAAATAATAAGATACATTTCAGGAAAAGGGATAAGGTGGGGTTCGGGGGCAGGCATTTCTGACCGTTTCATCCAAGACACAGTAACACATGCACAGTTCAGAAATTTGGCAGCTCAAGATGTAAGATCTCAACACAAACGGAATTACAAAATTTCTTTTCTGGTGTCTGTCAAATGTCTGGGCAGACAATGGTTACGTCAGAAATGCAATTTGCCATCCATGTTTGTCCATTTTCTGGCAAAAACAACAACAACAACAACAACAAAAAACACGTCCGATTCAGTGCCGTAAAATTTTGCATGCCGGTTCAGATTTTCTACGGGGAAAGTTGGGAGAAACAAATACGGAGCCTTGCGGGTGTGGGCAGACAATAGCAAAACTAACAAATACGACATGAATGTCTGTGCAAAAGAAAAGAAATTTAAAAAATGAGTACTTGAGATCCAGCGTTATTTCAGTTTGTTGGAATTATGAATTTTGTTGGGCACTTTTTTTCTATTTATGTCTGAGGGTAAACTGCCTTTTGTTTTCCATGTTGGTAATGATTGCAATGCCATGAACGGCAGGAGTTTCCCAACGGACAATGACGGAGAATGAGAGAGGGAGAGAGAAAAAGAGATGGAAATGAAAACAAAACACCACATTCATTGTTTGAAATATACACCAGCAATAAATGGCAACTACGTTAGAATACGAAAAAACAGCAGTCACAGACTGCATGGACGGTACAGGTGAAAAACCCTCGCAAGACATTACCAGTATACACTATTAAACACTAGCACCGGGTATACTCACATTGTAAAGCTGTAGATATATTTGTTGTGATGTTTTACAATAATGGCGGCAGCGACGTAGGCTATGATAGGGCAAAACAGTAAATTTCTCTGTAAACATTTCATCACTGAAGTCTTTTCATTCGAGCATCAACATTGACAACATTGGGCCTAAACTGACGTCACAATATGTCCATAACCTACTAGTAAATTGTTAACAAACAACTATAAACCGTAGATAATCTACGTAGTTTGTACTCACCTAATAAATTCTTGAATTCGTTCGCGTGCAGTCTGGCCCGTTTCGTGCTCACCCCGAACATCAAGCTGGTGCCAAACACTCTGTCCCCTACATGGATTTCCCAGTAGTTGTAATCGCCAATCAACGGCCGAGAAGCTCGAATACCGGCCGTTCCATTACTCCAATGGGGGTGGAAGACCACAGAAGTTCTGTTATTGTCTCCTTGTAAGAAAACTTCCTTGGATCGATCGTTTCTGTCCCACTCCCAGCTGGCACGACAACTGATGTTGTAACGTCTGATCACTGCTACACTGTCTACACCGATCTCCTCATCTCCATCACCGGTCTCATTATTCCCACCGCCTCCCATACAAATTGCTGAAACCGGTTCCGGTGGCATTTCTAAAACCATCAGGTCACGTGGTCAACTGGAAAATTGTCCTCAAATTAAGTCAGCGAATCTGGTGGCACCGTGTCGTGTGTGTTCCACAGAACACAGCTGAGTTAATTGCAGATTCCGTGAGACGAAAAAAATGGCTGGCTGGGGGAGTATAATAGCTTTTTAAATGTCAACTCTCCAATGGAATATTTACTGTAAACGTGTACTAGTCTGAACTTTGTGTATCCTCAGAATCTACCAGAAACAGAAGGTAACGCGAGTGTCCGTCAGCTCGGCAGTAGGGGTTCTACTGTCATTTTTGTCAGCGACACACTCTTTATATTGACTTTGTTCTTTGTCCGAATTACTACCTTAACCCACGCCGCAAACCAACATTGTTGTCATTGTGAGAAAGCCTCCTCGTGCAGTCCGACTGACCAATGGACTGTGAGGACCTTGAAAACTGCCCACATGGATATTTGTACCCGGGCAAAGTCCAACCCTCAGTCGGCCTCGCTTTGATGTAGGTCTCGACCTGAAAGCAACAAATTATATTGAGTTACTGGGACATTTATACCTGAACATCAATATATACAAATGTCAGTAACTTTCATGTCACAAGCCTTAAAGGCATCTGAACCAGATGTCACAGTCGGTCTCTCTTTGATGTAAACACTATAGATACTTTGATGTAAACACTATATAAATGCAATATATTATTATTATTATTATTAGATCTACATGTATCCTGAAATCAATAAATGAACGATTAGAAATTAATCACTTAGCGAACAATTAAAACAGGGATATGTTTCTGTAACTAAATGTAAGCATCTCGAATGTGACCGTGTCTGTAACATCTGCGTTCATTCAGTCGAGGTGAAATGTCCACTAAATGACCAATCCACCCAAACCACACCTGGATTAATATATGTTACCTGACCGTGCACATGAAAACGATACCTGTAATTGTGATACGGTTCTGGTTTTAAATCAGGTCACTAGAAACGTTCCTAGAAATAATGGCCGAGTTTTCATGCTACTGTGAATGTAGTTATTTGAAATTGATATGGATGAACGGTTCACACTAAAGTAAACAAATAATTTTAGACAGTTCTCTTCTAGTTCTCCCTTACAAGTGTTGTTGGTAATCCTAACAATACTAACATTATTAAAATTTTCTCTTTCCTGACACTGGATTAGAGTGTTGATGAGTTGTTTCCCTGTAGTTTTGTATGTGTTTATTCCTCTCTTTCCCTCTCTCTCTTTCCTTTTTTCTCTCTCACTCTGTCTGTTTGTCTATATCCTATCATTCCCGTGCCCCCCCCCCCATCGACTTTCTTTCTCTTCTCTCTGTCTCTCCTTATCTATCTCACCCTTCTCTCTGTCTCCCCCCCCCCGCGCCCCCCGTGTCTCTCTGGCCCTACCCAGTGGACACAGGCTCTGTTCGTGTCACTATTGACAGTTTATGAATGAAAATTGACACGAGAAATAAACACATGGAAACATTTAATAAACGACCCGTGACGTCCATGTACGAGAGAGTACTGCGTCTGTGGAAAGTGTTCAATCATAAATCATTTGCTGATCCTTTCTCAATTTGTTCTGGAATATTCCATAGCCAGGGTCGACGACGTTTATGTTTCTTTGTGATTATAAATTATTATTTCACTGACACAACAGACATTTTTGGTCGCTTTTATTTTATTTACATTTTCGTATTTTAAGTAAATTTTCTTCACTGATATAGTGTAATTTCTCTCTCTCTCTCTCTCTCTCTCTCTCTCTCTCTCTCTCTCTCTCTCTCTGCCTCACTCTGTCTCTCTCACACACTCTCTTTCTTCTGACAACCACTCCCACCCTTTTGTTTACGACATCCCAAAATAGCATGCCCACCGATTGCCCCCATTTCCAATAGCCGCAGAAGTTGCTGTGAATCATAACGCGGTCAGAAAGGGAGTACAGAATTAGCTTCACGTGCTAAACTAAGAACACAACGGTCTAAAAATTACTTTCTAACACAAGAGATTTTCACCTTTTGCAGCGATTCTCAAGCCGTTATGTCCTTGTTTCAACCGTCTGTCTGTCTGTCTGTCATCGCATATTGTAGGCATAGGATAATTTTATAATATGATAAACATCAGTTGAAGTCACTGTGGACGCTTCAGTCTATTTCTCGCGGTTTCCGAAACATCGACAGAGCAACTCTAGATCAAATGAGCCCAGAAACTTCTAAGACTGGGCGGAAATAAAGAAAACTCACACAGGTGTATGTGTGTGTGAGAGAGAGAGAGAGAGAGAGGGAGAGAGAGAGAGAGAGAGAGAGAGAGAGAGAGGGAGAAAGAGAGAGAGAGGGAGAGGGGGAGGGAGAGAGAGAGAGGGGGGGGGGAGAGAAAGGCAGACAGACAGACAGAGACCGAGACAGAGAGCCAGAAACAGAAGAGAGAGGCGAAAGAAAAAGAGAGAGAAGGAGGAGGAGGAGAAAGAAAGAGAGAGAGAGACAGAAAGAGAAAGAGAGAAAGAAGGAGAAAGAAAGAGAGACAGAAAGAAAAAGTGAGAAAGAAGGAGAAAGAAAGAGAAAGAGAAAGAGAGAGGAGAAGAAAGAAAGACGGTAACGGTGCATGAATCATCCGTGTTGTACCTGTCAGCACGAGCGAAGTACTCAACAGGTCTATGATTGTAAACAAATACCGGATGTAAACACATCCCAGAAACATGTGCTATAAATAATAATTATGTGCTCGCAATTTTGACGTGTCATGACGTCAGTGGCCTCTAGTGCAAGAAATTTATTTACACAAACAAATCGCTAGCTAGTTCGTGTTTATCGCTGGCTAGTTCGTGTTTGTTCTATCTCCATTTTCTGAAATCTGGAGATCTTTTAATACCTAGAAGAGGTATACGTATGACAAATACACACTTTGACACATGTTTGAAATGTGTTGTGACATTTATCCAGCTGTTTGACAGTTCCCATTGATTCCCAACTTCTTGTCCTAATAATGGTTGGTGTGAAGGAAGCGTAGCCTAATTACTAAACGGAATAGAGAAAATACCGAGTTGTGTTCACTGCTCATGTATAATACTGCCTTCCTCTAACTACAGCCATTTATAATGTATGTGTACAACACTAAAGCCCCAGACGTTTAAAGTCGAATTTCTCAGTTGTGTAAAAAGTGGAGTGGGAACAAAGAAGAAAGTCCAAGGGAATGAAATACAGGCAAGAGGAGAAAACTGCTTTCTTTGTCTGTATAGCGGAGAGAGTTACCTGAGATATCACTATCACTGGCAGCCTGGTGATTCAAAACAAAAAGTGCTCATCATACATTAACTTTTGTACAGGAAGAAAACAACTGCGTAAACAACATATCGAGCAAATGACTCTTTGATAATTATCCTCCAGTCGCAATTCTTCGCACTGAACAAATTTGCTGGTATGCGATTATGAATCCACAGACAAATTAATAAACGGTAATGAAAGGCACAGTATCATACACTAGGACAATATCTGTAGCAGTGGTTGACCTACTGACCAGTCATGTGATGTAGAATTGATAACTGATTTTGTGTTGATATTCAGAAATTCGATGGTTGCAGTGGCTGAAACATCAACAGTTTTTTGTGTAAAGGAACAAAGGTGGTTGTTGCTGCAGTAGAAGTTGGTAGAGAACCGGTCTGTCTGTAGATGATATGGGGTTACATTTTAGCTAGAGAGTAGCTCGGTAGATTCTCCGTGTTTGTGTGTGTATGTGTGTGTGTGTGAGAGAGAGATAGAAAGAGGGAGAGAGAGAGAGGGACAGAAAGGCAGGCAGACAGACAGACAGAGAACGAGACCGAGAGAGCCAGAGATAGAAGAGAGAGGTGAAAGAAAGAAGGAAAGAAAGAGAGAAGGAGGAGGAGGAGAAAGAAAGAGAAAGAGAGAAAGAGGGAGAACAAAAGAGAGAGAGAAGGAGAGGAGAAGAAAGAGAAGGAGGAAGAAAGAGAGAAAGAGAGAGGAGGAGAGAGGAAAGAGAGAGAGAGAGAGAGAGGAGGAGGAAGAGGAAGAGGAGAAAGTAAGAGAGAGAGACAGAGATAGAGAAGAATTCGACTAGTAAGTAAATGCTAGCAGAGACATCAGATACATGTTCAATACAGATATCACACATGACATGAGACAAACCTTTCAGTTTCAGCAACTCTGAGATGTGCTACGGAACGGTACACAATGATAGTGATATGAATGATATTACGTGAAGAAAAAAAATGGTTATGATCAATATTGGCGTAATGCCGACGATTATACTACTAATCATAGAATCTCTACTTTCTGTGAAACCAGAACACAAAAACACGAAACAGAAAGATATTTACCCGGCTGGGGGAGAAGCAGTGAAGCCCGTGTAGCGTCTGAGAGTCTTTGTCTGCGAGTAACTCAGACGCCAGCGTTCACATCTGTACTAACTGCGTGGGACATATCGATCTCTGCCAGCGTGAGCAGATTCTCATCCCAGACTCATACACCCCCCCCCCTCAACCCCCACTCCCTCTCTACTGGAAATGCCGTGCCAACAGCCTGTGGACAGCCGATCAATACGGAACTTCCCCCAAGAGATGGCGCGTCGCCTAGCAACCAACAGCTAGCACGCTACAAGTATTGTCCTCATTAATGAGATGGTATTTTCTTAGTTAATATTGCGCCATGGCTTCCCCCGCTAATGAGAACAGCTGACAATCCCTTTATTTTCATTACACATCATTATCATCATATTGCTGCTTCTGCTACGAGTACTGAGCTTATATTTACCACTACGATGAGTCCCACAACGTCAGAACTACTGCAAATTGTGCGATTTGTCATCTAAATAATAATTAATACTATACCGACCGCGAACTGGGACACGGCCAGACGTACTCTTAGACAGTCTGACAGCAAGAGTATTACATATCATTTCTTTCTTCTTCTCTTTTCATATAACGACTGTTATTACATGTATTATTGTTATCCTTATTATTAGGTTACTACTATTGTCAATCTGTGTAGTGTTACCAATAATTGGATATGTTTAGTTCGTATTGCCTGACGCTAAAAAATAAATATTAAATATACAGGTGCTCCAGCTTGCCCCAAACATTGATATTTCGAAACACTGATTTAAGAAACTCGAAATTTGCAACGATGGTCCATTGCAACTTCGATATACATGTAATAATTATTTGTCTACGATCTGAGCTACAGCAACGCTTGATTACCCTTATCATTCTAATTCTAGTAATCTACATTCCGGGCTGATTCAAGAAGCGTCTGTTTCCTTACAGGTCAGAGGGTAATGACTGGAGGTGTGGCGTGTGTACGCGCGTGCACGCCTGCGTGAGAGCAGCTGCCAGAAGCAGGTACGGTAACTCAGTCGTGTAGGTGAGTCGCTGATGAATGAAACCCAGGAAAGTCGAGAAACAAAATGATTCACATAGACTCACCCTGGGTAGTTCATGCAGGAAGAATTCAGGTTGAGCTAACTTTGGGTAATGACAATGAATCAGTTTGATGAACAGCCGTGGCGTGCCCTGTACGGCTCACTGACGAAGACAAAATTGTTAAACTATGAATGTGTGTACTACGCATTCAGTGTCGAATAGATCGACTAAAATGCCAACTGCTGCATTCTATGTAGTCAGAAATATTGTTTAAAAGATAAAACGAAGTGGGGACAAGGTGGTCTAGAGGCAAGGTGCTCGCCTCTCATGCCAAGGGTCCCGGGTTCAAAACCCGGCCGGTGCAGGCATGTTGGGAGTTTGGGATTTTTCTCATATTTTCGTGTCCCTGATCCTATTGGGGGGGGTAGGATCGAGTACCTAGTCTTCTCGGATAAGGATGAACAAAATTTGGAGGGCCCGTGTGCACGTTGCGCACTTTAAGGGTACCTTGGCAGTTGGAAATCGAAAAGAGCAGGCCGTACAGGCCGCTGCCCGGGCAAAATTAAATAAAATTCATCCCTACCATTCCCTCCTCCTCCCTCACCCCACCCCCCCCCCACCCAAAGAAAAAAAAACAAACAAACACACCGACCGGCGCTGCACTGTGGCGACGACGTGCCTGCTCCAGTTATAACTGGGCTGCAATGGCACAAAGGCAAATTTCCCAAATGGGATTAAAGAGTTATACAAATACAAACAAATACAAATACAAATAAAAGAAATTATAGTTATAAGAGCGATATCATTATTATGTTACAAGGTAAGTCACCCGGCCGGACCCGGAATAAACCTATGCACTCCCCTTTCTCCCTGGCCTCGTCAGTTTCTCTCTGTCTCTCTCTGGCTTCAGGTCATTGCACTGTGCTATCCTAGTACATGTCGTGCGTATTATTTAACGGCCTAAAGCATTTCCGCTTGAAGTCCCCCCCCCCCTTCCTGCCACCCCCACCCCCATGATAGACGATGATTCGCTTTTGAGCCCCAGCAGTGTGACGTATTCACTGGTTGTTGCTACAGTAGTAGCCCGTGTGTTTGAGCCCTTATCTCCAGCCCCGGTCCTGCACTGTACACGTGTGCAGAGGTCACTGATAACCGCTCACCCACACGCTTACTGTTGGCTAACTGCGGGTAACATGATATACGTCCATGCACCAGGACACAGAGTCTGCGGAGATAGACTGGGTCTTACCTTACATCGTACTGAGGGAGAATTGCACTTACACTACAGTCGGATTATGATCATGTGTGACGGGGGGGGGGGGTTTGGGGGGAGGAGGTGGAAAGGGGAAATACAAACAGGAACACAATAGTTTAATCTGCTCCTCTGAAAATGAGTTTTGTTGTTGTCGCTGATGATAGTGATGGTGATGATGATAATGCCTGCAATAGAGATGAAATGATTGTTTTGGTGATGGCTAAATGTTGCAGGCGTGGTAGCGGTCTTTCCCTCTGACTTTCTCTGTCTGTCTGTTTGTTTCCTATATCTGCATGAGACCAGCACCATCACCAACGATACACTGGAAAACAATGAACCACGAAGATGTCTGATAGCGACAGGAAGACAGAACCATTTTGTTGATGTGTCTGGTGTACTCGGAGAACTCAACATGACATAAGACATTATTGTATATCACAAGTTTCTCCAGGGCTACAGGTGAGATGTGAGAGCTGGTGAGTACATGAACTGTCTGTCTGTCTGTCTGTCGTACTCAGTTCTCGTACATAAGGTCAGACAGGTTACGGCAGGAACCTTAGCCAATTTCGGAGGATGACGGAAAAGGTCAGAGAGAGAGACAGACAGACAGAGAGACACAGAGAGAGAGAGAGAGAGAGGAGACAGACAGACAGAGAGACACATGTTAATGTCTGTTGATCGCTGAATGTACAGGTCACCTTAAGTTAACTTCAATAATAACAGCTTAAACTAAAAGTTAGCAGCCTATTAGGCTTATCAATGCTCTTTGCATGGCCCATAAGATATTCGGTACAAAATACGTTGAGTATTTCCTCCGGTTAGCAAGGAAAGGGGAACTTTATCAGGTTAACTTGCGCCAGGTATACAATTTCCTGTCTGCGATTCCTGCTAACAGCTGAATGCACACAGCGCACTGGGGCCGTGCGAGACCTACTTACGCCATGAACCGTCAGAGATGGCCTGGGAGTACTCACACACACATTAGCACCAGCTGGGGCCGGGGATGAGCTGTACATGCTATCTATTCACGCCATCCGTCCCTCAGATTGTGGGCCAAGTTTGTCTACGTCATCGCGATCCTACTAACCTACTGAATCATAAACCTTTTTGTTTTTTTTACCTGCTTTTTGTTCCTTTGTTTGTAGCTTGTCTGGTCCATGTCAGGACAAATTCTTTATGTAAGTTTTAGTGATAAATCACCATCTTAGTTCATGTTTGTTCTGTCTCCATTTTTAGTAAAAACTGGAGATCTTGTCGTATGTAGAAAAGGCATAACTAAGGCACACTTTCACACTTGTTAAAAACGCGTGGTGCCGCTTATCAAGCTGTTTCACAGTTCCCATTTATTGCAAATCCTTATCATAACACCAAAGCCGCAAACGTTTAACGTCAAATTTCTCAGTTATGCAAAAGAAAGGAGTTGAAATAAAAAAGGGGCTGTTTCTTTCTTCATGTACAAGAATTCATTATCATTATTACACACACAACATTTCAAAGTACCTCAAGTGAAGGAGATACCCCAGTCTCCCAATTGTCGCTTTGTAAAATCTATGATTTATACACATGGGGAAAAAAAAAGTTACCAATTTCTTTGCACTTGCAGACCCTGGCGGTGGACGAGCACCAGAAAACTGTAGGTCAGTTAGAGAAAGACCACAACAGACGGGTACAGTAAAAACACAAATCTGTGACCTCTGTGACATTCTCATACCTAGCCCTACCTTGACCCAGCGCCTAGCAATGTCCATTCAGTTGAACCCGCATTCCATGCCCGTTCATTTGTACCCGATATTTTTTCAATACGGTTTGGACTATTTTTATTATGCGTTATTTTCTTAGAGATACTAGAAATGATTTTGAAGCGCCCCAGTTTGTTAATTTATTTCACCGCCTCAAAAGATAACAGAATTTGGTAGAAATTTCACATTCGGAACTTTTTGCCTTGCGCGATCAAAAAGTTGAACGGTTTTGTGAGGCCGTGAACGGTTCAAAATATCTCCAGAGAGACGGAATAGTTAGTCAATTATTTTTTTCTTGTTTCATTATTTTTTATTTTAATCTGAGAGCGAATGTTGGCGTGCAGCTTCGAGCCGGAAGTGTCAGGGAGTGACGACACATGTAGACGGAGCGCTTCGATTGGATATTTGTGGGGTTTAACAGTCAATTCAAACGCTAGAGACGGTCATAGAACCTTACCTATATACTTTTTCTTGCTGTCTGTGTGTCTGTCTCCCAATGCTACAACAGGTGACATACTTAAATTAATCATACTCAAAATAACAGATAACTGAACAAACAAATAAATAGACACGCAGGTATCATTACATATGAAAACAAACAAACATCAGTTATGGGCGCAGGTAAACTCATGAATTGCAAATTACACAGTCTGGCTGAACAAAGTAAGAACGCGAAAATTAACTGCTATGCAAATCTCTCCGTTGTTGCAAGAAAAAAATAAAACAAAAAGAAACTTAGGCCGCATTAGAAAAGCGTCATCGACCATGGTAAATCAAACTCTACATAAGTTCTGAGTAATTTCAGTCTGTGCAGAAAATTGTTGGAGGCAGAAGGAAAAGCGAAGGGTGAGCAGATAACAAAATGTGACTAATATTACATAAACTGAACTCACCTTTTCTAAGGTTCTGCCGGGTGTGCTGGGCTCGAAAGTGCTCACTGAACTCACTGGAGGCTTGACTCAGGCGCACACAGAGGTAAGGGGAAACCTACGTCACGCCAGCAGATGTGCAGCGCAGGTAAAAATGTTTACTCACCTCGACCAGATGCGCAGCCGTCCTTTATAGTCCCGTCGGTCGCAGTGCCAGAGACCGGGGCGGCTCACGTGCTGACGTCTCGCGCACGTTGAAGGCTACGCGTAGACGGCTGGGGGGGCCAGGTAGATCTGGTCTGGCAGATAACGGGCTTGCGGGCGGGGGTGGGGGGGGGGGGGAGGAGGAGGGGGAGGGACTGCGGAGTACCGTTAGCTGGCCGGAGTCGAGGGCGGGTATCGTCTGATCCAGGTACGGGTTGGCATATCGATAGGGAGTATCGGAGAGCAAAGTTATCCAATTCTGTACGTGATGACGTCGATTTTTAAGTTCAGTGTGGCAATCATAGCTGCACAAGCTTTCTTGTTGTAAATCTTGTTGTAGTTGTTAGTGTATTAAAAGTGAGAAGTACTATTCATCACAGATTTACTTCTACGTTAGCATATCTCATTAACCTTTTTTTTAAAATGATATATAAAACCTGTATATTTAACTGGAGACACAAAAAACCTAGATGGACCATTCCTTCTTTCACTATATGTCCACAACTTGAGCGCGTATAAAAACGGCGAGAACAATTCACAGAGCTCTGTGGTACTAGTCTTTTGTTGTTGTTGTTCAATTATGAAGGGATGTGGTGCGAATTGTTACACTGTTGACATGGATGATACGCGCGCAGGTCGACGGACGGAATTTGGCTAATTAATCAGTCTCCCGTATCCCGTGTCTCGGATTTAACTACACTTCGCAATAACTAAAAAAATAATATCAGATGTATTATCGAAAACCCCGTGCTGTTAACAAAATTTGAAGTTATTGTAGCCAGTACTGAAGAAAGGCTGTTGTTACTGCTGGTGGGACGTAGTGTTCGTCATAGAAAGCTATCGCTGAACTCTGACCACAACTCAGTACTTTCTCCACTTGGCTTGGTAATTAGACTACGCCCCCCCCCTCCCCACCCAGCAACATCTGAAGGAATGATGTCAGTGACTGTCTACCGAGATCTCTCTGCCTAGTGAGTTCATTCTTGAGTTCTATTCTCAGTCACAAAAATTGGAAAGAGAGAGAGAGAGAGAGAGAGAGAGAGAGAGAGAGAGAGAGAGAGAGAGAGAGAGAGAGAGAGAGACACACACACACACACACACACACAAACGTAATATCAAACATCAGCCATTTCCTTACGACTGCCTGAGGTATCGACGCTGGCAATCATATTCAGTACCCCGAACACTACCTCCCCCGCCCCCACCCCGGTCTTGATGACGCAAACTTACACAGTTAGCTCTTTCTTTGTGGCGTTATCTCCCCCCACAGGTCCAGCCAGCTGCAGGTACACAGAGGTGAGCAGCACCTTTCTACCACTTCCAGACTGCAAAAGTGCAAACCGCCTTTGGTTTCATGCAGGTCTGTGCTGGCTGCAGTCACTACCTCCTCTGGTTGCACTTTTCACCATATTTACATTGCCAGAAAGGCTGAAATAACCTACAATTTATTGCTTATGGCCTTACAGTCCGCGGGGGGGGGGGGGGGGGGTCTCTCAAATTTTCATAGATTTATTTATTGATTGATTGATTGATCTATTTACGTATTATTATTACTATTATTATTATTATTATCATTATTATTTGGTGCTTTTAAAATTTATTAATAATATTCTAAGTAACATATCGTCATGGTGCTAACCTTTTGGCCTAAGTCAGACTTAGGCCAAAACAGAATGTACCTGTTACGTCACTGCCCTATCCATGGTGCATCTATTAATGTAAAAATCATTCAAAAGTGCCAAGCCATGATCCTGGAGATAAAACTTTCTGTAAAGTGTAATGGTCTAACTCATTCATAGACGAAGGCCAGTTTGGTTCTGGGGTTGTCTCAGCCAATGTGGATGATGGCCACTTTTACCTAGAGTCATTTTGGCCTAAGTCTGACTGCATTGCAAAAGAACTTAAATAATTATTTTTGCAATTTTCTCAGAAGTGCAAAAAATGACTTAGGCCAAAAGGTCAGCACCATGGCGATATCAAGCTTAGTGTGACAACAAATTAAATCATTAAAAGGCATAGATGAAAAAAACTGCGCGGATGAAAAGAGATGATGAACGACTCATCACTGATCATTACAAGAAAAAAGATAGCGAAGGCCCCCCCTTCCCCCTACATCCTCTCCCTGCACCCCCTAGTGACACTCGCAAGTGCATGCAGAGTAAATCCGATTGTCAAGCTGGGCAGGCATTTCCAGAATTTTCCAATTAAAAAAAAAAAGTGGAAAAAAATCAAACTTCGAATCAGAGAGTTGAACAATTTGGGGAAGCTTATTTCCATTCATTCATTCATTCTCTCACCTTTTCACTCATTCATTTGTTCATTCCTTCCTTCCTTCCTTTCTTCCTTCACTAATTAATTCATTCATTCATTCATTCACTCATCTATTCACTCATTCATTATTTTGTTCATTCCTTCCTTCCTTCATTAATTCATTCGTTCATTCATTCATTCACACATCTATTCACTCATTCATTTATTCATTCCTTCCTTGCTTTCTTTCTTCCTTCATTAATTCACTCGTTCATTCATTCATTCTCTCGTTTATTCACTCATTCATTTGTTCCTTCCTTCCTTTCTTCATTAATTGATTAGTTCATTCCTTCTTTCATTCACTCTTCCTGGTACCAGATTACCACACGCACGCACGTTCACCTGCTACTGCTGGCATCTGATAACTTGACCATTGTTACACAATAAGAATGACTTTGGACCGCTCAACTCTTTGGGTGCCAATCACCGATATATAGGTTCTTCTGCTGATGGCGTTTGTGCCAATCACCCGATGTATCGGTGCACCAGAATGCTAGGCTATTTTGTGTCGGGAAGAAAGTCGACTGTCTATTAGCAGATATGAGTGTAGTTAGATTTCATTCATCTCCACCCTGTTTTTGTTTGTATTTGTTTAACTCTTTAATCCCATTTGGGAAATTTGCCTTTGTGCCATTGCAGCCCAGTTATAACTGGAGCAGGCACGTCGTCGCCACAGTGCAGCGCCGGTCGGTGTGTTTGTTTTTTTTTTCTTTGGGGGGGGGGGGTGAGGGAGGAGGGGGGAATGGTAGGGATGAATTTTATTTGATTTTTGCCCGGGCAGCGGCCTGTTCGGCCTGCTCTTTTCGATTTCCAACTGCCAAGTTATCTTTAACGTGCGCAACGTGCACACGGGCCCTCCAAATTTGTTCGTCCTTATCCGAGAAGTCAAGGCACTCGATCCCACCCCCCAATAGGATCAGGGACACGAAAATATGAGAAAAATCCCAAACTTCCAACATGTCTGCACCGGCCGGGTTTTGAACCTGGGACCCTTGTGTCACGAGCAGAGTTAGGGTCTTGGGGATGTTACGACTGCACGAGAGGCAGCTAACTCACACTCGGACACAACCACACAAGAAAAGTATTAAATAACTAGAGCGTATATATGTCAGGCCGGTCAGGCCATAGTTTACATAAATATTAATAACAAAACAAAAGACAATAGAGGTATATATTCAAACCCAAAAAACTCTAATTAATAACTTAACCAATGATATTCATGTAACTATGGAGGTACTGCAATCAATAGCAAATAGGTATATTATACGAAACTAGATATCAATTTAAAGTGACAGTTGAGTCGCCACTGGCCAGTCGCCAGGCAAACTCTCCATAAATAATATGGGCTTGAATGTTAGGAGAGCCCAGTATGTTCAAAGCCTACAGAAGCACTCTTCGGCTTGTAGGTAATTTAAGCAGTTGCCAAAAGACTATATTTTTATGCACAGTCACTATTCAATTCATCAACAATGTGCTATATTATTCCAATCATACTATGGCAATAGATCTATGATACAGGACACTCGTGGTCGAGTGCCAGCTGGGGTTTCCTTAGTCTTCCTATGAGGCTGTAGTTCTCTCTCTATCTCCGATCTCTATTATGCTTGAATAAATAAGATATAGTACCATTGGTCACGCCTACTGGTAGGCGCGAACATCAATATAGCGCAGCGTGGGCTTTCAAAGGTCAGCCCACTCAGACCTTTCTTTCTAGAGCTCAGTCAGTCCGTTAGCAAGGACTTCTTGTCTTCAAAGCACACAGTTCAGGTACTGGTCAACCGGAGATACTTCACGGCACGATGCTTCTGCTCGTCTGTATTCACTAAATCTGAACGTTACACGATGTCTTATACTATCTAACTACCCAGCGTGCTAGTCCGCTGGCCCAATTAGTTCAGCTATCTCATAGGTCGAAACCTCCCACCATTTTAATTGTAGTAATACGTCTGCACTATTCTACCAGCCAGTTAACGTGCAAAACTTGTCTAGTCATAATTAACAATGTCAACTAGCCCCACCTTGTTTCACCCCTACTCCATTACTTATTAATCACGAACATTAAAACCCACAAGCGTGAATCTAACAGTTTAACTTTACATTTATTTACTCACCAACTATAATTTTACGAGGACCGTTCAAGGCCACCAGCCAATTTCTCATGGCCCTGGTAAAACAACAACAACTCACTCTCTGCGTGAGTTTTAACAACATCTGAATCCTGACACATCCCCCACCCCAGTTAAAATTTGCAATTTTAACGATATAAATGATTATCGTAAGGGGAAGGCATGAGTCGAGAAATTGCTCGAAAGGTTAACTTAACTAAGAATACTAGGTAATAACTAAGACTAGTACTAAAGTTGAAAAAAACCTACAGGACGGGTATCATTGATGGACAAAACTTCATGAAAATCTTAAGGCTCCGTCCAAAAGTATATATCTCTCTGAGGATTAAATCTTACCTCTAAATACGTAGACATTAACAATCATAACTCGAAAATTTTAGAGTACAACACTGATCCTGTGCGAATGTCATCAGGAATGCATACATACAATGAATAATACTCAAGAAAAGATAACTATAGTAGCATCGATGGCATTAGTGGATCTGGACTCCTGGTCTGCCATGACTTCTCGTCCTCGACCCTGGGCAACAACGTCTGGTGTGGCCAAAATACGGGTCGACGTCAGTAAAATAGCTGTTGGATCAAAGGAAAGCAAAGGGGTAGGTGAAAAGTGTTCACAATGGGTGAACAATATGTGATACCATCCCTCGGTCTCTGAATGAGGTGCTAATCAGTATCCAACGCCAATACATATGACAGACTAAAATACAACAAGATTAAGGTAACCGTGATAATAGGTCGGCATGGACATTATCTCCACCAGGAATGGCCTTTATAATGAAGCGGTATTCCTGAAGGGCCAGACTCCATCTGGTCAAACGAGCGTTCTTGGCTCGGTTCGATTTTAAAAATAACAACGGTTTATGGTCTGTCTCGATGACGAATTCCGTCATAAGTAGGTAGCGGGAAAACGCGTCTACGGCGTATACAATCGCCAGGCATTCTCGCTCTATAATAGCGTATCTCTGCTCTCTCGGAAGTAATTTCCGGCTAGCGTACATACAAGGGCGCAATAAGCCATCTCTTTCCTGAAGCAAAACAGCTCCAATTCCTTGGTCCGACGCGTCAGTTCGGACGGTGAAGGTGCGTCTAATATTCGGTAGGATAAGCAGCGGCGAACTGGAGAACAGTTGCTGCACTGTCGCGAGCGCGGTGGCGCACTGCGTAGTCCAGGTAATTTTGTTGGGTCTGTCTTTTCTTGTAAGATCGGATAACGGGGCCGTAAGGGCCGAAAAATTAGGAACGAATTTCCGATAATAGCTTAAGAAGCCTAACAGGCTACAAACCTGCTTCTTAGTATGAGGAGCCTGGAGTTTTAAAATCTTACTTATCTTACTGTCGTCCGGTGTTTGGACGCCTTTGGCGATAGTATGTCCCAGAAAGTTAATCTGCGTATAACCCAGGAAGACTTTGCTAGGCTTAGCTGTAAGCCCGGCATCTCGAAGTTTACTAAGCACTTGACGAAGTGCTTCTAAGTGGCCTTTCCAATCCGTATGGAAAGCGCAAATGTCGTCAAAGTAGCTTAGGACGCATGGTGTCTGCTGCAATAGGATGTTCATCATCCTCGCAAATGTCGCTGGTGCCGTTACGAGACCGAATGGCATGAATCTCCATTGCATGAGACCCATAGGGGTCTGAAACGCTGTGTACTGTTTACTGGCCTCTTCCATTGGGATTTGCCAGTAGCCTTTAGCCAAATCTATTTTCGAAAACACGGACGACTCGGCCAATCGCGCAAATAGATCTTCCTGATTCGGGATAGGTTCAGCATCGTAAATGGTTAGAGCGTTAAGCTTCCTGTAATCGATACAAAATCTAACGGAACCGTCTGTTTTCTTTACTAGTACAATCGGCGAGCAGTAAGGGCTCGTCGAGCGCTCAATGACTCCTCAATGACGAGCATCTTTTCCACCTCGGACTGTATGGTGTCGTGCGCTTGCAGTGGGCGCGGGTAGGGTTTGACAAACACGGGTACGTCCGAGTGCAACCGGATGACGTGTTGAACTAAGGATGTTTTACCCGGCAAATCAGTGAATACTGGCGAAAACTCCCGAACAAGATTCATGATGTCCTGTGTCTTAATTTGATCCAGCTCTGGATTGATATTAACGGAAGTCGCGTCCTCTGTGGCTTGCAAGGATAGGAGCGATCTAGTCATAGATAATGGCTCCCGGTCGTTGTCATCGATAGTGACCATCGCTGCGTTTGCTTGGGCCACAACATGGCATGAATGATCGTGATGAGTTTGATCATCGGTAAGATACTTTTTCAACATATTAATATGGTACACCTTATCGTTACCACGTATGGTAATGAGATAATTAACTCTCGAGAGTCGCTTTTTAACTAGAAAGGGGCCTTTCCGAGTGAGGAGTAGCTTGTTATTCGTTTCTGGTAGCAGCACCAATGCCCGATCTCCGACTGACAGGGTTCTTAACCGACTACCCCGATCGCGATATCCTATAAATGACCTGGTCCGTACGCATGCAAATTGTCGAGCCAGGTCGCATGCATTAACTATTCTATGTCGGAGATCGACTATGTACTGATACGCGGATCGCGTATCAGGAACGTCGGTATCAGAACCGGCGTATAAATCGCGTAAAATGGCCATCGGGCCACGTGGTTTTCGACCGTATAAAAGTTCAAACGGGGAAAAACCCGTTGTCGCATTTGGGAGTTCCCTATATGCGAACAAGATGGCCGGAAGTCGACGGTCCCAGTCACCAGGTCTATCGGCGGAAACGCGTGCCAGCATAGTTTTCATGGTGGCATTCCAGCGCTCGCAACAGCCATTGGACTGTGGATGGTATGGCGACGTAAGTTTCTGCCTAATGCCCGTGAGTTCCAATACTTTCCTGAAAAGGTCAGAGGTGAATTGCGGACCTCTATCGGACAATAATTCGGACGGGAATCCGACACGTGTGAATATGGTCACCAATGCCTCGGCGACGTGATCGGCCGATATTTCCTTTAAAGGGACAGCCTCAGGCCAACGGGTGGCATAATCGATTACTGATAGAATAAACCGATGGCCTCTATCCGACTTCGGTAATGGCCCGACGATGTCGACGGCAACTCGCTGAAATGGAGTGGAAACCGGCGGCATCTCCTGTATAGGTGCCCGCGAAGTTTTTCCTTTGGGGGTTCTTTTCTGGCATGTATCGCAACGCGACACATAGCTATTTATGTCCCCGTAAACCCCGGGCCAAAAAAACTGAGACAGGACTCTCGATTTTGTTCTCGCTTTGCCTTGGTGGCCCGCCAATGGCGTGTCGTGCGCGAGGCGGATGATGTCTCGGCGAAATGATCTCGGTATGACCAATTGCAAAATAGTTTCGCGCTTTCCCCGAAAAACGCGATATAGGAGGTCGTCTTTAAGGCAGAACCTGGATGTATCCGGGTTGTCCGGATCAATCTTAGCAAAGAGGGGCTTTAGTGATGGATCTGTGCGCTGTTCGTTACGAAAAATCTCGGGGGTTACATCCAAATCGACGACAGGCGATCGTAATGTGTCGTCACTCTGGCGACGCGATTGTTGTCTTGTCGTGACACACGCAATGTCGTTATCATCCCAAATCCCGAGTTCGCAATCGGAGACGTCCTTTAAGTGGGGAATATTCCCAATGATTAGGTCGGCGACCGGATTTGGTAGCACGCAGGCCGTGACAACACCAGTTATAAACGGTGTGTCAACATATATTTCCGCCAAACGAAAATGTTCAACTGAACCACCAAAAGTAATGCATGTCGCATCGCGATCCAGGAGTTGTGCAGGACGGACCAGCGATTCACGTACACCGACGGTCGTACAGCCTGAATCTCGCAATACGGATGCTCGTATGGCGTTTACTCGTCCCTCATACAATGTCAGCGCGCCTCGCTCGTGGAGGGCGGACATAACTGGAATAACTTTATCTACGGTTTCGGCATTCCTAGTTCTGTAACCGCGGTTTTCGGTGAATGCTACAGAGCATGCATTTGCCGCATCTAATCTAACTCTGCATTGTCGCGCAATGTGGCCTCCGGCGCCACATCTATAACAGTAGACTGGATTATCATCCCTTCGAGGTGTACCTCGATAAGAAGGAAATGTGGGCGCTTGATAGTAGTTGTTACGCGGTCCTCCGGTAGGGAAAGGACGTGTATATCGGGGTTCCCAGTCCCGAGAAAATTTATGGGGATTCGGTTGCCTCCTGCTAACCGGCGGCTCGGACCGTGGACGAACCTGCGGCGACTGTCGAAAGGGCTGTCTTGATTGTCTCGACGGTACCGGTGTCTTAGTAGCAGCGCCGGCGTAACACGGTTCGCTTACTTTAGCGTTAGCTAACGATCGATTAGGGTGAGCCGCAGCATACCGTTCCGCTATCGATGTTATCTCGACGGTAGTTTTGGGGGCTTGTTCCTTAAAATGCGCCACCAGGTCCGTGTGGCAGGACATATATATTTGGTCTTTAATTATCAAATCATATAGTTTCTTGTAGTTTCCCTCTTCCACACCGGCCAACTCAGTCCAACGGCTGAGTAGGTGGCGGAGGCGGTCCACGTAAGTAGAGAAATTCTCAGATGCCTCCGGCTTGCAATCGCGGAAACGCTTATGAAATCCATCTTCCGTATGTTGGAAACGCTTTAATAGCGCGGTCTTTAGAATGTCATAGTCCCTAGCGTCATCAATAGTGAGGCTATGGAAAACTTCCAACGCTCTCCCTGTCAAAAGATTGGCGAGGCATGACGTGTACTCATTACGCTGCCATCCCGCGCAAACGGCATGGAGTTCGAAGCGGTGTAGGTAGGAATCAATACGATCAACCTTATCATTAAAGGTTGGCAATTTAGGCTTCGTTTTATTATTGGGAGTAACTTCCGGAGCCCCGGTAGGTTGGGCTTGCTTCGCTTCTAACTGTTTCAAAGCGAGCTCGTACTCTCTTTGAGCCTGTTTTTCCGCGCGTTCCGCGGCTCTATCGTCTCGTTCCGCAGCTTTTTCTTGGCGTAATATCTCCGCGGCCTTTTCTTGGCGTAATATCTCCGCGGCCTTTGCTTGGCGTAATATCTCCGCGGCCTTTTCTTCTCGTTCTTCTTTCAGTTTCTGGTCTACCCAAGAAGCACGCTGAGCTTCCGGTATGCCAAATGATTGGGCTAGTTCCAAATATTTCTGTAGTTCGGCCATGATATCGGTCGATAATGCGATATAATAATGTCCTAATCGAGGACAGCTTCTGAAAAATCTCTAACTTTATTCTCCCTTGAAGCAATTTATCAATTGCACTCTGCAGGTGTTCGTTCCTGCAGTATGAACGAAATTAACGAAATCAACAACAAACTGTACGTCTTAGTCAACCAAGTAGTGGTTGGGCTATCTCAGTGATCACTTAACTCCACGTATTTCTCCTAATCCTCAAGCAGTCAGTCTACTGCTTCCGTGATTGGTCGTTAACTAACGATACCAATGTAATATTCCCAGTGTATTTTCCGTACACTCCTAGCAGCGTTCCCTCTGCTATAAATCGGAATAAATCAATATTCACGATATTAACTTCCTTGGCTATACAAGCCTAACAACTCTAATATCCAGATTATCTCTCAACGTGCCCTAGACACGTGATTTATCCCAGGCAATAATATAGCAAGTATGAATACAAAATATAATAATGCAACACTATAATGGAAAAGAATTACATGGAGAGTAAGACGAGACTAACAGAAAGAACAAACGACAACAGACCTGACTAACCTGAAACTATCTACAAAAAGGTAAGAAAAAGAACAGGAGAGACGTCTTCCTCAAAATACGAGGAAGATAGAACGCTAACAATCTATACGAATAACAGGTCCCTACAGAACTATTCAAGGCAAAGCATATCTCCTATCCGTTTTAAACGCCATCTAGATCTGCTAGTCTGGCAAAAAGAGGTATGCTGAGTCTCGATCCCTTCCAACCTCCCGCCTATCTAATCTAACATAAAAGAAAAATAATGCCTGTCAAAAGTAGGGGAGCTGGAACGACGAACCCCTCAAACGAAGACAAATACAGATGGTTCACTTAACTGGGCAAAATGGACTGGCTCTTTCCTTTGGTCCACAGCGCTGGTCTTGTCTTTTCCTGATGCTAGCTGTCAGTCCCTCGTAGTGGTCCCAGGATCAATGACGAGAGGACATGCCAGACATGTGGGGGAGAAACAAAAAAAAACCCAGCAGTATACAAAACTATAAACTACAAAAATGACATAAATAACAGTGGAGTATAGAGTGGTAGACCTGCAGCTGTTGACGGGGTCCTCTTCAGATGATAGTAGTGTCCTCTAGATGTCAGAGGGTGATGGGTCCTCTTCAGATGTCAGTGGGGTCCCCTCCAGATGTCACGAGCAGAGTTAGGGTCTTGGGGATGTTACGACTGCACGAGAGGCAGCTAACTCACACTCGGACACAACCACACAAGAAAAGTATTAAATAACTAGAGCGTATATATGTCAGGCCGGTCAGGCCATAGTTTACATAAATATTAATAACAAAACAAAAGACAATAGGGGTATATATTCAAACCAAAAAAACTCTAATTAATAACTTAACCAATGATATTCATGTAACTATGGAGGTACTGCAATCAATAGCAAATAGGTATATTATACGAAACTAGATATCAATTTAAAGTGACAGTTGAGTCGCCACTGGCCAGTCGCCAGGCAAACTCTCCATAAATAATATGGGCTTGAATGTTAGGAGAGCCCAGTATGTTCAAAGCCTACAGAAGCACTCTTCGGCTTGTAGGTAATTTAAGCAGTTGCCAAAAGACTATATTTTTATGCACAATCACTATTCAATTCATCAACAATGTGCTATATTATTCCAATCATACTATGGCAATAGATCTATGATACAGGACACTCGTGGTCGAGTGCCAGCTGGGGTTTCCTTAGTCTTCCTATGAGGCTGTAGTTCTCTCTCTATCTCCGATCTCTATTATTCTTGAATAAATAAGATATAGTACCATTGGTCACGCCTACTGGTAGGCGCGAACATCAATATAGCGCAGCGTGGGCTTTCAAAGGTCAGCCCACTCAGACCTTTCTTTCTAGAGCTCAGTCAGTCCGTTAGCAAGGACTTCTTGTCTTCAAAGCACACAGTTCAGGTACTGGTCAACCGGAGATACTTCACGACACGATGCTTCTGCTCGTCTGTATTCACTAAATCTGAACGTTACACGATGTCTTATACTATCTAACTACCCAGCGTGCTAGTCCGCTGGCCCAATTAGTTCAGCTATCTCATAGGTCGAAACCTCCCACCATTTTAATTGTAGTAATACGTCTGCACTATTCTACCAGCCAGTTAACGTGCAAAACTTGTCTAGTCATAATTAACAATGTCAACTAGCCCCACCTTGTTTCACCCCTACTCCATTACTTATTAATCACGAACATTAAAACCCACAAGCGTGAATCTAACAGTTTAACTTTACATTTATTTACTCACCAACTATAATTTGGCGAGGACCGTTCAAGGCATCCAACACTCCAGTCATTTCCAGCTTCACAAGTCATGATCAGTCCAGAGGTCAAGGGACCTAGCATTCAAAGCATTTACCGCGCCAGCATCCCTCTGTCTGTTCGACTTAGATTTGTAGAGGGATTTTGGTAAGGTTGATAGGATTATCGTAGGGGTGGGTTCCCTACCTCAAACCTACGTCAGCGCGATGTCCTAACCAACAGATTTACGTAAGGAACGATTGTCATTCCTATATAAGCAAACTTGATGTCAATATTAAGCCTTGGGTTTCCCTGGAATTTGCTGGCTGGATCACTATTTTCTGTGAGGAGAAATCATCAAATGGTCTCGAAACCTTCAAGAGGAGGTTAAAATTAGACTGAGGTTATATATTACAGATATATATATATTGGGAGCCAAAGATTCTACCAGCTGACTGAATGTTACTCAGCCGATAAAACGGGTAATCGAATTCAACCAACCCCAGGCTACCCATTAAACCACACTGCCAGGTCTCACGCGAACTTAGAACATGTTACACGTGTGTGTAAATAAAGTCTCCAAACAATAGTTTTCTTTGTCCAGGCAAAAGAATCTTCCATAATACACACAGTGCATTTGGTGTGTGCGTGTATTTATGCTGTGTAGTGTGCAACCTTTATCCTGTTTTGGCATCCCTTCGTTCTAAAATAAGGAAGCGCATATCATGATATGGACAGACCGGAATACTGTATTACCATAGAAGTAGGAAGTAGGAAGATCTTTCTTTTCGTCTGCCCGGTTTCGTCTAGTTTTGCGTATTCGATACAATCGATCTAGTATCACAGCCTGTGCCTCGGGTCACAGCAGCTCGCTCTGTCGCGTGCCGTGCGCGTGCCAGGCAATTGTCCACGTTATGTGCCAGGTGCGCTGACTGGCTCGCAGACAGTGCGGTATTTTTTGTTCCCTTCCCAGAAGAAATTATCAAAATGATCATAAAACCGTAAGCCGATTCTTTAGAGTCGGAAAACAGAATGTGAATAGAGAATCTGCTGTGAAGTGATAATAATGTATTCATTTTATTTATTATTTCAGAATTTTTACTTCCCATTCAGACAGGGTAATCTCCCCCTAACCACCGAATCAAAATGCACCAGATTTAGAACAGTGTTTCTCCACTTTTTTTTATATTTTTTATTCCATACCCCATTTCAGCCCACCCACATCCCCCCCTCCAAAACAACAACAACAACAACAACAACAACAACAACAACAACAACAACAACAACAAACAAACGTGCGCCTAACCATGATTGGACAAAGTTAAGTATAGTACATGTACATGTATAATATTCTCCCTACCCCCATTCTGAAGTCCCCCGTCCCACAACAATATTGGTCACGCCCCACCTTGAGAACCACTGGTCGTGGTCCACAGAAAGTCAACTGGACCGGGTGATGTCTACATGCCGTTTCTCTGTTTAATTTAACCGATTGTTTGTGGAGATTTATATTAAAACTTTTTTTTTTTTTTTTGTATCTAAAGTTATTAATATTTCTGGATAGATCTGACAGAACCGCCCTAAAGGTGAATTTTCTTTGTACACCTCTTAAAAAAATTAAAATTAAAATATTTCTAGGACAAAATATTTGAACTGAATGCAGTAAAATGGCCAATTGTAACAGCTGGGGTTGTTCTAGCACGTTATAGTGGGGGGGGGGGGGGTGTTAGTTGATCTAACTACAACCCTTTAGAAAACGAAACTATTACAGCTGTAGAAAAAATAAACACGAGATCCGACGATCGATTAAATAATACTAAAGTTTAATAACTGTATAATGAACAATAAAATACTAGGAAGGCACCAGCGAACAACTAAATATCCTACGCCACACGAGAAGGAAAACTCACTTACTCACCGACCAACCCCTTACATGGGTCTATATATATAGATATTTCGGTAGAAAATTCCCGAAATTAATCTAACCTCTGCTCTCGCCCGAAACATACAAACTAACCAATAACGTATCAATACGTCACCAGGTTACATCACTGAAGGCCAAATCTGGCGTAAACATCTAGTTCTACGACTTTATCGAATGTTCGGGAACATACTAATATTTACGATCGCCCAACAACAACTACTCACTAAGAAGTGAGGGTAAGTTTACGGAGTACACTCTGGCGAACGTCAACAATAAAATGAAAAAAGAAGTGAACACATGCTCAGTCACCAGTATAACAAGCAACGGAGAAGGGCAAGGGGCAGCTGGCAGATGCTACACCAAATCTTTCATATTACAAGCAAATTCCATGCAAAAAAAAACAACAAAACATCCCTTTGGAGAGGCTTTCCCATGAATTTGGTCTTTCATCTCAAACCGGATGTCGTCAAATCCACTCACATTTGACGGTCTCTCAGTAGCACTGCCGTGTTACGATAAAAGACCGTGTATGCCAATCTAGGTCACATTCGCTTTTTAACATCATTTTATAGAATTAAGTGTGCTGTACCTTTCTATCTATATCTGGGCTATAATTTTGTACGACTGAAACAGTTAATTAAAGTTATAAGAAGGGAATTGAAATAAGAACAAAGTGGAGATCGGCGTCCAATGGTTTGAGCTGTTGTAAAACTGCTTTTGGCGCATACGATATTTTGTCATAACACGGCAGAGCTTTCCCCTAACGAACGGGTGCAGTGCACTGCTGCACATGGGGGCCTGTAAAATATGGGAAGATCTATGCGGGAGGGCGCAGGTTGGGGGGGGGGGTGAGGAGAAGGGATCGGGAGAGAAAGAGAAGGAAAGGCCGAAAGGGGTGGGGGTGGCAGAGACAGGTTTATCGTGGGCAAAGCCAAGGTTTAATCCACATTCCAAAAGTTAGCCTAGTTGGTCAACATTCTAATAAAAGTTTCTTGTCTCCTCCATACGCCCTTATCCACACAGCCATAGCATTCATACATACATGTACGTTATTCATACATTCACCCGCACACACAAGGAATTACATCATTTTGCTCACTCAAACACATTAATTTACAAAATCTGACGGCCAGCCAGTCCCGCAGGAATTTTGAATACATACTCAAATACACACCAACATGACACCACACACACACACACACACACACACACGTCCCCACAGAGTACCGCTTGCTGTGCTCCATTACCAGCAAGGGCACCCGCTGAAGTTAGCTTATTACAATCGGAGGCAGACCGCACGAGTTGAAACCTCCATTAATCAAGCACAGCCGGTCTGAATGAACAGCTGCAACAATTCGTCCAGCAGCTAACAGCTGATACACTCCCGCCCGCCCCCCCCCACCCCACCCCCACTTTTTTCCCGAAACTTTCTCCTCCATCCAACGTTTGCAGATCATTTAAAAAAAAAAAAAAACAGAACAATATAAAATATAATTATTACCCCCCCCCCCCCCCCCCCATAAAACTGTCAATGAAATAACTCGTTGTGTGTTATATGCACGAGCGTGTTTAGGAAACCAAACCATTTTACAAAGGAAGTGTATATTCAGGCCGAATACGGCCTATACAACCTGGTGCTGTGCTATTTGGGCCGAAGGTATTTTGGGCAAGGGAGTGCCAATTGTCACCGCGTAATACGGTGTCCATTGTCGATTTAAGTGTGCATTGGAATGGTCAGATGGACCTGGGGGCATGAGGGTCTGGTCAGTTTGTATCAATGGGTGGTAGTCAGATTGACTCATCAGGCGAAAAGGGGCTGGGGTAGCCATTGGCGATCGATGAACCGTCAATGGCCACCGCAACGCTACCGGTAATTGACGCTACCTTTAGGAAATACTGCACGGACACAAATTCTGTGTTTCAAAAAAAAAAAAAAACACGCCAGAACAGTGCAAACTGCAAACTCGCATTATCGGCCCAAATAACCCAGAACGGGAGTTTTGCGCTATTTAGGCCGTATTCGGCCCAAATATACCTAGCCTTTTACAAACTCTATTATTAATGGTTTCTGAACCTAGCAATCTACCGTCTTCGCCTTACACACATGGTTTCATAATCCACCTAGGCATCAAACAAAGGACACAGAAGAAAAATGGTGCACCATCTACGCACGGGTAGCTCCGCAGACCGCGTGTCTACCCATCCGTAAAATGGACTAGGCTAGGGGAGAGGCTGCAGGGGAGGACGGCGCAAACTCGCCGTATTTGCATCGCTGAACCACGTGCCATTTGATACTTTTTGTACTGATTTCCATCGCTTTAGTTTTATCTGATTATACGAACTTACCAGATGCACAAAATCTAATCATTAGCACTTGCACATGCCAGCCATTCAATAAAGTAAATTACCTCATCTCCCCCCCCCCCCTCTAAATGTTTGCGAGCAATGAACTTTTTAAAAAACTTTATCACCAGAAAAAACAATATTTGAAGGGTGACAAGGCGATTTGAGGAAAATGAAATAGTATAGCTGTATCGATTTGGTTTGTTTAAAAGTGCTGACTGTAGATTTCACAAATACAACTGTTGTTTTAACGACTGTAACTCACTTGAAAATTAATTAGATCTCATGGAGCTATTAATAACATTAGTACCTCCATGTTAGATCTACATCTATACGGTTTAAAATGTCAAGCTAGATCTAGCCAATGCTGCGTTTTTTGGGATGGAGATCTAGATGCAGCATCAGCGACCGATGGCGGTTACGGTTGTCCATAAAAACAGCGCTAGGTTCTGTGCGCCGAAACTAGGGCTAACGCGCTGTCGAACCGTGTCTGAATTATAATAATGCACCCGCCCACCTTCACCCCTCCGCGTCAATGCAAGCGGATCAAGGAGCCAGGGCGCGCGTGCGATGGTTACCAAGCTACTAAAAATAGATAGTCATTTCTTGGAAAAAAAAGTAATCAGAAGTTGCCAGTTAAGCAATTGTCAACTGACACATTGAATGCGAATTTGCAGTTCTTTTTCATTGATGCAGAACAATTATGGTTCCTGCATTACATTTATAAGTTAAATTATTCTACCATTCAAAGAGCATTGAGGATTGCGAAAGCCCCAAAATATGTGAAACAACATAGCTCAACTTTTATAATATTATTTGATCAAAAACTGCAATCGTAGACTCCTGGCCACAAAACGAACATGGCCGACTGTATAAAATTGGGTATCGATCCATAATTTACATTCCTTGTGCGTATTCTGCACGCGCTCAGCTGTATCTGCATGGCCATGGGTATATATCCTCAAAGAGACCCGCAGTTCTCTCCTTCGGCAGTTACTAAGGGTGCTGGTAGCAGGTTTTTAACGAGATACTTCTGCCGTGAAAAGGAAAAGAAAAAGAGAAGGGAAGGGGGAATTCAAATGCAATGTTTTGTGGGAAGACAGGATGTTGCAATTGTGTCTCCCCCCCCCCCGGCTCCGCCCCCCTCAGCGCCACCACCAGAAGTAGCAGCAGTATCAGCCCGAGGGATAACCAACATAAGAACCAGAACTACATTTCCCATAGGCATACAAAGTAAAAAATTGGCAAAAAGAAAAAGTGTATATGTAGTAAAGCCTCGCATAAGAAATAATGGTGTTGATGATTGAGATAACTTTAGCAACAGTGGCGTATTGAAAGGCAGAAAATGGTTATTACTTCGGCAACAGCCTTCGTCAAGGAAGAAACAACAACATAACTAACAGAAAAAAAAAAAATTGGAAAGTTGCCGAAATGTTGACTATTTTCTGTCTTCCCTTTTAGTTTGCATTTCATTGCATCGTTTTGGTATTATCTCTTACGCGAGGCTTTGCTACATACAACTTTTGCCTTTGTCATTTTTGGTCGTAGCTTAACAGCCTTGCTGCGCCCCCACTTTTTCTGTGGTTTTTATAATATTTCGTCGGTAGTCAACACACCACTGTTGCTACCATTATCTCAGCCATCAACACCACCACTTCCATTATGGAAACCAGCATTACCATCATTATTATATCCTAGCATCACCCAGCAGCAGCAGCAACTACATCGGAGGCAGCAGCTGTGCCCCCCCCCCATTATCTCTTTTACTGTTGTGGAATATGTGACGATTTAAAGATACATCAACAAACCAACAAATCCTTAACTGGGAGTAAATCTATAAGAGCTGTATTGCAAAAGTTGAATTACCAAATGCCGATTTAGGTGAACCCAGAAAGTGTTGGCATATCCAGTGAAACAAAGTCAAAATGTGGCAAATGGAAAAAGTTGTAACTGCTTTGTTGCAAAGCCTCGCGTAAGGAATAACACAGAAACAACACACAGTTTCGCAAATGTGGATACTTATCGAACTCGAATGTCGCGATACGCGCTACAATTTCTTCATTTGTTCAAGTTTCTATCCTGTTACATTTTTCCGCCGGCGAAGGTGCGTTGGCCTTTCCCTTCGTGTTTTATTGTTCCGGTACTGTTTCTAGGTCATTTCTTACTTGAAGCTGTGCTACATATACGTTTTTCTTTTTGCCACATTTGGTCTTAATACAAGCCTTGCAGCGCCCCCCCCCTCCCACAGATTTTCTTTCCTTTAAAAAAAAAAAAATGTATAGAATAATATTTTATAGTCGAATACTCCACTTTACACTGTCACGGAATCGATATCTTCCAGCACCGAGGCGATGCTTCATATCGCCAAAGAGGATGTCGCACAAAACAAACCAAATTGACGCAGCTTGTTATAAATGTTTGTAACATCAAACCGCTTGATTGTTTGACTGTAAGCTAGCGCTCGCTTGACAGGAAAAATTAGCCAGTGAGTATATAGTATGTTTTCTTACTTAAATAGTGTTTTCTTGTGTTAAATTTGGCCTTACTGTGTGATTTATAGTGTTTGTTATTGTGTGGTGTAACAACATGTAGGCCTAGATCTCTAGATCTAGTTGACTAATGTAGATCTAGCGCTATAGTTTTGTCAATCGTGATGGGGGAGATGGGACCATCAATTATGTTTGATCTAGATCTAGTAACGGAGGAAGATCTAGTCTAGATCTATGATTTTACTATGACAGCAATTGTCAGAACTTGATTTGCCGACATTTGAAATAACGACAAAATTTCTTACTAGATTTAGAACTCGACTGATCGATCGACAGGAGGCCAGGTCAAGATAACCCGATAGGTCCCGTGAACCATGTGTTATCTTCTAGGCCTAGCCCAACACCTGACTGTGGACCCCAGCGTATGGTTGAGGATGACAGCACTTAATTAAGCAGCAAATAAAAATTATACGAAAATCATAATATTGAAAAAATATTTCTTAACCAAACAAATGCCAGCTTTTAAATAATTTTTTAAAGTATGTTTTTCATATGGTTGGTGAGTCGTTTATCAGTTGTCTTTGTCCTGGACCTGGGTATTGTTTTAAAATCTTATAGAAAATGGTAGCTATAGCAGGGATATATGGCCAGGCTTATTGGCAGACATCTTCTTCTTCTTCTTCTTCTTCTTCTTCTTCTTTTATAGTTGGTACGTCTAGAAGGCGATTCCCCCAACTGCACTATAGTATATGCGACTCAACGTCGCTCCTCTGAGGCTAAAAACAGGGTAAAATCTTACATAGATGTTAAGACCATTTAAAAATATATTAGTTGTATAAAGTCTTTTGTATATATAACTCTGGTATAAATATCTCTTGGTTTCCAGATTGTGCACAGACATACAACCCGCACTTTAGTTACAATGGTAGCTGCAACGGATAATTATGTTCTTTAATTCATTGTCGAAAGTCGTTGCAGACGATAGTGTTTGGACTTCTGCCGGGAGGTTGTTCCACATCCTGATGACATTAGGGTAAAAAGAATAAAGATGGCTGTTAACCCGTGAGCTTGGGATGTTATATTTTATATTATTCCTTCTGTTGCCTCTGGTATTAACGGTGAGGTGGTTCACTGGGATATGGATATTTCCTTCCCTGCCTTTATAAAATATTTTTACTTTGTTTTTTGCTCTCCTCTCTTCTAATGGTGTCCACTCGAGGTCTCTCATCATTTTATTTACACTACTACTTCTAGTATAGTCATTTGTCACAAAGCGGGCAGCTCTCCTCTGGACCCTTTCCAGTTGGTCTATGTTTATTCGACAGTGGGGGTCCCAGACACTGCAGCCATACTCTAGGGAGGGCCTCACAAAGGTGTTATAGCATTTCTCTTTTACTTTCCTATCGCAGTTAGAGATGTTCCTTTTCAGAAATGCTAGTATACCGTTTGCTTTGTTACATGTGTTATTAATGTGTTGGTTCCATGTAAGTTTTCTGTCCAATGTAACTCCCAAATATTTAGCCTCATGTGTTTCGCTCAATTTTTCGTCGTGTAATAATAATAATAATAATAATATATTGCATTTATATAGCACCCAACCCCGTCGATGACAAGCTCTGGGCGCTTTAACAAACTCTTACACACACACAAGCATACACAAAAGAAATTCAAAAATATTTACTATTGTTGCTGCTGAAAAACACCCAGCCCAGTTTGTCTGAAAGAAATGGGTCTTCAGATGGCATTTGAAAGAACCAATGTCATTAATTTCCCTGGTTGTCTTTGGAAGAGTGTTCCAGATGGTAGGGCCAAGAAATGAAAAGGACTTTTCTCCTACAGTGGACAGATTCATTTTAGGTACTTTCAATTTTGTAGTGTCAGATGATGATCTTAATTGACGAGATGGAACATAGTAATCAGTTAAATCAACTAGGTACGATGGAGCAGTATTATTGACACATTTGTGACAAATGGATGACAATTTGTACATTATTCTTTTCTCAACTGGCAGCCAGTGCAAACTCTGCAGAAGTGGCAGTGCTGAATCTCTTTTCTTTTTCTTCAAAACAAGTCTCGCTGCATTGTTTTGAGCAATTTGGAGTTTTCTAATATTTTTTTGTGAAATTCCAGCCAAAAGGGAGTTGCAATAGTCAAGCTTTGAAAGTACAAAAGAATTTACTAAAACAGCCGCAGTTTCAGTTGAAATAAGATGTCTGATTTTACCGATTTTCCAGATTTCCATGTATAGAATGCGAATGAGGTGACTAACCTGAGATGACATAGAAAGATTCGAATCAATGTAAACCCCTAGGTTTTTTACTTTTTTTGAAATTTCTATTGAATTAGTGCCAATTATCATCTCAGTTCTGTCCACTTCTTGCAGAACCCGCTCACGGCCTAATAAAATAACCTCAGTTTTATCCTCATTTAGAGCCAGTTTGTTTTGGTTCATCCAGCTTTTAATTTCTGTTATACAGTTTCCAGCCTGCTGCAGAAGGCTGTCAACATCGCATGGCAAGGCAGAACTGTAGAGCTGGGTATCATCAGCATAGAAATGATATTGTAAATTAAATTTCTTTATTTCATGTACAAGTGGAATAGTATAGATAGTAAACAAAATAGGACCAAGCACTGAGCCTTGTGGTACGCCATACTGAAGCGCATAGGAAAAAGATCTTATTTTGTTGGTTACAACAAATTGGTGGCGATTTGACAGATAAGATTCGACCCATTTAAGGGCGACCCCTCTGATTCCAAACGATGTTTCTAGCCTTCTGAGCAGGATTTCGTGGTCGATGGTGTCGAACGCTGCTGATAGATCCAACAAATTTAGCAGAGTAATATTTCCAGAATCTGCCTTTACTAATATGTCATTCATGATTCTTAATAGTGCAGTTTCAGTACTGTGGTTACTTCTGTAAGCAGATTGAAATGGTTCCAACAGGTCATTATTTCTCAAATGACACATTAGTTGTTGTAATATCACCTTTTCAAGGATTTTTGAAAGAAAAGGAAGGTTTGAGACGGGTCTATAATTTTTCAACATGTTTTGATCAAGAGTCGTTTTTTTCAAAAGTGGTGTTACCCAGGCTGTTTTAAAATAATCAGGGACAGACCCACTTAAAATAGAGTTGTTTATTATTTTTGTAATAGTTGGAACCAGTTCGTCAATACAAGATCTAACCAAAAATGTAGGAATAGGATCGAGGTCACAACATTTTGATGGCGATGCCATGATGATAGATTTTACAGATTCATTCGACACAACACCAAAAGTGTCTATAGGATTTCCCTGAAACTCATCAAAATGATCAATGGCATCAAAACTGTCAAGATTTTCTCGGATAGTTGTAACTTTTTTATCAAAATAATCAGCAAAAACATTGGGCAACAAATTGTTCTCGTAAATTGTGGGTAGAGGTGTTTCCTTTCTTTTCCCTGTGAGTTCATCACAAATACTAAAAAGTTCCTTACAAGATGTAGAATTTTGAAGTTTAGTGACATAGAAGTCTTTTTTTGCAAGTTTAATAACACATTTCCATTTGTTCTTCTGGTGTTTGAAAATGTCCTTGTGGACTGTAAGACCTGTCTTTAACCATTTCCTTTCTGCTTTGCGACATTCTGCTTTGGCTGCCTTGACATCTAGGGTGTACCATGGAGCGAACGGTCTGTTGGAGATTGACCTGGTCTTGATAGGTGCATGTCGCTGAAGTAGATCTTGCTGGATGTTATTATAAGATGTGATGTCACCTTCAAAGTTCTCGAGAGCATTGGCCATTTCCGTCTTGAAGGCATTGATGTCGATATCTTTTATGTCTCTGGACGACACAACTTTTTAAATGATATTTGGCTTTGCGAAATCAATATCGAGTATGATGGTTTTATGATCCGAAATGAGTTTTTCTAGGACGGCGGTGTTGGTGAAGGTGCTCAAGGTTTGTTTGATGATCACTAAATCTAAGATGTGACCAGCTCGATGAGTTGGACATTTGATTATCTGAGACATGTTGCATTGGTCGATAAGTTCTTTAAGTCGTTTTACTTCAGATGATGTTTCAGAATCAAAATGAAAATTAAGATCACCCAAAGTGTATAAAGTAGTCTGAGGTGATGTTGTGTTTTTTATTTGAAATTCTCAGGACTTGGCATTTATTGGGGTGGAATTCCATACGCCAGTCCCTCTCCCATTTTTGTAGACTGTCTAGATCTTTCTGTAAAATTTCCGTATCTTCTTTTGAGTTTATTGTTCTATAATTCTATAAGATCAGAATCTTATTCGCAGATGGATTTTTTGTTTGTTTGTGATTTTTATTTAGGAGCAGCTCCTTATGCGTCATGTGACAACCTCCTCGGCATAAATGGTGTTCGGTTGAGCTATCGATGAAACTTTTACCAAAACATTTTTGATGGCGAGAACTGTCTCTGGGATACAAAATCGCCCAACCATAACCAGTAGGCGAGAACCAAAGCCGTCTGAATTTTAGTGCGTGATAAAAGTCTATGAAGATTAGGTTAACTTCACATACATACATTGAAATGCTGAAACGAACGAGGCTCTGCAAGATCTGTTTTTTTTTTGTTGGTCACTTTATTTCTGCATTTACCCCCACTGATCATTGTTGCTTTGCTCCAGAGTATAAAATTGTGACTAGGATTTTAAAAATATTTTTTACAAATTTTTTTAGATGAATTATTATTATTAGCTAATTTTTGTCGGGTGTGAAATCACAGAGAAAGTCAGACAGAGCAAATAAAAATGAATTAAACTTCCAAGGAAACAGAAATAGTAATAAAACAAAACATTACAAAATAGATCGGTACCGTGGAGAGAGATGAGCTGCTCAGTTCACACTGACTAAAAGAAATCATTTACATGTTTAAAATTTGATTTACATTTTTATTTTTGTCCCATTCAGTGAACAGGAATAAAGTAATCTGGAGCACACTAATAACATTGATCAATTTCCCCACAACATCAATTTTGCAAAGTCCTTTAAAAAAAAAAAAGATTTTCTCCTGAAAATGAGCAATCCTAGATTAAAAAAAAAAATTCTCCGGCATGGGATTGAACCCAAGATGGACTGGACCCAAAGACTCCGACTGATAATCGCAGATGCTAGCCATTGCGCCATCGCAGTCTGCGGAATACGGGAGAGCTTTTCCATAGTAGACATCACAAAATCAAGAAACCCCCCATATGCGAAAAAGATTAGGATCTTATTTGCAGATGACTGCGAATAAGCACTTCGTTTTTACAGATGCCGATAGACTGTGGATTATGAAAATAAGGTTTTCCATAAATGGTTTTAGTACAAACAGCTGAAGTCAAGAAAAATTCGCTTTACCGGAGGAAGAAAAAAGTGACCAAATGTAGAAAGTTCAAAATGACATCAAAAATGTATTTTTTTGGGGTATTTTTCATTCGTATTCTGTGGTAAGATGTCTCACACATCATCCACTATGGGGTTCTGGTCCAGTTAGGGGCAGAGCCGTCTTCATATACATGGCACACTGGGCAGTTGCTCAGGGACACCATGCATGCAAGTACATTTCAAGTACACCACTTAGGAGTGTCTATGTGTGTGTGTGTGTTGTCACAGAAGTCTGCCAGCCAGGTGAGTTTTATTGATCATGCATTTTGTGTAAATGTCAAGTGGCAGTAGGAAAAGGCTTAGCCTGTATGTTAGCTCATGATAGGGAGACACAGTGAGAGAGATACAGATCTAGAGAATTCATTCAAATATCCCTGTGGTTAGAAACCCTGGCAGCCTAATGTTTCAGGCTGGCCTTGACTCGTGTTTCCAGCGATACCAAGGTACCAAGTGTGCGGTAAGTGTACGGTTTGGGCAGTTGTTACAAGTGTAGGAAGGCGATCTTTGACATGTTGACAAATGCACAGTACAGTATGGCCTATAACCCCAGGAAATGCGCATGGAATGCTGGCCCGTAGGGAAAGAGTTAATCTCTCAGTCTCCATTTTTCATTACAAGTGAGGTTAACTGAATGGAGAACAACTCTTGCCAGATTGACAGTGTAATACAGCCAGATGGAGTTGATTATCTGACTTTCTCTTGATTTAGGAAGGTGATGCTTGAGTGGAATATGATGATAATAACATTTGTTGGTTGGCGTTGTTTTTCTCCCTCTTCCCAGTCTCTCCTCTTTCCGCACTATCCTGATCTAATTAATTTTCAAGCTGAACCAGTGTCAAAAAATAGTCTCCCATGCACTGGGATTATCAAAAGGAGCCAAGGAAATTAATAATTTTTATTTTTATCGTCATAACATTAACAAAAAAAAAAATAAAAATAATGGATGGCATTTATATAGGGCATATCTATTTTAAAATGCTCTATGCGCTTTACAGAAGCAACATGTCAACCACAGAGCAGAATGGAGCGCCTGCGAAGCGCTCAACACACTACACTGCTTCTTTCTCTTTCCGTGTCTTGCTCACCCTCTCTCTCTACCTCTCTCTATCTCAGAGCAAATTGTAACGCAGCCTGTTAGGCGCAGTTCACAACTCACAACAGTTCACAACTCACAACTCAAATAATATTTGAAAATTTATTAATAATAATATATATTTAATAATGAATAATAAATTTCGTTGTTGCTGGTGGGGGAATGATATGGATAAATTTAAATCTATTGATTTCAATTTTTGCCCGGGCAGCGGCCTGTTCGGCCTGCTCTTTACGATTTCCAACTGCCAAGGTATCTTTAACGTGCGCAGCGTGCACACGGGCCTTCCGAATTTTTCGTCCTTATCTGAGAAGACTAGGTACTCAATCCTACCCCACAATAGGATCAGGGAGAATATGAGAAAAATCCCAATTTCTAATATGCCTGCACTGCCTGGGTTTTGAATCCGGGACCCTTGGCATGAGAGGCTAGCACCTTGCCTCTAGACCACCTTGTCCCTAGATCACCTGAAACTTCAGGGAACACAAAAATTTGATATAAAAACTATTGGATTAGATTATTTGACACCTAGGAAAATTGATTCTACAATTTTTGAAACTGGTATTTAGGCTGTAGCATTGAGCAAGAAAAAGAGGTGAGATGGCACCCAATGAAACACTCTTAATGTCACAATTTTTTATTTTTTTTTAATAACCAGATCTAGATATATTTATGTCACCTGTCAGTTCAAACCAAGACATGGCCAAATTCCTCAGTTGTTAAGTTTCCATTTTTCATTACAAGTGAGGTTAACTGAATAGAGAAAAACTCTTGCCAGATTGACAGTGTAATACAGTCAGAAGAAGTTGATTATCTGATTTTCTCTTGATTTAGGAAGGTGATGCTTGAGTGGAATAGGATGATCATAACATTTGTTTTGTAGTCACATGCATCTCAGTATTTGACCCTGCGAACTGAGTAATTTTGTGTATGTGAGTGTAGTTGTCTTCCATATCGTCATGGTGCTGACATTTTGGCCTAAGTCATTTTTTGCACTTCTGAGAAAATCACAAAAAAAAAAACTTATTTAAATTCTTTTGCAATGCAGTCAGACTTAGGCCAAAATGACTCTAGGTAAAAGTGGCCATCATCCTCATTGGCTGAAACAACCCCAGAACCAAAATGGCCGACGTTTATGAATGAGAGGCCATTACAGAAAGTTTTATTTTCAGGATAATGGCTTGGCACTTCTGAATGATTTTCACATTAATAGATCTATGCACCATGGATACTGCAATGTCGTAACAGGTACATTCTGTTTTGGCCTAAGTCTGACTCAGGCCAATAGGTTAGCACCATGAGGATATGTTGATTTACATCAAAAATGAACTGTGGAGACAGTAGAAGGTGGAGGTTATGCTAATGCCATGTAAAGTGGAGGCCATGCTAAATTGCAAACATTTAATCACTAAAGTTTCAAGCAACATTCCCTCTGATTTGTCCAAACCACAGAGTGAAACTTTTGATGCTTTGAACAAAAATATTTTAAACTAGATGACCTACCGGGCATTGCCCAGAATAAACAATCATGTGATTCCCCCCCCCCCCCTCTCTCTCTCTAGTATAATAAAAGTAATAAACTACAGTCTTGCTTCAGAACTCATGCGCACCACAACATTACGCACCAAACTGAACGCTTGATACGGTTACTTTTTATGACATGGACGGTACTATAATATTACGAAACAAACTTGCAGAAATACAGGTGTTACATAGCAATAAACGTTGTTATTTTTTTTTAAATACATGCTTGAAGTACACAACTTTTAATTATAGCCATCATCTTCCCTATCTCAATTGCCACCTTCCTGCCAAATTTAAGGCCTGAAGAGTGTATAGTTTGGTCAGTTAGTCATGCCAAAGGTTGCAAGTTACTGAAATATATAATAGATTCAAAGCTGGTGCGCAACATTCAAACTTTTGAGCAACATATTGATTTGATGTGTGCAGCAACATTCTGACGTACGCGGCACCAATACAGTTATTGCGCAGCTTAGAGGGAATATTGATTTCAAGGTCTTGTCATAATTATACTTGGACCACAAAATCTGCATTGCTAATGTCAAAGTGAAACAAGTTGAATGTTTGCTTTTTATTTAATGTTTTTTTATCTCCAT
>OZ007571.1:1991042-2343542 GCA_963931925.1 Onchidella celtica | reverse complement strand
ACCGAGAGCGTCTGTGTCTTGCTTTGTCTTGTAGTGCAGTTTGTAGAGCTCAGTAACCGAGAGCGTCTGTGTCTTGCTTTGTCTTGTAGTGCAGTTTGTAGAGCTCAGTAACCGAGAGCGTCTGTGTCTTGCTTTGTCTTGTAGTGCAGTTTGTAGAGCTCAGTAACCGAGAGCGTCTGTGTCTTGCTTTGTCTTGTAGTGCAGTTTGTAGAGCTCAGTAACCGAGAGCGTCTGTGTCTTGCTTTGTCTTGTAGTGCAGTTTGTAGAGCTCAGTAACCGAGAGCGTCTGTGTCTTGCTTTGTCTTGTAGTGCAGTTTGTAGAGCTCAGTAACCGAGAGCGTCTGTGTCTTGCTTTGTCTTGTAGTGCAGTTTGTAGAGCTCAGTAACCGAGAGCGTCCGTGTCTTGCCTTGTCTTGTAGTGCAGTTTGTAGAGCTCAGTAACCGAGAGCGTCCTTGTCTATCTTTCCGCCTCCCACCCCCCCCGCCCTTTACCCGCAAAAGAAGTCAATCGATCCGTCACTTCCGGTGGAACAGGAAATGGTGAAATGGTGTCAAGAACAACAGCAACAACAACTCTTCCAGGAAATGCCCCACCCCCCTCTCCCACGTTCAGTTTTTCTGCTCTTTGTTCTTGACATTTTGACGGCATGGGGAAATAACTCAGCGTGACGTATTTGGTCTTTTTCTCCCAAAGTTTGGACTCTCGTTAGGGGGACGTACAGGCGTTGATCAGCTTCCATAGAACCGTGAATGGTAGTATATTATGTATTACTAGTAACTGCCCCATTCTTCGAATGGTAAAAAAACAAAGCTCACCAATCAAGACCGAAAGGAATCAGCACAAAGACATTGATGTCGAGACACTTTGGGTCACCCACATAAAATCGGCGATTAACAGATAGATAGGATAATATTATTAGTATATTGTGCGAGGTAGTGCGCACCGAGAATTTTTCAGGAAGTGATGATGTCATGGACTCATGACTGTGTTCGTAAAAAATGAAGGATCGGAGGTAGTCAGTTAGCGGCATAAAGCAAACTAAAAAAATACTTCCACACCTTTTCAAGACTCCAAATCTAAAAGAGAACCTTTTGCGGGTCGAAGGGCAGGCACATGTAAAATTTCAAGCAAATCCGAGCTGTGTGAGCGGCAGTAGCTCTAGTTCGACCCTCGAGGCGTGAGAGGCCTAGATCTAGTCTTTCGACAAAGTTTTCTTGGCATGACTGACACTCTGAGATCTAGTCTATAATAAAAAATATTTCCTTCCGAGCTTGAAGCACACTCTAAATATTTCTACACAGTTTTCTTGGTATGAATGAATGGCACTCATCTCATCTGTATAACAATATACTCGGTATCAAAGTTTTCTTGGCGTGGCTGGATCATGAACTCTAGTTTATTTTTCCGGTAAGAGGCGGAAAAGACGAAATTGACGGAAGTACATTATCACGTCGTATTCGCAATCATGAATTGATAACTGATAATTATAACTGAATTTCTGGGAAAAGTAAAGAGTTTCGGGAAAAAATGAGCTCGACACGTACAGGCTTAATAAATTTTACATACATGTGCCAAGTTTCATTTCTCTACGTTGCGTTGTAAAAAAGCCTTTGCGGGAACAAAGTTGGACCCAAGCTCCATTATTATATGAGATGATAAACAGCACCAACCGAGACACACCACAGTAATCTAATTATAAAGAGAGACATTTTGGACCCCTTGTTTGCTCTTCAAACGTTTCCTACAGTTTTTCACTTGACTACGACTACGGTGCAACATGCCATGCGCTTATTTCATTGACACACCCCATATTACATTGATGGTGGATCGAAACACCCAGAAAAAAGAGGCTGTCTTCGGCAGGGTTTTATATGACATGAAATAGGATCTAACTAGACACGGCATTGGGGTTAACGTTGGGGGGGGGGGGGGGGAGAGCTAAGCTGGGGAAGGTACAACATGTAACGTCTTAGCCAGCTGTCAAGAACAGATTTGATTCATAAATGTTTCCACTGAGTAAATTTTTGTGAGAGAGCAGTGAGTAATTTTTACAAACGTAATTATTGTGCGAGCCAGCATAACTTGGTCTCGTAAACAATTTGTTTTGAACAGTTTTTTTCCTAATAGATAGACAGAAGGTGTGGGGAAGGATAGACGGACAGCGTAGGTGTGCATGACTGAGCACTTTTTATATCTCGTGTTTTGAACTAGGTTTAGTAGAGAGGGAAGGGGTGAGTAGGAATTAACTGTTTTTGAGACGTCTGTTGACGTACAGAAAGTCCGTGATCCAGAGTAAAAGCTCGGGGTTTTGAACATGTTAAGAATTTATTGCTATAAAATTACATTTTATTGTCTTGAGTGATTCGACCTTTGATGTCGACCCAAGGTCGTTGCGTAGGGCTGTTACTTAAAATAACTCGGTTCGGCAGCTGAGCTAGAGGTGGTTGCACCAATCAAATGTATGAATCTGGACGGAAGGTCGAGACATAGCTTTACTATTTAAACCCGTGCAGAGCTTAGATAGAGGCCACATGTAGACAATCCATTTACGATGTGGACGGCGATAGTCCTCAGCCAGATGAGAGACATAAGAGACGCAGTTGAGCAGTCCATATTGTGAGGAGCATGATGTCACAAATCCCAGACTGGGAGATGTAATAAGTTATGACAGGACAACAATCACGAACAAACAAGTTAACACTTAACAGAACAATCCATCAGACTCACACATTTATTAAACATAATTATACATATAATAGCGCAATTACATATATTATATTATTGAATTGACTGCCGTACAACGGCCTTATTCTCACACACACGCTGTTACGAGCTGGGTCCTCGAGTGTTACGAGTTCAAGGAAGGGTGTTACAGATGGGGTTTACTGTGCTCGTGTTTTACGGGGATGGTTAATTATAAATTTACGTGTTCGACTGCATTTTTAATAAATATCGAGAGGTTTTAGAAATTACTCTGCCATACCATGCCACATACACTAATAACAATTTCGAGTACGTTATATCAAGGACCTTGTAGGGCCACAAATTTATTACTTAAATACCTAACAATTTCGGCTATCGTTTACATATTAAAAGACAACATCAGCAGCATCAAATGAAAATACTAAAATACATAACTATAAATCTCCTCTAGATTCTTAAAAGATTTGAAACTCTATATCATTCTGATTCATTCACAGTTTACTTAGTAATTATTTATCTTCAGAAATATAGACTGCCTACTACTTCACAAATAATATCCTTATGTCTCAGACGACAATATTAACTCATTTAACTGCTTATAAAGGATCAAACCGTCAAGACACACTGACGTAGTTAAGATAGATCTAATCTAGATCTGTTCTAGGATGGGCTGGCAATCCCCAGCCTCATCCAGACACATCAATTACAATTTACAAATGTGTATATCAGTCACTCGTTCTAGATCTTAATTGCAAGTAAAACTTTATGGTCTTGCATTCCTTTGGTCGCACTTCTACTGGAAAGTTAGGGTCAGATTCACATCATTTCGAATCATTGTGATGAAACTTACGATTGGTTCCCTGAAACGATTCAGGGAACTGGAGAAAATAGCTGTGGGTTATTTTCATTGTCTATCCAGGACATAGACATGACGTTAACAGTCTGTTGGTTCTCTCTGGCTGAACCGTATTAGCCGACGACCCTCGTAGCTGGAAGATCTACATGGAAGTGAGGTAGCATAAAGATGCTCCCGCTTATCTTCTGCAACTCACGTGACTGCTCAAATTTGATTGGTGCATCCACTTCGAGCTCCGCTCGCAGCGCCAATAGATTCTATTAATAGTAACAGACAAAGTCAGACCTAGGATGTCAAAACCTTTCGCAAAGTCTCTACACCCTAAACGTTTTATGTACGAATTTCTTCACTCCTTATTCGCCCCGTCTTTCCCTGTTAAGGTACACCCAAACCACGGGGTCGAAAACTGCATCGTCACTGTTAATTTATCCATTCGTTCTATCCTGACCCACTTTCTTTCCATCTCTAAGAAAAGCGTTACAAAAACAAACTGTCCACGGGAATAGTTCAAGGACGTTTGCACTGGCTAAAATCAATGATGCCATGTAATAAACAATGCGTGACCTAGCACGGCAATTCAAATCCTAATCCTGACATATCCCCCACCCCAGTGAAAATTTTAAATAAAATTTACACGATAAGATCCAAGAAATCTCAAAGTTATTGTGGTAGGGGCTTAAGTAGTACTGTAGAAAGATGAGACTTAAGCTTGAGAAGAAAAATCTAACTAAGAACGTGCATATTGGATGGACAAAAAGCATACAATTATTGATGCCACGTTCTATAGAATTTATTCTATTTAAATATTCTTACTGCACACAATCAAAATTCTCAGAAACATCTATAATAATAATGAGTATATCACTGTATACTGCTGGATTAAAGTATAACTATTATCAAATAATGAAGCCTTACTGAAGGAATAGGCTTATAATTATATAGTCAACACACACAATTGCTGCTTATATACACATTCACACACAATATATGGTTAATTAAAATACTGTGGTATCCAATGGCAGCAGTAGCTCTGGTAGCTTGGTTTGCCATGTCTTCATCTCATTGACCCGCTGACAAGGGCGTCAGGTTTGCCAGAAGTTCAGGTCACAGTCAGGAATGACGCTGGTGGAAAAAGGATATTCACAAAAAAAAGGATTGTAAAACTGGTTCATAAAGTAATGAACAAGATAAATGTGAATCCATCCACCGTCTAGAATTGAGGGGGACAAGCACTATCCAACCCCAATACAAGACACAACACTCTTTAATAGGAAATTAAATGAGACGTGACAAAATATCAGCTTGGGAATTGTCACCGCCCGGGATAGACCGGATAAGAAACCGGTATTCCTGGAGTGCAAGACTCCACCTCGTTAATCGAGCATTTTTAGCCCTGTTAGTCTTTAAGAATAACAACGGACGATGGTCCGTTTCAATTATAAACTCGGACATAAGTAGATATCTCGAAAATGCGTTTACAGCAAAAATGATAGCGAGGCACTCTCGCTCGATAATTGCATAGCGGCATTCCCTATCCAGCAACTTGCGGCTGGCGTATAGACATGGCCGCAAAGTATCGTCTCGTTCCTGTAATAACACAGCTCCCAATCCCTTGTCCGACGCATCAGTGCGGACAATAAATATTTGGTTTATGTCTGGAAGTATGAGAATGGGGGAAGTGGAAAACAATTGTTGAACGGTACGAAGTGTATCAGCACATTCGGTTGTCCATTTCACTTTATTAGGAAAATTCTTTCTTGTGAGGTCCGATAACGGAGCTGTAAGCGAAGAAAAATTTGGAATGAATTTCCTATAATAGTTAAGAAAGTCCAATAAACTACGAACTTCTTTCTTAGTTCGAGGAGGTTGGAGCTTTAAGATGGTAGTTATCTTCTTGTCATCAGGAGTCTGAACGCCGTGGGCAATTGTATGGCCCAGAAAATTAATTTCATTATATCCTAAAAATACCTTACTGGGTTTCGCCGTAAGGCCAGCTCGACGAAGAGCAATAAAAACTTGTCGTAGGGCTGCGAGGTGGCCCGACCAATCGGTTTCATAAATACAAATGTCGTCAAAATACGACAATACGGAATTCATACCCTGGAGCAATATTGTCATCATACGGGCGAAAGTAGCAGGGGCTGTAACTAACCCGAAAGGCATATAGCGCCACTGCATAAGACCCAACGGAGTCTGAAAAGCGGTATATTGCTTGCTATTCTCATCAAGCGGAATTTGCCAATAGCCTTTGGAAAGATCAATTTTAGAAAAAATCGTTGCCCTCGCTAACTGAGCAAAAAGATTCTCCTGGTTGGGAATCGGTTCAGCGTCATATATCGTAACCTCATTAAGTTTACGATAGTCAATACAAAAACGCACTGTATCATCTTTTTTTTTCACTAAGACGATGGGTGAGTTATATGGACTCGTCGATCGCTCTATCACTCCCAGGTGAAACATGTTACGTACCTCGGTTATTATAGTCTCTTGTGCGTGCAGCGGACGCGGATATGGTTTCACAAAGACGGGTATATCCGTCTTTAATCTTATAACATGCTGTACCAAAGAAGTATTACCTGGTAGATCAGTAAAGACAGTAGTAAACTCGTTAAGCAAATCTGTTAAATCTTGTCTTTGCGATTCAGATAAATCTGGATTTATATTCACATCCGAAGTGTTTTCAGAAGATCGAAGTGCGGGTATTGAATTCTCTATCTTGATAGGATCATCATCGTCAACTGAAACTAAGGCCGCATTGGCCTGAGCAACCACATTTCGGCGATTATTCTGCCGATTATCATCGTCGGACAGGTACCGCTTTAACATATTTATATGGAAGACTTTGTCCTGTCCTCGAATCTTGATAAGATAATTTACTCGAGAAAGTCTCTTTAGAACTTTAAAAGGTCCCTTCCATGTAAGAAGGAGTTTATTTTTCGTTTCCGGAAGGAGAACAGGAGTTTGGTCTCCGACGGTCAAGGTTCGCAATCGGCTACCTTGATCACGATATTGTTTATAAAGACTAGCATGCGCAGCTGAAGATTTTTGTGCGAGCTGACATGCGTTAAGTATTCGCTGGCGCAAGTCTACAACGTATTGATATGCAGACTGCGTATCATTGTCGTCGGTGTCTGATCCGGCGAATAAATCATGGAGTATGGCCATTGGACCACGCGGCTTACGACCATACAATAATTCGAAGGGAGAAAAACCCGTGGATGCGTTCGGTAGTTCTCGGTATGCAAAAAGAATAGCGGGGAGTTGTAGATCCCAATCACTCGGTTTGTCGGCGGAAACTCGTGCAAGCATACTTTTCATGGTAGCATTCCAACGCTCACAGCAGCCATTAGACTGTGGGTGGTATGGAGATGTCAATCTTTGTTTAATCCCGATCAACTCCAAGACTTTCTTAAAAAGCTCAGAGGTAAACTGTGGACCTCTGTCCGATAAAATTTCAACCGGAAACCCAAGACGCGAAAAAACAGTAATAAGAGCTTCAGCGATATGATCAGCTGAAATGTCTTTTAGCGGAATGGCCTCTGGCCAACGGGTTGCGTAGTCAATGACAGAAAGTATAAAACGATGTCCTCTGTCTGACTTGTGTAGGGGACCAACTATATCTACGGCAACGCGTTCAAATGGTCTGGATACCATTGGCATCTCCTGCAGAGGAGCTCGCGATGCTCTTCCTTTAGGAGTACGTCTCTGACATACGTCACATGTTGATACAAACCGGTTTACATCTGCGTAAATACTGGGCCAAAAAAATTGCGATAGTATTCGAGACTTAGTTCTGGCCTTTCCCTGGTGACCTGCCAAGGAAGTGTCATGCGCGAGACGAATAATGTCGCGACGAAAAGATCTCGGTACTACAAGTTGCATAACGGTTTCTCGCTTATTCTGAAAATTACGATATAATAAGTCATCTTTAATAACAAACTTAGAGGTATCCGGTGCGGTAGGATCAACCTTAGCAAAGAAATGTTTCAATGTGGGATCTGAATGTTGCTCATCATGAAATGCACTAGACGTTATGTTCACTTCAATAGTAGGATTACTCAATGGACTGTCTGCTCGTCGACTCGATTGTAGGCGTGTTGTCGCACAAGCAACACTCTCATCCTGAGTCCAAATTTCCAAGTTACCGATAGGAAACTTATTTACTTGAGGTACATTACCTATGATTATATCAGCCACCGGATTAGGTAGTACACATGCAGTAACAGTACCTGTGAGAAAAGGTGTATCAATATAAACTTCTGCAAGACGGAATCGCTCTACAGATCCGCCAAAAGTAATACAAGTTACCTCCTTGTCCAAAAATTGTGTTGGACGGACTAGTGACTGTCGAACGCCGATAGTCGTGCATCCGGAGTCACGTAGAACAGAAGCGCGAATCGCGTTCACGCGGCCCTGGTAAAATGTTAATTCACCCAGTTCATGTAGGGCGGACATGACTGGAATAGTCTTTGATTGTCATGAAGATTCAGAATGACCGTCAGTCTCATAAAGTGTAGGTTTAACCGAGCAGGCATTTGCGGATTCCAATTTCACGTTACAAAATCTCTGTATGTGGCCTACCCTATTACACTTATAACATATAGTACGATTAGGATCGTTTCCACGATAGGGAAGACTCTGCGGTCTATTATAATTATGATTATCATCAAAATGCACTCGTCGCGGCGGTCCCTGAGGCCGGTTATATTGTTGGCCTGGATAGTTGCCACGATAATATGGGCGAGGCTCGTAAAAAGAATAACTCTGGTATCCTCGACGCGGGGATACATTACCTCGATTCGGAAAATCTCTCTGTCTACAAAAAGGCGGCTCTGATTGAAAGCGTGAATTTGGGGCCTGACGACGAGTCGGCCTTGAACGATCGTGTCCGGTTGGCGCTCCTTTGCCTACGTTGGCATAACACGGTGTTGTAGTTGAAGGCTTTGCCAAAGGACGATTTGGGTGGGCGGACGCGTATCGTTCGGCGCACGATGTGATTTCTTCAGAGGATGTCGGAGCCCTCTCTTTAAGGTGGGCGACTAAATCGGAATGACATGCGGTATAGATTTGGTCCTTTAAGACCAAATCGTAAAGTTGGGAATAATTTCCGGTAGTTACGTTCGCGAGCTCAATCCAGCGATCTAAATAATGTTTCAACCGATTGACATAAGTTGAGAAATTTTCAGATGGCTCAGGTTTACATGAGCGAAATCTTTGATGGAAGCCATCCTCGGTATGCTGGAATCGCTTAAGCAGTGCTGTTTTAAGCTTGTCATAATCGTTGGCATCTTCTACTTTAAGGCTGTGAAATACCTCTAAAGCCTTACCTGTTAATAAATTGGACAGGCATGAACTGTACATCGCCTGCTGCCATCCGACGCATTTAGCGTGTAACTCGAACCGATGTAAATATGCGTCGATCCGGTCGAGTTTTTCATTAAATGGTGGTAGTTTTGGTTTAGTAGCATAAGAATTGGTGGCAGTAGTGGGTGTTACAAGCGATTGTTGCTCTAACTTTTTCATTGCGAGTTCATGCTGTCTTTCCTTTTCTCTTTCTACTTCTTTTTCTCTTTGTCTTTCTTCTTTTTCTCTTTCTCTTTCTCTTGCTTCTTTTCGATCCTCGCGCTCTCGGTCTTGTTGTACGTGTCGTTCGCACCACGCGGCGCGTTCTTCCTCTGGTATGCCCAGAACTTTGGCAGATTCTAAATATTTAAGAAACTCAGCCATGATATGTTAAAGTCTGTAAATAGTAAGTATTTACCTACTATTAAGGTATATCGCGGTATCAATTATATTATATGAACAGTTATTGACTGTTAATATTAACTCAGTGTCTTATGTTAGCACTGCTTCGCGAAAAGAACGTTCTATCTCTCTCTCTCAAAATTATAGGCAGTATCACTTAAACTGCAAACACTTTATCTCTCTCTGAAAATTACAAGCAGTATCACTTAAACTGCAAAAACTTTATCTCTCTCTCTCTCAATATAAATTCTAGTAAGGCAGTGCCGTCTATCCGTTGCTCCCACTGCAATAAAATACTATATTATATCGCCTTTACTGCGATAAATTAATGTCTCGAGTGATCACTCTCAAAATTTACGTCTCTCTCAACGCGACGAACCAGTGTCCTCTGTTATCACTGTCAAAAAACGAATCGCTCTCTCAATGCGATGAATCAAAACTATATCTCTCTCTCAACACGACAAATTTGAAATATCTCTGTGTTCTCAAAACACTCTCAAAATTCTCTCTCTTCTCAAAACACGCACACGCAGTGTCTTCTGTTACCACTGCAAAATTATCTCTAGATCTATCTTCAACGTGAAATTGTCACGTGAACCAAAAATTTATTATATTCCTCTCTCTCTCATATGTCAATACCAGATTACAATTCAACGTGGTTTTAGCACGTGAAACACCTCAGGCATATATTGCAAACATATCAATGTTAGTATAGTAGTTTAAAGTTTATAATAAGCAAAAAAAAAAATACAATAAACAGGACGTATACTGACGAGTAAAACGAACGAAAACAGACCCTACAAGTCCTAACTTATATTACAGATAGTTTAAGAAGAAAACAGGAGAGACATCTTCCTAAAGAAAAGTGAGGAAGGAAAAGAACGCCACAATCTATACGAATAATGGATCCCTAATAGAACTATTCACAGAGAAGCAAATCCCCCCGAGTTATTTTACATAGCCACCAAGGCCTCCAATATCCTTCGTAATGGCAAAGAAGATATGCTAACCTATGATCCCAACCAACCTCCCGCACTTAAACTAAACATATAGTAAATAGTAAAATGGCCTGGAACACACACACAGAGCGGAAAGTACGTCGCCCTCCCCAAGACTGTTAGATAGATGGATCACTTATCTTTATTTTTGAGGAATTCAGATGTTAAATATCCTCAATCCATAGCTCCAAGCCCAAAACTGTATTTCTGTCTGAGGTAAAACTGGATGATGAAAGGGTTCCCTCGCCGGTATCCACGGGTCAATGGGATGTTGGGATGTTCACCATATGAAATTGAAATACAAAATATTCGATTAATACAAATTGTTTAAACTCTATAATAAAAGACCTGAAAACATAATATTACAACAGTACAATATGAAATAATGGAATAAAAATACAATAGGTGTTAAATAAGCTAACTAAGTGGCATGGCGTTATCTAAGGTTCTTTAAGGGTCCCTCTCCAGTGTTACGAGCTGGGTCCTCGAGTGTTACGAGTTCAAGGAAGGGTGTTACAGATGGGGTTTACTGTGCTCGTGTTTTACGGGGATGGTGAATTATAAATTTACGTGTTCGACTGCATTTTTAATAAATATCGAGAGGTTTTAGAAATTACTCTGCCATACCATGCCACATACACTAATAACAATTTCGAGTACGTTATATCAAGGACCTTGTAGGGCCACAAATTTATTACTTAAATACCTAACAATTTCGGCTATCGTTTACATATTAAAAGACAACATCAGCAGCATCAAATGAAAATACTAAAATACATAACTATAAATCTCCTCTAGATTCTTAAAAGATTTGAAACTCTATATCATTCTGATTCATTCACAGTTTACTTAGTAATTATTTATCTTCAGAAATATAGACTGCCTACTACTTCACAAATAATATCCTTATGTCTCAGACGACAATATTAACTCATTTAACTGCTTATAAAGGATCAAACCGTCAAGACACACTGACGTAGTTAAGATAGATCTAATCTAGATCTGTTCTAGGATGGGCTGGCAATCCCCAGCCTCATCCAGACACATCAATTACAATTTACAAATGTGTATATCAGTCACTCGTTCTAGATCTTAATTGCAAGTAAAACTTTATGGTCTTGCATTCCTTTGGTCGCACTTCTACTGGAAAGTTAGGGTCAGATTCACATCATTTCGAATCATTGTGATGAAACTTACGATTGGTTCCCTGAAACGATTCAGGGAACTGGAGAAAATAGCTGTGGGTTATTTTCATTGTCTATCCAGGACATAGACATGACGTTAACAGTCTGTTGGTTCTCTCTGGCTGAACCGTATTAGCCGACGACCCTCGTAGCTGGAAGATCTACATGGAAGTGAGGTAGCATAAAGATGCTCCCGCTTATCTTCTGCAACTCACGTGACTGCTCAAATTTGATTGGTGCATCCACTTCGAGCTCCGCTCGCAGCGCCAATAGATTCTATTAATAGTAACAGACAAAGTCAGACCTAGGATGTCAAAACCTTTCGCAAAGTCTCTACACCCTAAACGTTTTATGTACGAATTTCTTCACTCCTTATTCGCCCCGTCTTTCCCTGTTAAGGTACACCCAAACCACGGGGTCGAAAACTGCATCGTCACTGTTAATTTATCCATTCGTTCTATCCTGACCCACTTTCTTTCCATCTCTAAGAAAAGCGTTACAAAAACAAACTGTCCACGGGAATAGTTCAAGGACGTTTGCACTGGCTAAAATCAATGATGCCATGTAATAAACAATGCGTGACCTAGCACGGCAATTCAAATCCTAATCCTGACACACGCTCCCTCGGATCCACAATCCGGTAGTTACTCCTAAAGGCACTTCGGCCTCAGCCTCTCCCCTCAGGGTCTTAATAGTACATTAATGATTCACTGGCACCGCAGTCTCTCAATATCACCTTCCTATTGTCATACACCTTAGCACTCCCCTAGCACCTCCGCAGGGCAATAACACATTATTATTTCCATAGCCATCAACATGGCAACAACATAGTATCTCATTCACTCTCATATCTACGTCCCTGCCCGTGGCCTGACTGCCACGACTTTATGTGCCTCTACCGTCCTGCACTGACAGCCTCACTTCTGGCCTATGTGTGGCCTCCGGCCCTATGCTGGCCTATCCCCTGTGCTCATCGAGGTGGCTCTGCGGCCCGTCCCCGACACCTACAAGAATAACATTACATTGGTATAATACCCTACCATTTCTATTCACTCCACCTCTCCTTACAACCCATGAAACGTACACACACTAGTTCACCTTTCACTCACCACACATCTTACGGTAACCCACCTCCATCGGAGTACACACTACTCACTCGCGCTACAAATCCATGAACTCACTTTCATCTATCGCTCATGGCGCACATTGCTATATTCAATATCAAGGACTTCCACATTCCTCACATATACTTATTCACATCATGGTAATAGACGAATATAATATAATACATCAATCATAATAATCAATCAACATTCTACATACCAGTCATAACTGGAAAGACTCTCACTAGTCTTCTCGACTGCTTCCTTTTATCTCTGCCCGATGGGCTATTATTCACAGATCCGCTCCCTAGGACCTTCTAACTTGCAGTGATAGTTATACAGCGCTTTCGCCTCCTTCAGACCCCGCCCCACTACTCACAACAGCACGCTTAACTTGCTGTCTACTGTGAGCCTTTCTTACTCTACACCCGCTCTGTAGCAATCCCCTTAATTGCACTCACTCCACTCGTGACATCATCCCCCACCCCAAAAAAATTAATGCAATTAATTTCAAATCGCATCAAGATGACTGTCAACGAGTGAGCGTGAGCAATACCTACACTAAAAAAAACTGACCTAGCAGTTCCCCTAGTATATAAAATACCGAAATCAGGGGAAAATATGGGGATCAATATGGTCTGAAATATGCATATATGTGTCACCTCATGAATAGCTAACTAAACACAATATCTAATACAGAATCAAAAACCATTCAATCTATCAACCATTCTTCATATCATATATTTTATAATGTCAATATTTTAAAGTCGACTCATTCACACAGATCCTGTCAATGTTCCTGTCCTCCGATGTATAAGCTGCTGAAATCTTCCCCTAGGCTCGACTAAGGTAGTCGGCGATATGATTGCTGGTTCCTGGAATTGGTTGAATAACGAAGGTGTACGGCTGTAAAGCCAATGCCCATCTAGACAAGCGTGGGCTGGACGAACGATTCTTCGACAAAAATGTCAGTGGCTTGTGGTCTGTCTGGATACAAAATTCTCGTCCCATGAGATAACGTCCTAGTTTCTGGACGGACCAGACAATGGCAAGACACTCACGCTCTATCACAGAATACTTTCTTTCTCTCTGCAATAACTTCCTACTGACATAACATACAGGATGGAGACATTCGTTCTTCTCCTGTAGAAGACAAGCGCCGACACCAGAGTCCGACGCATCCGTTCTGAGGATAAAATTAGATCGAAAATCGGGTAATATCAGAATGGGTGACGATGATAATGCTGTCACCAAATTATCAAATGATGTCTGACATTCAGACGTCCACTGGACCTTATCGGGTTGTCCCTTCTTAGTAAGGTCAGTAAGAGAAGATGACAAGGAGGAAAAATTTGGAATGAACTTTCTGTAATAATTTAAAATTCCCACTAAGCTTCTGACTTGTTTCTTTGTTTTTGGGATTTGCAACCCTACTAACTTGTCAATTTTTGTTACTTCAGGTCTCTGAACGCCTCTACCCACAATATGTCCTAAGAATACTATCTCTGGACATGCCAAATCCATCTTTGCGGGTTTAGCAGTTAACCCAAAATGACGTAATCGTTGAAAAATTACTGTTAGTGTCTGAATATGATCAGACCATGTCGACGTATGGCATGCTATATCGTCAAAGAATGACACGACATTAGGTATGTCCTTCAACACTAATCTCATTAATCGTGCAAACGTCGCTGGCGCGTTTACCAACCCAAATGGCATGACCTTAAACTGGAATAATCCAATGGGCGTTTGGAACGCCGTGTATTGTTTAGACTCCTCAGTGAGCGGGATTTCCCAATAACCTTTCGTTAAATCTATCTTGGAAAACCACGTGGACCCGGCCAATGAAGCTATTAATTCCTCCTGAAACGGAATAGGCTCCCTATCGCCTACCGTAATAGTGTTCAATCTTCGAAAATCAATACAGAACCGCACCGATCCATCAAGTTTTTTCACGAGGACGATGGGTGATGAATACGGCGATGTTGATGGTTCTATCACATCTAACTTCAACATTGACTCAACTTCCTTTATGACTCTATCTCTCGAAGAAAACGGCAGCGGATAAGGTCTAAGAACTACCGGCTTATCCGAAGTCAACTTTATTTGGTGCTGGATCACCGTAGTGCGACCCGGCAAATCCGTAACAACATCCGGGAATGACGCTAACAGGGTCTCAAGTTCCCTACTCCTTGAACTCGTAAGGTCAGGGTTAATTTTTACGTCCCTGTAACCTTGTGTCGGAGTTAACTCCGGCAATTGAATTTGTAACTCTTCCTGCGCCTCGGTGTCGCTTACATCACAGTCCAACTGGTCTACGACCCCCGTACAAGCAGTAGAGAAGACAGTCTCCTCTGGTCTTGTCTGTGCACACAGATACTGTGGTCTCTCATAAAATCTCTGTAGCATATTAACATGGAAAACCTTACTCGCTCCATCAATGTGGATAGCGTAATCTACCTTTGAAACAACTCGCTCAATAACATAAGGGCCTTTCCATGTCATCAATAACTTATTATGGTCCGTAGGTAACAACAGCAGAACCTTGTCTCCTGGCTTAAAAATTCTCAGTTTGGAACCTCTATCTTTATAGTCTTTTGCTCTTTTCGAAGCGATACCAGAAGCTTCTTCCGCTATAGTGCGCGCTGAAGATAGTCTTTCTCTTAAATCAACAAGGTACTGAAACCTTTTTAAACGGTTCCGAAACCGTGGGGATCTTTTGACGAGGAGCCTGGGGTGAACGACCCTTATGCGTCGTCTTTTGGCACGCACTGCACGTCTTACAATATAAACGTACATCTCTGTATACTGACGGCCAATAAAAATCTTTCAGAATTCTCTGCTTGATTCTAGCACTTCCCATATGATCCGCTAATGGAACATCATGGGCCAGACGCAATACTGTAGCAATTAACGACCGTGGCACGACGACCTGCTTTTGAACGGAAGCCACTGTGACGTACATACGGAACAGAATGCCCCCCTGGACAAAAAAAGAAGATGACCCGTTCTTATATCTCCTCGTTTTCTCGGTTCGCGCTTCCCCAAAACATGGGTTTAATGATGGGTCCTCCCTTTGTAATCTCGCCAAGCGCTCCGGCGTGATATCTAGGTTGACCGCTGGCGTCGCCAAAGGTCTAATCTTATCTTTATCCGCTACCCGTCGGCGTGTTTCGACCGCGGCGCAAAAGTCAATACCTTTTGATTGCGACCATGCTTGCACGTTCTCATCGGAAGGGGAAACTACCCGTGATACATTCCCAATGATGAGCTGGGCGCCTGGAAAACAACCAACGACTGCCTCGACTTCCCCGCTAAGGAAAGGTGTATCTATCATTATTTTTGCCATGGGTAATTTCTCAATGGCCCCCGAAAATTGGATGCACGGGACAGTCTCACCTGTAAGCTGTGAATCCCGAATGCAGTCCCTATGCACTCCCACAACGGTAGATCCTGTATCTCGTAAAACCGAGACCGGTTCGTCCCCAACAAACCCCGGATAAACCCTAAGACCACCTCCTGTATGACATGAATTTATGACGGGGATCTTTCTCCCACAAGGTAAAACACCGGAAGATAATAACTTCTCACAACTGGGACACTTAGAATACTGTCCGCCTCCGTTGTCCGATGTAACACACGCAGCCGCATGATGAAATTTATTTGGGGAGCATGGACTGGAGCTACTGTCCACGTTCGCCGCTATCCTACCTGCCGGGCAGTTCACGCTGATGTGATCTGCTCTTCCGCAGTTCCAACACTTCGCGGCCCTACACTCGCGCGAAAAGTGACCCACGCGTCCGCAAGTCCAACACTCCGCTCCCTGTGCTGCTCTAGGCCTGGGTCCCCGTGACCCATCGCGACCGGAACTAGAGTCCCTATGCCGTCGGTTATCGGCAAAGGTTACAACTCGCCCCCGGCCATTACCGCGACCTAGCCCTCCTGCTCGGTCAAACTTACCGGATCCATATGCCGGTGATTGGTGATAGCCCCTATGCTGCCCCTGGCCTTGCCCGCTATAGGCACCACGCTGACGCGACCTGTCCCTAAGTCCTGCCGGCGACCCCTCGACAACGGCGACGTACCCAGCATCTTGGACGTACGCCCTGGCGACTGGTTTGGACGGATGCGCCGTACGGTATGCCTCCGCCAACTTAGACGCCTCCTGCACCGTCGCGGGTTCGTTCTCTTTCAGGAAAGCCACCAGATCTTTGTGGCACGACGCGTACAGCTGGTCACGGATCATTAAGTCTTTCAGTTTAGCAAAATCCGCGCCCACATGCGCCAAGTCTACCCAGTTCGCGAAATACTCAGTTAGTCTCGCGACGAAGGCAGCAAAGTCCTCCCTGGTATCTGCACGTGCTCGCCTAAACTGCTCCCGGAAATATTCCTCGGTACGCGCAAATCGGCGAAGCAGCAAAGCCTTCAGCTTATCGTAATCTTGCACGTCTTCGCGCTGTAGCTCTTTAAAGTAGGTTAACGCTCGCCCCTGCAATAGCGACGCCAGGTACGTGGCCCATAATTCCTTATTTTCCCCCCATTGCAATTGTGCGTTCAGTTCGAACCTGTAAAGGAAGGCGTCTATGTCGTCCTTCCGGTCGTCGAACGTAGGGAGCTTAATCCTAACGCCACCTTTATTGGGTACCTGCCGCTCAACTGTTTCTGTTGGCGCACTCTTTTTGATTTCCAACTCCGCTATTCTTACTCGCGCGTCTGTCTCCCGCTCTTGAGCTTCTATCTCCTTTAACCTTATCTCCCTTTCCTGCTCCCTATCCTGTCTCTCCTGTCGCTGAGCTTCTAACTCCTTTAACTTAAACTCCCTTTCCTGTTCCTTATCCTTAGCCTCTCTCTCCTGCTCCTGAGCCTTAGCCTCTTTTTCTCGCTCTCTATCCTTAGCACGCTCATCGCGCAAATCCGCCTGCTGTTCTTTAATCCAGCCGCGTAGCTCTTCTCCCTCCAGGCCGAGTTCCTTACCCAACTTCATTAGTTGTTGGAGTTCCGCCATTTCACAGATTTATGGTTATGGTATATATTAAAAAAAAACGGCTAACCTGTCGGTATGATACTAACGACACGACCAGAGACCTGAGATCACACCAGATATAACAATACCCAGTTGTCTCAAATACAATTCAGAAATTTACCTTTACAGCAAAACTAATTCTATATCTATAAAATGTATGCACTATTAATTATAAAAGAAAATAGAAACGACAAGAATGAAGAAATACAGTAGAAGGACCACAAGTACGTCAAGGACAACGAACCAGACTAGGACAAAGCTTCTACAAAAAAAAACTATAATGGAAAAAAAGAATGCAACCTAACTACGCCGATTACACAACAAGGTACGAAGAAGAACAGAGTCTGAAAAAAAAGAACGTATCTATAGATAGGTAGAAAGAGGGACAAGAGAAACGTCTTCCTAAAACAACGAGGAAGATAGAACGCTACAATCTAAACAAAAATACAGGTCCCTACAGAACTGGTCACTGTGATGAACGAAGTTCCAAAGTTTACCACACCTTTTTAAAAGGATAAACTAAGTTCAACACAGCAAACCCGCGCCACCGCCCGTATAACCTATAACGACAACAACAGCAAAAACAGAGAAAAAGACAGATTAAAGGAACAGCCCAAAATCCAGGGCACAAAAATTTTGACTTTCACTTAACTTTTGAAATTTTGAGTAAAACTCCTCCCTTTAATCGGAGCTCTGGCTGCTTGTCTCCTCAGGCTGCACGCACACACTCTGGAAAGTTTAAATACACATTAATACCTATTCATAGCAATACATGTATCAATACATATTCATCAATATACATAAATCATATCATGAAATGTCCATTCATCCAACGAACAAGACAGCACAAATACCTACTACTAACTAACTACAACTAAATATTACGAAAATGGACGAGTCACAATGGACGAGCCCCCAATGTCACAACGGACGAGCCCCCAGTGTCACAACGGACGAGCCCCCAATGTCACAACGGACGAGCCCCCAATGTCACAACGGACGAGCCCCCAATGTCACAAATCCCAGACTGGGAGATGTAATAAGTTATGACAGGACAACAATCACGAACAAACAAGTTAACACTTAACAGAACAATCCATCAGACTCACACATTTATTAAACATAATTATACATATAATAGCGCAATTACATATATTATATTATTGAATTGACTGCCGTACAACGGCCTTATTCTCACACACACGCTCCCTCGGATCCACAATCCGGTAGTTACTCCTAAAGGCACTTCGGCCTCAGCCTCTCCCCTCAGGGTCTTAATAGTACATTAATGATTCACTGGCACCGCAGTCTCTCAATATCACCTTCCTATTGTCATACACCTTAGCACTCCCCTAGCACCTCCGCAGGGCAATAACACATTATTATTTCCATAGCCATCAACATGGCAACAACATAATATCAGTTCACTAGCCTATCAACATGGCAACAACATAGTATCTCATTCACTCTCATATCTACGACCCTGCCCGTGGCCTGACTGCCACGACTTTATGTGCCTCTACCGTCCTGCACTGACAGCCTCACTTCTGGCCTATGTGTGGCCTCCGGCCCTATGCTGGCCTATCCCCTGTGCTCATCGAGGTGGCTCTGCGGCCCGTCCCCGACACCTACAAGAATAACATTACATTGGTATAATACCCTACCATTTCTATTCACTCCACCTCTCCTTACAACCCATGAAACGTACACACACTAGTTCACCTTTCACTCACCACACATCTTACGGTAACCCACCTCCATCGGAGTACACACTACTCACTCGCGCTACAAATCCATGAACTCACTTTCATCTATCGCTCATGGCGCACATTGCTATATTCAATATCAAGGACTTCCACATTCCTCACATATACTTATTCACATCATGGTAATAGACGAATATAATATAATACATCAATCATAATAATCAATCAACATTCTACATACCAGTCATAACTGGAAAGACTCTCACTAGTCTTCTCGACTGCTTCCTTTTATCTCTGCCCGATGGGCTATTATTCACAGATCCGCTCCCTAGGACCTTCTAACTTGCAGTGATAGTTATACAGCGCTTTCGCCTCCTTCAGACCCCGCCCCACTACTCACAACAGCACGCTTAACTTGCTGTCTACTGTGAGCCTTTCTTACTCTACACCCGCTCTGTAGCAATCCCCTTAATTGCACTCACTCCACTCGTGACACATGATTTTAAAGCTCCAGAGCCTAAGCTACTTGGTTTGATATGAACCCACAGCGTTTACATCCAGCGCTCTCACTCCCAGTGAGGGCCTAATGGTGAGAGTTCATACTAATTTGTAATGATGAAAGTGAACCGTTCTACTTACTTTTGAAGACAGTTTCAGAGCTACCGCCAGACAACGCATGGTTGTACAAGCATTCTCCATGGCGTGTCTAGAGGAAATGTCCATATCATAACATGTCTCATTGAATTAATAGAATTTAAACTGTTATATCCGTCGCCACGTGCGCGGATTCTATTTGGCATATAACTCATATGACCTGCAAGTAGTTAGAGTGAATAAGTTAGTCTTTATAGAAAACTGTAGTTTCATTAGTAGATTCAGTTGCCTTTGAGTTGATATTTATATTTATATTTGTTACATTAATTCCTGTAATTAAACTGCCCTACAGTTCTGCTAAAACTCAAAGCAATTGATTTATTTAGTTTTTAGAGTGCAAGTATTTTTTTTGTGTGTTCGTCGATTGTGGGAGCGGACCTCGAAAGAGTGTCAGTCGAATTATCCCCATCTAACCCACATCGCGACACCAGCAATGGACGGAAAGCCAACGTGTGGGATCGGCGTCAAGTTTGCACAAAGGAATCACGTCATCCCTGTGTAGATCCGTGTGTACGGCATCACGCCTACGTTGGTGAGATGTAGGAAACCCGTCCCTACGATAATCCTACCAATCCGGGGGGAAATCTACGTCGGGTTAACGTAAACTTACCGGCTGGGGTGTTTATGGTTTATTTCAGTGACGTCATCCAACATTTGTCATGGTGATCGCACGACCCCCCACCCCCCCCCCTCCCGTGTTTCCACCTACACGGTGCTGCATTTCCAATTTGGGCCGTTATGGAATAAGAAGGACGGTGCGGTGCATTTATGAAATTTATTGTTTATATGTGTGAATGGGCTAATGCCGAGCGGTCCGAAGGCCTGGGATCCTTGATTGCCTTTCCTTTGCTTTGCGAACTGACTAGCGCCGGGTGGGCCAAAGATGTAAGACTCTCGATTGTCTCCCTTTTGCTGGACCTTCTGGGGTCACGACGGGAGGGCTTAGGGCAACGGAGTGACCCCGGGTATTCCTTGAGCCTCTTGGTCCATCACCAGTTGACAGATCCCAGATGGGCAAGGGGTGTCAGGGTCCTTGGTTGCTTTTCCTTTGCTGGCCACAGGGGGCATGGTTCCTCCCCCCCCCCCCCCGCCCCGGAGGTTCTGTGCTCGTCTTGGTCCAGAGAGTGGCAACGGCGTAGCCTTAAGGGCCACACACGCGTTGCGTCCTCGAACCAGGTAATGGCTCCAGGCGAGAACCCAGGCCACCACATAGGTTTGGTTGGTTGTAATTTTTGCCCACACACACGCCGTCTGCGACCACGGTAATTTTTGGTGAGCACTGCATTCCATCTCTCACATGTGCGGCAGTTGATAAAAAAAATAATTTCCAATTTCAACAATTTCCCAAGTAGACCTATGGTATTGGGTATCAAACCTATAATAGTAAATGTGACGCTGATTAAGAATCTGACGCCAAAAAAGGAAGAAACGCAAAATTTTTGTTCACTTCTTTCTCTGCCACTCCCTCTGACCTCCAATCGAAGGCGAAAAATTAGGAGCATCCAGAAAACATGGACTCAGGCCAGACCTCGGGCCAGCACCCAGGAGATTTGCAAAATTTTGCCCACACATGCTGGGAATTTCGTCCGTTTTGCAAATTGGATGTTCGAACCTGGGTCGAGGACGCAACGTGTGTGGGGCCCTTTAGGAATCCTTTGGGTCTTTGGGTCCACAGTGGGGGACCCACTTTCTGTCACGGATCGCCTGTGGTCTCATGTATGCTAACAGTGCTCACAACATTACATGTGTTATTGTTAGATAGTGACCGTGAATAGAGCATGCAGACTACGAGACTAAAATATTGCTTAGTTGTTGTTTGTTGAGAGCCAAGTTAAGTCAGTGAAAAAACCTTCACAAATGCGAGCCCTCGCCACCGCCCGTAAAAAATAACAAAAACAAAAGAGTTCAACTTTTGGCAAGCCTGCAGGGCCGTATACTTTAACTAATAACTTACAAATACAATTGTATGAACATAGATCTAATTCATTTCCTGCAGGCTTGCCAAAAGTGAGTTCTTTTGTTTGTGTTATTTTTCACGTGTTTCTGGTTGAGTGTTGCGAGGCGAGCCTCTTGCATTCGAGTGCTCTGAATAGTCACACCCCGCCTCGTGACACTTTCTGTGGAAGGTTCGAGATGAATCTGGCTCTTCTTTGCTCATCTTTGCGCTACAATTCGCCCATTATTCAGTTTGGCGGGTTTCGGCCCTCATAAAACCCAGGCGATTTGGACACTTGGTCATTTCCAGACCTAAGCTCTTAGTCCAGACTCAGCTCTCAGCTCAGCTCAGGCCGACAATTAGTCGCTCCACCACCACTCTGTGTTGGGTGTTGTCTTGTGCACGTTTTCTGCGTACAGTTCTGACTGTCCGGGAACTGGTGAGTTGAATGTTCAGTTATGTTGTACATTGTGTTCTTTTGGTATTTACAGCGTATCTTTCACTGTGCCGTGAATATAATAGATAATTCATGGCGTGCATTTTGTTAAGACTGTACTCAGGCACCTGGTCATTGGTATTAAAGTCACTTAATCTGTATAATGGAATTCAATGTTGCAGTGTTACACTAGTGTGACACTATCGTATACCCTATATTGTAGGCGAGGTACACCCTGCGGAAACTTCCACTTGAACGACATCCAGTTTTATTTGAAATTCAGCCACTTTGCTGTTGAGTGGGCAGCGGGTAGAAGATTGGACGTAGAGAAAATAAATGATTAATGATAAGGACAGTTGTTGGAATGGACCTATCGCCTAGTAAGGGTACAGTGGTTAGTGCGTGTCCATACAGTCGAATATTTGATCTGCAGGTTAGACTGAGAAGTGACACACCGTTAGATTGGGTCTTGGTGAAGTTGATTGGACACTTTTCGGTGTTTATCTCTCACCCTCGCCCATCTCCTTCACCCGGCCTACCCGTTACTATCTTAGTTGCTGCAATGTCGAGTGAAACAATAGTTGAGAGATCACTAGCAACTGTCGCAGTTGGTAAGACATATTTACACCGACTGCGGGTGGGTCGGGGGGGGGGGGGAATAAACAGGCCCACAGCCCACACCTGCAGATGGTGAAGCTGCGCCTGTAGTGGGCTGTCATGCAGAGACTGGCACTTCTCAACAGCTCTTAGGTGCCACCCATTCTCCTTCCTGGCGTTTGTCTTCTATTCTGCTTCCCTTTGGTCGTCTGAAAACTGAAAACTAACCCAAAGTAAAATGAGTAAAAAAAAACGAGAAAAGTGCAACGTGGCCGTTATCGTGCCGAGGCACCGTTAAACCCCAAAGTCTAAACTCAAACTCATATTCACCCGGACTCAATATCGTCATCTCTGACCGAAAATAAGGGGGAAAATGAACAGTGTTGTCTTCTTGTCTACGTCTTGAGCAAGAAATAGGCGTGATTGTTGTGGGTCATCCCCTCGGTTCTATAAAAGAACAAAAGTCTGGATGACACAGTGGACAGATTTTGGTCAAAGGAACTACCGACATAAAAACTGGTCAATTTCCGACCACCCTGAAGGATGTTCTGATCCTGCGGTTCTGCCCACGACACACAGACAGCCTGATATCATGATTGAGCCTTAAAGGCTACTGCGCGGGTTTAGTAATCGTTGTGTCCACTGTATCGCAGGTCTAGGAGGCTACTGCATGGAATTAGTAGTCGTTGTGTCCACCGTATCGCAGGTCTAGGAGGCTACTGCATGGAATTAGTAGTCGTGTCTACTGTATCGCAGGTCTAGCGGGCTACTGCATGGAATTAGTAGTCGTTGTGTCCACCGTATCGCAGGTCTAGGAGGCTACTGCATGGAATTAGTAGTCGTTGTGTCCACTGTATCGCAGGTCTAGCAGGCTACTGCATGGAATTAGTAGTCGTTGTGTCCACCGTATCGCAGGTCTAGGAGGCTACTGCATGGAATTAGTAGTCGTTGTGTCCACTGTATTGCAGGTCTAGGAGGCTACTGCATGGAATTAGTAGTCGTTGTGTCCACCGTATCGCAGGTCTAGGAGGCTACTGCATGGAATTAGTAGTCGTTGTGTCCACCGTATCGCAGGTCTAGGAGGCTACTGCATGGAATTAGTAGTCGTTGTGTCCACTGTATCGCAGGTCTAGGAGGCTACTGCATGGAATTAGTAGTCGTTGTGTCCACTGTATCGCAGGTCTAGGAAGCTACGGCATGGAATTGGTAGTTGTAACAGCTGTCGTTGTTCTAGCACGTTATAGTAGGGGGGAGTTAGTTGATCTAACTACAACCCTTTAGAAAACGAAACTATTACAGCTGTAAAATAAATAAACACGAGATCCGACGATAGATTAAATAATACTAAAGTTTAATAACTGTATAGTGAACAATAAATTACCAGGAAGACGCCAGCGAAACTAAATATCTACGCCACACAAAAGGAAACTCATTTACTCACCGACCAACCACTCACACAGGTCTATATATATAAACATTCCTACAGAAAGTTCCCGAAATAAACGTTACCTTTGCCCTCGCACAAACTAACCAATCACGCATCAATACGTCATCAGGTTACATCACTCAAGGCCAAATCTGGCGTAAACATCCTTATCCACAGTGTTATCGAATGTTCGGGAACATACTAATATTTACTGAACGAGTCAAAACACCTGACAACAAGCGAGCGAGGAAAAAAACTACTCACTAGAAAAGGAGGTCAGGTCACGGAGTACAGTACACTCTGGCGGTCGTCAACAATAAAATGAAAGAAGAAATGAACACATGCTCACCAGTGTAAGAAGAAAACGGGGGAGGGCAAGGGATAGCTTGCAGATGCTACAGTAGTCGTTGTGTCCACTGTATCGGAGGCCTTGGAGGCTACTGCACGTGTTTAGTAGTCGTTGTATCGACTATAATCGTGTCGAATGTATCAGCCGGTCTGCTGACCTCATTCGTACAATTAAGATAATGGTATTTATTTTTTTTCATACAAAAGTTGCAGTTGTTTACCTCCGTGTCAGCGTTCTTGTGTGTTGGCAGGCATGTTATAAACTTGAGGCTTTGATTCATTAGAGGTTTTTGAGTGAGCCCCTTGCAGCACCAAACTGTGTCAGAGGGCGAAGGTCAAATGTCTTGACGAGCCATTGCCTTTACGACGCGAGAAATTAGATCGGATAGCCTCGGTATTCGAGCGGGATTGGAACCTCGGCCGTTGTGCTCCAGTCTTTGAAGGCACCAGGACATCTCTGAGGATAACTATGTATCTTCAAGCAACAGACACCGTCCACTCTCCCGTCACCACCCCCCCCCCAACCCACCCCTTTATTTTTGTTCCTACCCTGGCTTCCCGAAGCAGTATTTTATTGTAGCAAATTGTCCAAAGGTCTTCAGAAAAAAAAAAGTTATTTATTTCAATATTGACGCCCACGTCCAGCCCATCCCAACCGTGGGCGGGGCATCTGTAGTTTTTCTCAGACGTAGGACGAGCGGTGTTCTGGGGGGGGGGGGTGTTGGCAGTGAATACTGAAAAAGCTCTGCTCTGGGATGCATGTCAGTAGCATATTGGTCAGTCTTTCTCTGTGCAGTTGTTACACGTGTCTATCTTGGCACTCATGTTTGGCTGTTGTTACTTGTACGTACGCATCCCAAGCATTTTGCGCTAGGGGTGCTTACGTATACGTAACTGTCCCTAACCTCGGCCTTATCCTCAAGCCGAAATCTGATCGAATCCCTAACCCTATCCTTCCTCCCCCCCCCCACCCACCCTTCAAAAAAAAAAAAAAAAACCAGGAGGAAAACAAAAGAAAATCTGAAAGAATAATTAAAACTGTTGTTAGGAGTATTTCGGAAGGAGCTCTCTAGCTCTGGAGTCAACAAGCTTTAAAAGACGACTAGCGCAGAAGACTTGGGGACCGTACGTGCTTGTAACTACATTCTTTATTTTTTTGATCCGAGAGACAATTAATAATGGGAGGGGGGGGGGGTGATTGGAGGAGGGCCTTGGTAACCCTACCGTTTTTGGTCATGGCGGGGGGGGGGGGGAGGAGGAATACAATGCGTATATGTAGTATGGCACTGTGTGTGTGCCAATGGGCTTATGTGTGTGTGTATGTGAGAGAGAGAGAGAGAGATACACCCCACCCACCTCCCTTCTATGCCCTCTAAGTGACAAACCCTGTAGAGATGTCACCGAGCTGGTATTCAATCAGTTATTGTGCGTTCAGCAATAAATATACGGTTTTACTCTTTCTTTAATATCTCTGGCTTGCCTTGAGCAGTCCGGGCTAAATTTTGCATATCCTTCTGTTCCAACTGGTGAAAAAGTTTTCCACATAAACATAAATTAAAAAAAACAACACAGAAAACACGATGATGCAAAGAGCAGAGTTTTTACCGTACTTACAGAGATGTCCTCTTTAAGTCATGTCCGCATGAGAGTAAATCCTGATATTTCAGATAAACGCAACGACCCTTTTATTGCAACGCATATCAACTGCACACGGCTGAGCAGCACCAACGATAGCGGTTTGGGGACAACCATGAATTTCATGATTCCACGCATCTTTGCAGACGCCAAAAGCTTTTATTTTGAACATGCCAAACGTATTTCTAGTGGACAACAGCAATTACCGCAAGAAGTTCTATTAGGACAGAGACACATTTATAAAAAGTAGTGAGAGTGGCTTCAGGACCATTCCATATGATACTCGAACGATATGCAAAAAACAGAGTTGCATGTTTTAGTGAATCAAAGAAAAAAAAAATTAAAGCAAATGCCACTCAACAACTGACTGTATCACCCGGGAGAACCCGCTGAGGTCCTTCGAGTCTCTCCATACCATTGTGACCTTAAAGTAACTCGATAGAGATGTTGCCCGTTCGAACACAGATTGTGAACCAAAAACAACATTGTAGTTTAATTTTATGCTACAGCCATGTGAAAAGGGTAAAAGAGGACTACATCACCACTGATGGAATGAAGCCGCCAATTCTAACTGTGATAACCCCCTTGCTTCTTCTTCCTAGACATCATCTGGCAATGAGTCTTGGTAAATTGCTTGATTGTTGTCATTGTTGTTTCATTGTTACTATTCAATAAGAACAAAATTCCTGCAACCTGGACTGAAATATCAAACGAAAAAAAAATAAAAAATTACACACTACACATAAATACCATACTACCGTCTGGCATAGGTTAAATACCAAATCACCAGCAATGCTTTTGTTCAGACTTGCTCAGAATAACATTTCACTATAAACATGCCTTGCATTTATCCAAAACAAACATGTTGCCTTTGCGAAATCTCCGTACCGACAGTATAGATTTGAACTACCTATTTTATTCATCATTTTGGTGTCGGCCGTTTCTATACAACTTCATGTTACATGTATTTCGAACTCTATGAATGTCAAAAAATAAATTGCAAGAGGCTGCTGCGGACAATTCGGTTATTGTTGGTCGCGACATGCCAAAAATATCCACATATTTTTGAAAGGAGCAATAGTTAGCGCCGAGAGTGACTCATACAGTTATAGTAGGAGTGGCAGATCTTATGCGTTTACAAACTTGCGGCTGCCGTGGTCGGCGTCGTACGACAAAGGGTACACAGGGGGGGGGGGGGGGCAGGTGTGTCGAGTGAAGGCCCAAGGATAGCCTGCTGCGTGTCTATAATGACATACCGACAGGGCGTGATAACCTGAAACTAACAACTGCTAGTGTACAGTGGTTTGCTATTCTACACGTAATCTAGTTATATCTGTGGCAAAGTGTCTTTCCCCAAGGTTCAGTTTACGCCTTTTCATAACATGTCGCCTAAAGACACACCTTTTTAAAAAAACACTTTCAGTTGTGAAGTTTCAATTTTCTGAATTCATTTAATTTTTATTGTTTTATTGTTTAATTTCTGCTTTAGGTGCCAGGGTTACGTATACTTTATGTGTGTCTAGCACACGAGTGTATATATATGGCCTTTAACGTCTTTACAGACGGTCTTAGCAGCTAGAATATTCACTTTCACTTTGACTGACAGCTTCTCTCGTGGCTTATTCTACCAATGTTTGACCCGAGAGTGCGATGGCAGTGATTGCAGGTCAGTCTTTTGGGTTCACTTTGGCGAGTGTTTTCATTCCGCCTCTGTCGTTTTGTCAGGTATGTTTCTTTTGCCTTGAAGTCTATTGCGAGCGTGCCACTGCGCAATTTTTGTCTCCATCTGCTTCGATCATTTGCAAGGTTCTCCCATTCATTGGGGTCGATGTTGAATGCTTTCATCGTGACCTTGCAAGTGTCTTTGAATCGCAGATGTGGCCTACCTCTGGGTCGGTTGCCAGTAGCAAGTTCCCCGTAGAGAATTTGTCTGGGGATGCGATCATTTTCCATACGGTGGAGATGTCCAAGCCACCGCAGTCTTTTTTTGCCTAGGAGAGCCTGAGTTGATGGAATGTTGGCTCGGCTCAGAACTTCGATATTTGAGATCCTGTCTTGCCACTTGATCTTGAGAATTTTGCGTAGGCAGCGCAGGTGGAAGGAGTTGAGGGATCTTTCATGTTTGGAGTAGGTGGTCCATGTCTCTGAGCCATACAGCAGGGTGCTTAGGACGCAAGTTTGGTACACGAGTACCTTTGTTTTGATGGTCAGCTTGCTATTGTTCCACACCCTTTTTGAGAGTTTGCCAAAAGCTGTGGCCGCCTTTCCTATTCTGGCATTTATTTCAGTTGTTATGTCTGTGCTACCACTGATGGTTGAGCCTAGGTAGCAGAATTTTCCCACTTGCTCCAGAGGAGAGCCATTCAGCATGATTGGGTTGGGGTTTCTCAAGCCTTGTGTCAAAACTACAGTTTTTGAGACACTGATCCTTAGCATGAATTTGTCACAGGCTTTGGCAAGGCTATTGATGAGAGCCTGGAGCGTGGTTTCATCGTGGGCCACGATTGCAGCATCATCTGCGAAGAGGAGCTCTTGTAACATAATATGCTCTGTACGAGATTTTGCTTTTAGTCTGGCAACATTAAAAATGGAGCCGTCCACTCTGGTGTTAATAAGTACTCCACCTGAACACGAGTGTATGCAATAGATAATGCACGAGAGAGAGACAGAAAGAGAGAGTGTGACAGAGAGAGGAAGAGAGAGAGTGTGACAGAGAGAGAGAGAAGGGGGTGAGTTGCAAATGGAGAGAACATGACTCTGTAAAGCGCCCAGAGCAAGTTTTTTTTTGGGATTTGGCGCTATAGGAATGATCTTCACGGTTATTATTATAATTAAAGCCACTAGCAAGCTGAGAGTTCAATCCGAGACATACAATACCGAGACCAACCATTCCTTCTCTCACTATATGTCCACAAATTGCGCGCGTAGAAATATGGTGTGTACCAATCTTTTTCATTGAATTATGATGGGGTGTGGTGCGAATTGTTGCATTGTTGATATCGATGATACACGCGCAAGTCGACGGACGGAATATGACGAATTGATTCGTCGCGATATACTGTGCCTCGGGTTCAATCAATTATTTGCGATTTTGCAGATTATTTCTCGGTCACACCGAGCTGTTGTGTTTGTATAGCCTGTTTTGTCCGCAGCCATGTTTCACGTCTTCATGCCAAATTTTAGTTTCGTTCAGTAGTTTTCAAGACTATTGCTAATAAACGGGCTGTCTGGTATTTTTATAAAACAAATTTGAATACGCTCATTGCTATGACCACATCAACAACACTAATTAGCAAGTAAATCCAAAGTGGCATATACAGGATGTCCCAAAAAAAATGTGCCTACTTCCGACGTTTAATAGAACAACCAAAATATAGATATACGGAACATGTAAATGTCACAAAAGTTAGCTGAAATGTTGAAGTTTTGTATGGCATAGTCAGTCATAGTCATTGCTATCAAACAAAACTTCAGGATCTCTGAAACACAAAAAACGACATTATTATTATGGGAAAACATATTTAGAAGTCACAATACGCATTTAAAAGTAGGCACATTTTTTTGGGACACCCTATAAGTCTAAGCTAAATATGACATACTGCTGGGTGAATAGGTTCGGGGAAAAATCGATGAAATGTGATGGCACGTGTAAACTTTTGTATGGATTAGCGCCCTGATAACATCTGCTGCAGCGCACATACCGCATGGGGAAATTGACAGCGCCAGTAACATGCACCATCAGACGCTGATGGCGTGTAGGGAAATGGTAGTTGTTCCCCCTGGGGGCGATCGGCTCAATCAGGAAATTATCCGCAGACAAGCGTCATACTAACTCGACACTAAATCTGATTGGAAACGCTGGGTGTGAACAAATATGCTCACACAACCTCAGATACTCATGGAGAGAGAATGATTGACATGGATTGATAGATGTGGCATCAGCAAAGTTCATTGCGCAACTTGTTATCAAACAAGCCAGTCGTTTTTATCTAGAAATGGTACTGATAGGGACTTGATTATCAATACTGCGATTAGGGTCAAGCAGTCTTGCACCGAGTCGACTGTAACGTGCAACACATGAACTGGGATAGCTTGTGTAATTCTGGCTGCAGCGGATTTGTCAAGATATTTTGCGTCTATCGAGGGATCCGGCAACACGTTTACTGGCCATGCAAGTGAGTGGTATGTATCATCATCTCAATCAATATGTAAATCATAAATATTAAATGTTGGAATGTCTTGGGTTGACGCCCTTCAATACACCGGCTAGGGTGCCCGGCGTTGCCCGGGATAAGCCTGTTACTGAATCGTGATCATTATTATGAACTTATTTCAGATTTTCCAAACCTTGTCCGTTTCCATGGACACGTATTGGTCTTCTTCACTTTTACTCCCATCAGTAGCGTCTGTGCACTTTTGTAACGCACTCTTAGGCATGGTGTGCGCACAGGGTAATTTTGTTTAGTGAACACAGTTTTGAACGTCATAGGCAACGAAAACACGGACAGAAAAAGGTACAATGTAGAAATGTTGCTTAAAACGCGGCGTGGAAAAGGTAGGCTTCAGCTTTGAGAATTGTCCTCGGTGAAAATTGTAGAAATATAATTTTACGTACAATTAGCTACACTTTTTATGAGTCCAGTGGAAACTACATTATTTTGAAGGAATTTTGGTGAAACCGGATTTCTAGGCTGTGTGGTCACCTGGAAGTTCTGGGCCAAAGGTTTGCAAATCGCTTTAAAAAAAAAAAAATTGTATACATGAGTTGTACACGTGTTACGTCTTACAAAGTATTCTGTCAGTGAGAGGATCAATGGTTATATCGTGTATCAACGGAGATGTGATTTACTGCCAGCGGCAACCGGCATGTGTGTGTTTGTCTAGTATGTTCAGTGTGGGAGGGAAGTAAAGTCATTCTGGCGACCCCAGGTCTTGTTTGCTTCAACTCCACTTTTTGCGCAACTGAGAAATTCGACGTCAAAACGTTTGTGGCTTTGGTATTACGACACGGACTTAGAATAAATCGGGGCTGTGAAACAGCATGATAAGTGTCACATCGGCATTTTAAACAAGTACAAGTGAAAGATCTCCATTTTTTTTTCTTCAGAAAATAGAGATACAACAAACAAGAACTAAAGTCGCGTTCTGTGCGGTCCACAGAATAGGAAACTATCAGAAGCGAAGAATAGTGAACTGCCAGAAGCGAAAGAAGCCCACTTTTCATGACTACAGGAAGTATGCTTACCGCCATTTTGGATGAAATGAAACTTCACTTGACTTGATCGGCTGGTAAGCAAAACCCTTTTGTACGTTTCTACGGGGAGTAAGAGCTTACAAACGGCTCTAAAGAATCAACCCAAAATATATGAACAAGCCCCAGTAAACAAATACGCACACTTTTACTGAAGGCGATCTTTTTCAATTCTTGTTACCGCCGTGACCCAGTTTTGCGATTTGGCGAAAGTGAGATCTTTCTAAATACGTAATTATTCTCTGGTATTACATTAAACATCGTTGCGCGCGTGCGGAGATGCGGGCAATTGATCTCACCCAGAATGGCGCAGCGCAGGGTAGTCAAAATTGATGCGACGTGTTCCTGCTTTGTGTCGCTTCCGATAGATTCTGTCTTCTGTGGTGGGACCTAGCAGCTTGGCCTGTTTGAGAGCCGCATTTTTAACATAATGTATGTGCAGAGTGAGTCACCGGTTTCGTCCTAGTGGCCTCGGGGGAAAGGGGGATGGGTGATCGGTGGCGTTCAATGAAGCAAATAGCACAATGTATTTGCATAAATTAAGTACATGCTGTGAGTCTCGGTGCATTTCTGAGCCGATCTGCGCCGTCATAGTTTGGGCGTGTCAAGTGAAAACCGTTTGCCTTTGGGCCCATCCATCTACGTGTCGTCATGGTGCTGACTTTTAGGTCTAAGTCATTTTTTGCACTTCTGAGAAAATCGCAAAAAAAAAACCCAAACTTATTTAAATTCTTTTGCAATGCAGCCAGACTTAGGCCAAAATGGCTCCAGGTAAAAGTGGCCTTCATCCACGTTGGCTGAAACAACCCCAGAACCAAAATGGCCTACGTTTATGAATGAGTTAGGCCATTACACTTTACAGAAAGTTTTATTTCAAGGATAATGGCTTGGCACTTTTGAATGATTTTTACATTAATAGATGCACCATGGATAGGGCAATGACGTAACAGATACATTCTGTTTTGGCCTAAGTCTGACTTTGGCCAATAGGTTAGCACCATGACGATGTAGTATGTAGACTTGATTTTGGCTACTTCAGTCTGCCCCCGCCCCTCTCCCTCTTCACACTAGGACATTTGCCGATAGATCAATGTTCATGTTCAGATCTTGATGTTTGAAAACTTCACGCGGCATTCTACACCGACTGTTTGTCTGTACCATTAGAATTATGATTTTTATATTTAATCGAAGAACTGGATTGGCTGAAATACAAAAACAAACTAACAAAAACAAAAACTGAAACAAAAAATGTTTCAAATCATCACCATAATTAAAATTAAAATTAATAGATTAAAATTTATCCCTATCACTCCCCCATATCATCAACAAAATTTTATAATTCATTATTAAATAAATATTAATATATATTCAATATTATTATAATACTTTAGAATACAAGCTGTGAGTTGTGAACGGCGCCTAACAGGCTGCGTTACAATTTGTTCTAAGATAGAGAGAGGTTGAGAGAGAGAGAGGGTGAGAGAAAGAAAGAGAGAGGGTGAGAAAAAGAGAGAAAAAAAAAAAAAGAGAGAGAGAGAGAGAGAGATGCAAATCGAGAGAACAAGTCTTTCTGTAAAGCGCATAGAGCATATTTAAAAAATGGATATTATGCGCTATATAAATGCCATCCATGATTATTATTATTATAATCGAAAGCGGACGTATGCTCCCCCCCCCCTCTCCGCCCCCAAACCCCTTCCCATGTACGCTTTTGGAACATTGAGAGCACACTACCCCCCCCCCCCCGTCTGCCTCCCCCCCCCCCCCATCCCTTCCTCTAATTCGCCTTGCTTATAATTATTTTATCCTGTCATGTGAAGGGATTTGATTTTCTGCCAAGCCTAGCCAGTATTGTGTGACTTGCAATGAAAAACAACAACCATTGTCGAAGTCTCGTCTTTGGTAATCGATAATTGCAATCACCATGGCGTTGTGCAATTTTGGCAGTCGATAAATTATCGACCTTAAACCGATACCCTGGGCTTTGGTTGATCACGCGAGTAGATATTGTGTACGTTTCGAACTGTACGAAATGTCTCACCCGGTCGGTGCAGGCCTGTCGGAAGTTTGGGATTTTTCTCATATTTTCCTGTCCCTTATCCTATGGTAGATAGGATCGACAACCTAGTGTTCTCGGATAAAGACGAAAACTCGGAAGGCTCGTGTGCACATTGTGCACGTTAAAGATAGTATATCTCTGATAGCACTCGTTTCTAGGGCGGATTGTTTTTATCATAGGTGGGACTGTCCTCCTCAGCCTTATCGGAACTTGCGCCCGCCCCCAGCCTGTGTTCATGAATCAGTTTGTGTTCACGAAAAACGACCTCATGATATGTAAGTTTACAGCTACGTTCAGGCCTGTCGGGTTGTTTCCGTCCATTTTAACTCTGGGAAGATCTTCCCGTTCCCATCTGTGATTGTGAAATCCCAGAGTTGATAGTACATTTGGTTCAGCGGATATTATTATAAGATTATCGTTTCATAATTAGTTATTACTGTATTGAACCATCGGGAGGAGTTCTGTTTGAGTAACACAATAAGGATATTACAAGGTCGCGACTTTAGGAGCGTCCGTGAGCGGGGGGGGGGGGTGGCGCCCCCGGCACGAGTTTGTCCTCCAGGTGGATCTTTTTATAATAAACGTGCGGCCCGGTCATTAACGCTCAGAACATGGAGTATGTGCACAACTGAAGTTGTGTAACTCATATGTCGTTCCTTCGTTCGTGTCTTTTCATTTAAATTTGGTACCCGATCTAAATCACCAATGATTTAGGATTGCATGCATGTAATCTACATAGAGCTACTGGTGTCTTATCCGTGAGTACACTGTATCACCAATCGGGATAACATTTGACATAAAGAAATTGAAGGAAAGTGGGCAGGATTGTGTTTAAAATGGAACATTTCACCCATAGGTCATTGATAGATGTGGCCCTTCGACCTCCATCAAATCTCCTACACTCCCTTCGACCTCCATCAAATCTCCTACACTCCCTTCGACCTCCATCAAATCTCCTACACTCCCTTCGACCTCCATCAAATCTCCTACACTCCCTTCGACCTCCATCAAATCCTCCTACACTCCCTTCGACATCCATCAAATCCTCCTACACTCCCTTCGACCTCCATCAAATCTCCTACACTCCCTTCGACCTCCATCAAATCTCCTACACTCCCTTCGACCTCCATCAAATCTCCTACACTCCCCTCGACCTCCATCAAATCTCCTACACTCCCTTCGACCCACATCAAACCTCCCACACTCTCTCCGACCTACATCAAACCTCCCACACTCCCTTTGACATACATCAAACCTCCCACACTCCTTTTGACCTCCACCAAACCTCCCACACTCCCTTCGACCTACATCAAACCTCCCACACTCCTTTTGACCTCCATCAAACCTCCCACACTCCCTTTAACATACATCAAACCTCCCACACTCCCTTCGACCTACATCAAACCTCCCACACTCCTTTTGACCTCCATCAAACCTCCCACACTCCCTTTGACCTACATCAAACCTCCCACGCTCCCTTCGACCCACATCAAACCTCCCACACTCCTGACCTCCATCAAACCTCCCACACTCCCTTTGACATACATCAAACCTCCCACACTCCCTTCGACCTACATCAAACCTCCCACACTCCCTCTGACATACATCAACCCTCCCACGCTCCCTTCGACCTACATCAAACCTCCCACACTCCTTTTGACCTCCATCAAACCTCCCACACTGACTTCGACCTACATCAAACCGCCCACACTGCTTTTGACCTACATCAAACCGCCCACATTATCTTCGACCTACATCAAACCTCCCACACTGCTTTTGACATACATCAAACCTCCCACACTACCTTCGACCTATATCAAACCTCCCATGCTTCTTTTGACCTACATCAAACCTCCCATGCTTCTTTTGACCTACATCAAACCTCCCATGCTTCTTTTGACCTTCATCAAACCTCCCACATTCCCTTTGACCTACATCAACCCTCCCAATGCTTCTTTTGACTTTCATCAAACCTCCCACACTCCCTTCGACCTACATCAAACCTCCCATACTTCTTTTGACCTTCATCAAACCCCCGACACTCCCTTTGACCTACATCAAAGCTCCCATACTGCTTTTGATCTTGATCAAACCTCCCATACTTCTTCTTTTCACCTTCATCAAACCTGCCACACTCCCTTTGACCTACACCAAATTTCTCACACTCCCTTTGACCTACATCAACCCTCCCACACTCCCTTTGACCTACATCAACCCTCCCACACTCCCTTTGACCTACATCAACCCTCCCACACTCCCTTTGACCTACATCAACCCCCCCACACTCCCTTCGACCCACATCAACCCTCCCACACTCCCTTTGACCTACATCAACCCTCCCACTTCGACCTACATCAACCCTCCCACACTCCCTTTGACCTACATCAACCCTCCCACACTCCCTTTGACCTACATCAACCCTCCCACACTCCCTTTGACCTACATCAACCCTCCCACACTCCCTTCGACCCACATCAACCCTCCCACACTCCCTTTGGCCTACATCAACCCTCCCACTTTGACCTACACCAACCCTCCCACACTCCCTTTGACCTACATCAACCCTCCCACACTCCCTTTGACCTACATCAACCCTCCCACACTCCCTTCGACCCACATCAACCCTCCCACACTCCCTTTGACCTACATCAACCCTCCCACTTTGACCTACATCAACCTCCCACACTCCCTTCGATCTACATCAACCTCCCACACTCCCTTCGATCTACATCAAACCTCCCACACTCCCTTCGATCTACATCAAACCTCCCACATTCCCTTTGACCCATATCAAGCTTTCGGCATTCCTTTGACCTTCATTTCGCTTCTCTTTCTTTCTTTGACCTACATCAAGCTTCCGGCGCTCCTTTGACCTATTTTACGCTTCTCTGTCTTCATTTGACCTACATCAAGCCTCCGGCGCTCCTTTGACCTTCATTTCGCTTCTGTCTTCCTTTGACCTACATCAAGCTTCCCGCGCTCCTTTGACCTATTTTACGCTTCTCTGTCTTCCTTTGACCTACACCAAGCTTCCGGCGCTCCTTTGACCTATTTTACGCTTGTCTGTCTTCCTTTGACCTACATCAAGCTTCCGGCGCTCCTTTGACCTATTTTACGCTTGTCTGTCTTCCTTTGACCTACATCAAGCTTCCGGCGCTCCTTTGACCTATTTTACGCTTCTCTGTCTTCCTTTGACCTACATCAAGCTTCCTGCGCTCCTTTGACCTATTTTACGCTTCTCTGTCTTCCTTTGACCTACATCAAGCTTCCTGCGCTCCTTTGACCTATTTTACGCTTGTCTGTCTTCCTTTGACCTACATCAAGCTTCCGGCGCTCCTTTGACCTATTTTACGCTTCTCTGTCTTCCTTTGACCTAAATCAAGCTTTCGGTATTCCTTTGGCCTACGTTACGCTTCTCTGCCTTCCTTTGACCTAAATCAAGCTTCTGGCATTCCTTTGACCTGTTTTACGCTTCTGTCTTCCTTTGACCAACATCAAGCTTTCGGCAGTCCTTTGACTTACATCAAGCTTTTGGCACTCATTTTGACCTACACTGGAATTCCGGCACCATCTACAATGTCCCATCCCCTTTCCTTTTAATATTGTTCCATTTGTCGTCTTGAAAATCGTGGAGATAAACCATTTAGTGCCTCAGCTTGCTCACGACTCACGGTCACATTGTTCAGTAGGTAACTTCTGGACCGGCTGTTATTAATGTACTACAAATTTCTACATCCTAGAGAATCAGCCTTTGCATTGTGTCTCAAATCCCTTTTCACTTGGCAGCCTATTTTGCGTGTCTTATTTTTTATTTTTTTTTTAATTTCAGAAGCACATCGAGTACAGTAGTCTTGGTCGAAGATTCGAACTTAGGTAGCGAAATAAACAACAGTATCAGCGTGACATGGCTCAAAATGTGTTCTTGGATCGCTTTTAGTTACAATTTTAGGGCAATGCCATGAAAATACCGTTGGTTTAAAGAAGAAAACGGCGTGGAACGCAAGTTAAACTTAGTGTGGTATCAGGCGCTAGAACATTCCGTGTCAGAGCTCACAAATACTGTACTCTGCAGGCAGTCTGGAAAGATCAAAATGGAACAGCAAATGAAAAACTAACGTCCTCCTAAACCAAATGAAGTAGAAGTAGACGAAAAACAAAGAATATCCGTTAAACAGTTCCGCTTTGGAGTTACAAAATATGTCAGTGGATACTTTACTGGAGTCACGCGCTTACGCCCGCTGTTTCTGACACACAATAAGAAAATGCATTTTTCAGATTTTTTTTTACCAGAGGATGTTCAGGGTTCACACAGGTCCTTAAAAGTCCTTTAAGTCCATAATTTTCATAAAAGAAAAAATATGTACTAAAAAAGTCCTTAAATTCTGAAAATGATGTCAAAGTCCTTAAAAAGTCCTTAAAATTTGTTTTTCAGTTGAAACATTAGAGATTCAAATCTTCCAGTTGCACACTGGTTAATTGGTACTTTCAAATAACTGAACTTTTCAGAGTGAATTTGCTATGTTTGAACTCTGGATACAGTAACATCCCGTTTCGATGAGTGCTGTACACCACTTGTATAGTTGTAATATTTCTTGCGCATGGGTACTTGATTTTTGAGTGCTGCATACATGTAATATTTCTTGGTCGCAGGCACTCAGGTCCTTAATTTGTTTACTGTGAGTCCTTAAGAAATCATTAAAAAGTCCTTAAAATTAGTTTTCAAGACTTTGTAGGAAAAGGAAAATTTTAAATATCAGCACACTCCACCTCCCAGAATGCGCTTTATCACAAATAATGTTTGAGGCATAGTGAAAGTATTCTGTGGGAAAGAGCAGAAGCATTGAGGATTTGGTGACGTGTTTGTCCGTACATTCTTTCCGTCTATCCACGCATTCACACGTACAACCCGCAACATTACCCATCCACCCATCCGTTCAAAGTGAATACAGCGATGTTTGTTTTATATATCATATATTTACCGCAGTGGCCACGATCACATGAGCTACCACAGCTACACATTACTATTTGCAGCAAGTGTGGAGATCCCAAGAGGACCCGCACCAGAAATCGTTGACACCCAGGGGTCGCCCGACGTTTTGTCCTTGACCCCAGCGGTTGGGAGCAGTGTTTCTCTACCCGTTTGGCCCTTAACCCCAGCGATTGGGAGCAGTGTTTCTCTACCAGTTTGTCCCACTTCCCACTTCAACTTTCAAAAGAAAAACAAGAACGCACGCCCCGCCTGGATCAGACAAAGTTAGTAAAACTATACTGTATAATATTTTTATACCACAGCCCATTGTGAAGCCCCTCGCCCCATCAACATATTGCGAGGGCCCACCTTGAGAAACACTGGATCACAGCCTAGCCTAGCAGTTATCGAACGTGCGTCCATACAGTATTGTGTGTGCATTTGGAATGGGTGTATGTAGGCAGCAAGCAGGTCTATTGTCTGGTCGTTGCAAGCGGATGATTGGATGCTGGGCAAGAATGAACATGTCAACCAGCTTGTGGCGGTTCCTGCATATCCGGGAAACTAAAGAGAAAAAAAGAAACAGCCTGATGAGACGGTACCTGAGGCTCCCCTCCTTCTCCCTTTCACTAGTGCTGGGCACGGCTCCGGCATCAGTGTCGACTCCTAGGTACTGACCTTCACCTTGTGTACCCGACATCAGAACCTGGTACCGGTACCGACACTAGCGCCGATACTGCGGCCGCTATCTAGTTTTCCCTCTTAGTACCACTGCTTCATTTACATTCAATACGTGTAAACATTAGGCCTACATTACAACGATTTTATTATTTAGAGAATTGGCTCTGGCCCCACTCCCCGACATTAGGGCACCGCACCAGACAGGAGACAGCAAATGAAAGTTTGACTGTTCACCTTTGCACCATGCAAATTCTCAGGGTCAGTGCCGAAGTCCGGGTCTCGGAGTCGGATGGAGTTGTGACGTCACGTCCTCGAGGTCAGTCTCGACACCAGTGTCGGAACCTTTCGGTGGGGATCTGTGACGTCATTGGAGTCGGTGTCGGCTCCAACGAGAAGTTATGGTATCGGAGTCAGGATCGGCGACACTGAAAAAGTACTGGTACCGCCCATCCCTAGTTTTCACGTTACGCCTCCGTTTTCTGTCGACTGTTGCGGAACTCTGGCCGTTCATTGTTGCCAGAAAGCTTAAAGGTTTGGCAGGGCGGAACTCACACACAGAACTGCTGCAGTCGCGGAAAGAAGGAATCGATAATAATGATAAATATCAATAGAAAAGGTGATCTAGCTTTGAAATAAAAGTTTTTGAAAGAAAAAAGAATCATTTGAATAAGAATGGGCCATGCCAATGAATGTAACAGAAAGTTTTGAGACTTCTCACTAAAAAAATATGACAACTGGTAGATAGACACAAATGTGCTTGCCGGTTTGCCTGGGAATATTTAGGCTATATTGTGAGAATACACAGAGCCATTAAATGTTGACATTTCACAGTTTGGTCAGTTTGAATCAGGAGAATATCATTATCTCGGTCCGCCATTTTAATTAAAAGTTGAAATCTAAAAAGTGTTCACATTAGACATGTATGTACTGAAATGCGTGGATCGATTTCCCGCTCAAGAGGGGGGCTTGGGGAGAGAGAGAGAACGGGAGGGGGGGGGGGTGGGTGTAAAGCTGGTTTGTCACAAGTAATGTCTGTTATCTCTTAATATATATTTTTTTTCCTCCGCTCGTGGAGTGGGTCTATTGTTCGTTTGTATAATTTTGTTTACTGGGCTGTGCCTAGCAACGGCTGCATGACCGTTTTCTTTCATGTCGAGGCCAATGCAGCTTGGCTGGTCTTTTATTATTCTTCTGCCTTAAAACTTTGCCTTGCCCGATACAACTGCCAGAGCCACAGCGCCAACTTGGGTAAATGGTGGCGCGAGACTAGTATGTTTTTCATAGGACAGCTCGCACATTGTCAACACAGACCCATATAATTATGTAAAAAAATCGCGTGTTCTTTGTCTCGACAAAAGTATATATATAGTAGTGTGGTGGTGTTAGTTTTTCCTAATGGATTGCTCTTACAGTGTGTGTGTGTGTGAACAATGTTCTTGCTCTTTGGTAATGCTATGTGAGCAGTGTGCGTTAAAGACTTGTAGGTCTTAGATATATAATTGTATTTGCTGTTGTACTGTTACTGAATGCTGTGACAACAAATTTCCTGGAAACAGGATAATAAAGTCACAACTTATCTTACCTTATCTCTTATCTTATCTTAAAACTGGCTGGATCAGTGGATGTACAATGTATTATTTGCCGGTGTGCAGAGTGTATGTGCTGAAGTCACTGTATTTGGTAGAGCTGTCGGACTTTAGCGGGAATCCACAAGCGGGCAAACTCGTTCAAAGTTTAGAGTTGAAGGACTGCAGCGTTCGCTGATTTAATGGAATAGAGATGTGCTGTGCAGGAACTGTTGTCAGGGACACTTGAATCATTTGCATAATTTTGTTTACAGGGTTTTGCATAGCAACGGCTGCATACGGTTTGTATGTGGCTGGTGACGTCACGATAGAATTCCAGTGAGATCTGACTATTCGGCAGGTGCGCCAAGTCTCAATGAAACCCGGTGTCGTACCGGCCGGTTAGAATGGGCAGGTGCGCACTAGACTACTCTGTAGTGCAGGCTTAATGCGCGATGTCTAACACAGAAACGATATAATAAACCGTGAAGGAAATGGAAAAACAAATCAAACGGGACGCGGTGGTCTAGAGTCAAGGTGCTCCCCTCTCATGCCGAAGGTACCGGGTTCGATCCCCGGTCGGTGCAGGCATGATGGAAAAAATTGCGGGGAAAAAAAATCCTATCCCTGATCCTATGGTGGGTAGGATTGAGCACATAGTCTTCTCGTAAAAGGATGAACAACTCGGAGGGCCCGTGTGCTCGTTGCGCACACTAAAGATACCTTGTCAGTTGAAAGTTGCGAAGAGCAGGCCGAGCAAGACCGCTGTCCTGACAGAATTATAAAAACAAAAAACTAATTCGTATCACAATAACATGCAGAAATAAGAACAAAAAAAACAAAACAAGGAAAGCGAAATGTAAATACCAAGAGCTGTAAACCTCCTAAAATAAAGATAAAAACCACAAGACAAATCAAACTACAGATTTTCTCCGTTTTGTATTTTGTAAGTTCCTACCACGAGTCGCATACCTCTGTGAATTTACATTTTCCCTTTGTTTAATTTTTTTTTCATACTATTAAAATTTTGTTGCCTGATGAAGGTCCATTGACCAGAAACTGGGTTTGTCTGTCCTTTTGCTTTGTAGGCATACTATACTGTATTGTGTCTGTATTATTTCTTATGGGAGACTTTGCTACATATGTCTTTTTCCTTTTGCCACATTTTGATCTTGAAAGAAAGACGAAATAAAAACAATTAAAGTTAAACGATGGACAGCAGGCAAAGAAACATTTTTCTTGAAACAATAGAGGCCTTAGTGTCTGTAATCATCATTGAGTATCAGTTGTAACCTGTAGACTACTTTGAGGCTTTTACTTTTAGCGGTTTACTCAGTAATTGGTGCCAGGCATTGACAAGTCTTGAGTACTGTAGATGATACTTTGACTGTGAATTCCTGGTTGCATAGCCATTGTTCACAGCAGTTGACCTGGTGTAAATTCCCCATCGCTGTTCTTTTTTTTCCCCTTTTATAAATAATTCCATGTATTTCAGAGCGTTTGGTAGCCTAGACATTTGTGGCATTAGCCAGGAATTTATGAAAGTAACTACATGTATTTTGTTGTTTCAGACCATGGTCAAAGATGGTTCAGTGTCCTACCTGCTAGTGGATAAAGCTCTTCCCAGAGAATAGAAGTGTTTGCTCGAACTTTTTCTTCTGACCAAAATGTGCAGATACAGCTTCATTACCTTGATGGCGGTGGTTACGTGCAGCTACAGCATCATTACCTTCATGGCGGTGGTTACGTGCAGCTGTGTGACAGGGGTGTCACTGCCAACCCTAGAGGACCTTCTCCGTACATTCTCCACAGGTAATAACAACCATTGATACTCGTTACATCACAACCACCTACAATCATCGCCCAACCATCCATCACTACTACTTACCATCATCTCTCAAATGCCCATCATTACTACTTATCATCATTATCCAAACACTCATCACTACCGCTACCATCATCACCCAAACGTCCATCACTTCCACCTGTCATCATCACCCAAACGTCCATCACTTCCACCTGTCATCATCACCCAAATGGCTATCACTAGAACCTACCATGATTTCTCAAACTACCATCACTACCATCTACCATCATCATTCAAATTACCATCACTACCACCTACCACCATCACCCAAACTTCTATTACTACCACCTACCATCATCTAAACTTCCATCACTACCAGGTCCCATCATCACCCAAACTACCATCACTACCAGTACCACCTACCATCACCCAAACTTCCACCAATACCAGCTGACATCATCGTCCAAACGTCCATCACTGCCACCTACCATCCTCACCCAAACATCCGTCACTACCAACGACCATCATTACCCAAATGCCCATCATTACCACTTACCATCATCGCCTAAACGCTCGTCACTACCACCTACCATCATCACCCAAACTACCATCACTATCACCTACCACCATCACCCAAACTACCATCCTAGCACCTACAATCATCACCCAAATTTCCATCACTACCACCTACAATCACCATGCAAACTACCATCATGACCACCAACAATCATCACCCAAATTACCACCACGATCATCTACCATCATCACCCTAACGCTTATCACTACCACCTGCCATCTTATCCCAAACTACCATCACTAGCACTTACCATAATCACCCTAATTACCATCACTACCTCTTACCATCATCACCCAAACTACCGTCACTACCACCTACAGTCAGCACCCAAATTACCATCACTACCACCTACAATCATCACCCGAACGCTCATCACTACCACTTACCATCATCACCCAAACTACCATCATCACCCAAATTACCATCACTACTACCCGCCATCATCACCCAGATCACCACTACCACCTACAATCATCACCCAAATTTTCATCACTGCCACCAACAATCATCACTACTACCTACCATTATCACCCAAACTACCATCGCTACCACCTACCATCATCACCTAAACGCCTATCACTGCCACCTGCCATCGTCACCCATGCCACCATCACTACCACCTACCATCTCACTCACACTACCATCATTACCCAAACTTCTATCTCTACCGCTGCAGTCAATGTGCTCAAGGTTGAGAAAATGGCTAAATAGCTACCAGTAAACATGTCCATGAATAAATGAATAAATAAACAACAAAAAATTGTTTTTATTATTTAAAAAGTGATAATTGACAGAACAGTTATGAAATCATAATCGGTTTCTTTGAGAGAACAACAAATAATATACAACACAAGGGCGTGACCACTGTTTATTTGAACCTTTCCTGAAGCTTAGTTTCGGGAAGTCAAAAGAGCCGGAATTCACAGTTGTTTTTTTTCCCTGTTCATATTTAAACCCTGTTTTAATCTCTCTACTTCATGTCCTGATTCATATCTCATGAGGCATGTCAGATACAGACTTCTCAAATAGCAAAAAAACTATGCACTACCAATTTGTACCTCATGAGGCCTGTCAGATACAGACTTCTCAAATAAACAAAAAAACTAAGCACTACCAATATGTACCTCATGGGGCCTGTCAGATACAGACTTCTCAAATAAGCAAATAAACTAAGCACTACCAATTCGTACCTCATGGGGCCTGTCAGATACAGACTTCTCAAATAAGCAAAAAAACTAAGCACTACCAATATGTATCTCATGAGGCATGTCAGATACAGACTTCTCAAATAAGCAAATAAACTAAGCACTACCAATTCGTACCTCATGGGGCTTGTCAGATACAGACTTCTCAAATAAGGAAAAAAACTAAGCACTACCAATATGTACCTCATGGGGCATGTCAGATACAGACTTCTCAAATGAGCAAAAAAACTAAGCACTACCAATATGTACCACATGAGGCATGTCAGATACAGACTTCTCAAATAAGCAAAAAAACTGAGCACTACCAATATGTACCCCATGAGGCCTGTCAGATACAGACTTCTCAAATAAGCAAAAAAACTAAGCACTACCAATATGTACCTCATGGGGCATGTCAGATCCAGACTTCTCAAATAAGGAAAAAACTAAGCACTACCAATATGTACCTCATGGGGCATGTCAGATCCAGACTTCTCAAATAAGGAAAAAACTAAGCACTACCAATATGTACCTCATGGGGCATGTCAGATACAGACTTCTCAAATAAGGAAAAAACTAAGCACTACCAATATGTACCTCATGGGGCATGTCAGATCCAGACTTCTCAAATAAGGAAAAAACTAAGCACTACCAATATGTACCTCATGGGGCCTGTCAGATCCAGACTTCTCAAATAAGGAAAAAACTAAGCACTACCAATTGTCACAAATCCCAGACTGGGAAATGTAATAGTTTATGACAGGACGACAATCACGAACAAACAAGTTTAACACTTAACAAAACAACCCATCAGACTCACACATTTATTAAACATAATTATACATATAATAGCGCAACTACATATATTATATTATTGAAATGACTGCCGTACAACGGCCTTATTCTCACACACACGCTCCCTCGGATCCACAATCCGGTAGTTACTCCTAAAGGCACTTCGGCCTCAGCCTCTCCCCTCAGGGTCTTAATAGTACATTAATGATTCACTGGCACCGCAGTCTCTCAATATCACCTTCCTATTGTCATACACCTTAGCACTCCCCTAGCACCTCAGCAGGGCAATAACACGTTATTATTTCCATAGCCATCAACATGGCAACAACATAATATCAGTTCACTAGCCTATCAACATGGCAACAACATAGTATCTCATTCACTCTCATATCTACGTCCCTGCCCGTGGCCTGACTGCCACGACTTTATGTGCCTCTACTGTCCTACACTGACAGCCTCACTTCTGGCCTATGTCTGGCCTCCGGCCCTATGCTGGCCTATCACTTGTGCTCCTCGAGGTGGCTCTTCGGCCCGTCCCCGACACCTACAAGAATAACATTACATTGGTATAATACCCTACCATTTCTATTCACTCCACCTCTCCTTACAACCCATGAAACGTACACACACTAGTTCACCTTTCACTCACCACACATCTGACGGTAACACACTTCCATCGGAGTACACACTACTCACTCGCGCTACAAATCCATGAACTCACTTTCATCTATCGCTCATGGCGCACATTGCTATATCCAATATCAAGGACTTCCACATTCCTCACATATACCTATTCACATCATGGTAATAGACGAATATAATATAATACATCAATCATAATAATCAATCAACATTCTACATACCAGTCATAACTGGAAAGACTTTCTCCTAGTCTTCTCGACTGCTTCCTTTTATCTCTGCCCGATGGGCTATTATTCACAGATCCGCTCCCTAGGACCTTCTAACTTGCAGTGATAGTTATACAGCGCTTTCGCCTCCTTCAGACCCCCCCACTCATGACATGCACGACTTTTCTTCCCTGTCTCCGTGCGTTAATTTTACTCTCCTCCTTTCCCCCCGTAATTATTAACTATCGCTCACTCCACTCGTGACATCATCCCCCACCCCAAAAAAATTAATGCAATTAATTTCAAATCGCATCAAGATGACTGTCAACGAGTGAGCCTGAGCAATACCTACATTAAAAATGACCTACCAGTTCCCCTAGTATATAGAATACCGAAATCAGGGGAAAATATGGGGATCAATATGGCCTGCAATATGCATATATGTGTCACATCATGAATAGCTAACTAACCACAATACTTAATACAGAATCAAAAACCATTCAACCTATCAACCATTCTTCATATCATATTTATAATGTCAATATTTTAAAGTCGACTCATTCACACAGATCCTGTCAATGTTCCTGTCCTCCGATGTATAAGCTCCTGAAATCTTCCCCTAGGCTCGACTAAGGTAGTCGGCGATATGATTGCTGGTTCCTGGAATTGGTTGAATAACGAAGGTGTACGGCTGTAAAGCCAATGCCCATCTAGACAAGCGTGGGCTGGACGAACGATTCTTCGACAAAAATGTCAGTGGCTTGTGGTCTGTCTGGATACAAAATTCTCGTCCCATGAGATAACGTCCTAGTTTCTGGACGGACCAGACAATGGCAAGACACTCACGCTCTATCACAGAATACTTTCTTTCTCTCTGCAATAACTTCCCACTGACATAACATACAGGATGGAGACATTCGTTCTTCTCCTGTAGAAGACAAGCGCCGACACCAGAGTCCGACGCATCCGTTCTGAGGATAAAATTAGATCGAAAATCGGGTAATATCAGAATGGGTGACGATGATAATGCTGTCACCAAATTATCAAATGCTGTCTGACATTCAGACGTCCACTGGACCTTATCGGGTTGTCCCTTCTTAGTAAGGTCAGTAAGAGAAGATGACAAGGAGGAAAAATTTGGAATGAACTTTCTGTAATAATTTAAAATTCCCACTAAGCTTCTGACTTGTTTCTTTGTTTTAGGGATTTGCAACCCTACTAACTTGTCAATTTTTGTTTCTTCAGGTCTCTGAACACCTCTACCCACAATATGTCCTAAGAATATTATCTCTGGACATGCCAAATCCATCTTTGCGGGTTTAGCAGTTAACCCAAAATGACGTAATCGTTGAAAAATTACTGTTAGTGTCTGAATATGATCAGACCATGTCGACGTATGGCATGCTATATCGTCAAAGAATGACACGACATTAGGTATGTCCTTCAACACTAATCTCATTAATCGTGCAAACGTCGCTGGTGCGTTTACCAACCCAAATGGCATGACCTTAAATTGGAATAATCCAATGGGCGTTTGGAACGCCGTGTATTGTTTAGACTCCTCAGTAAGCGGGATTTCCCAATACCCTTTCGTCAAATCTATCTTGGAAAACCACGTGGACCCGGCCAATGAAGCTATTAGTTCCTCCTGAAACGGAATAGGCTCCCTATCGCCTACCGTAATAGTGTTCAATCTTCGAAAATCAATACAGAACCGCACCGACCCATCAAGTTTTTTCACGAGGACGATGGGTGATGAATACGGCGATGTTGATGGTTCTATCACATCTAACTTCAACATTGACTCCACTTCCTTTATGACTCTATCTCTCGAAGAAAAAGGCAACGGATACGGTCTAAGAAATACTGGCTTATCCGAAGTCAACTTTATTTGGTGCTGAATCACCGTAGTGCGACCCGGCAAATCCGTAACAACATCCGGAAATGACGCTAACAGGGTCTCAAGTTCCCTACTCCTTGAACTCGTAAGGTCAGGGTTAATTTTTACGTCCCTGTAACCTTGTGTCGGAGTTAACTCCGGCAATTGAATTTGTAACTCCTCCTGCGCCTCGGTGTCGCTTACGTCACAGTCCAACTGGTCTACGACCCCCGTACAAGCCGTAGAGAAGACAATCTCCTTTGGTCTTGTCTGTGCACACAGATACTGTGGTCTCTCATAAAATCTCTGTAGCATGTTAACATGGAAAACCTTACTCGCTCCATCAATGTGGATAGCGTAATCTACCTTTGAAACAACTCGCTCAATAACATAAGGACCCTTCCATGTCATCAATAACTTATTATGGTCCGTAGGTAACAACAACAGAACCTTGTCTCCTGGCTTAAAAATTCTTAGTTTGGACCCTCTATCTTTATAGTCTTTTGCTCTTTTCGAAGCGATACCAGAAGCTTCTTCTGCTATAGTGCGCGCTGAAGATAGTCTTTCTCTTAAATCAACAAGGTACTGAAACACCGAAATCTGCTCATCGTCTCCCGATGATGGCGACGTCATCATGTCCCGAAGAACATCAGTTGGGCCCCTAGGACTACGACCGTACATCATTTCGAACGGCGAGAATCCCGTTGACTCCTGCCGTACCTCTCTGTACGCGAATAACACTGCAGGGATATATCTATCCCAATCTTTAGGGCGATCAGCAGCTACCTTACGCAGCATCGACTTTAACGTCGAGTTCAATCTCTCGCACATGCCATTAGCCTGCGGATGATAAGGGGTGGTAGTGATGGGTTGTATGCTGAATAAGCGGAACAATTCCTTCATCATCTCGGACGTAAATTGCGCGCCCCTATCAGACAGAATTTGCTCTGGTATTCCTACCCTAGCGAAAATTGCAAACAACGCTTCCGCGACTGCCTCAGACGTTATGGTCCGCAGAGGAACAGCCTCTGGCCATCTCGTAGCATTACATATGACCGTTAAGAAAAATCGATTCCCCCTATCGGTCGCTGGGTGAATGGGGCCAACAAGGTCTATCGAGACCTTTTTAAACGGTTCTGAGACCGTGGGGATCTTCTGAAGAGGGGCCTGGGGTGTACGACCCTTATGCGTCGTCTTTTGGCACGCACTGCACGTCTTACAATAGACCTGCACATCTCTGTGGATCGATGGCCAGTAAAAATTTTTAAGAACCCTTTCTTTGGTTCTAGCTATCCCCATATGACCCGCTAATGGGACATCATGTGCCAAATGCAATACTGTTGCGATCAGCAACGCTGGCACAACGACCTGCTTTAAAATGGAGGACACCGTTACATACTTACGGAACAGAATGCCCGCCTGAACAATAAAGGAGGACGACCCGTTCTTATATCTCCTCGTTTTCTCGGTTCGCGCTTCCCCAAAACATGGGTTTAATGATGGGTCCTCCCTTTGTAATCTCGCCAAGCGCTCCGGCGTGATGTCTAGGTTGACCGCTGGCGTAGCCAAAGGTCTAATCTTGTCTTTATCCGCTACCCGTCGGCGTGTTTCGACCGCGGCGCAAAAGTCAATACCTTTTGATTGCGACCATGCTTGCACGTTCTCATCGGAAGGGGAAACCACCCGTGATACATTCCCAATGATGAGCTGGGCGCCTGGAAAACAACCAACAACTGCCTCGACTTCCCCGCTAAGGAAAGGTGTATCTATCATTATTCTTGCCATGGGTAATTTCTCAATGGCCCCCGAAAATTGGATGCACGGGACAGTCTCACCTGTAAGCTGTGAATCCCGAATGCAGTCCCTATGCACTCCCACAACGGTAGATCCCGTATCTCGTAAAACCGAGACCGGTTCGTCCCCAACAAACCCCGGATAAACCCTAAGACCACCTCCTGTATGACATGAATTTATAACGGGGATCTTTCTCCCACAAGGTAAAACACCGGAAGATAATAACTTCTCACAACTGGGACACTTAGAATACTGTCCGCCTCCGTTGTCCGATGTAACACACGCAGCTGCATGATGAAATTTATTTGGGGAACATGGACTGGAGCTACTGTCCACGTTCGCGGCTATCCTACCTGCAGGGCAGTTCACGCTGATGTGATCTGCTCTTCCGCAGTTCCAACACTTCGCGGCCCTACACTCGCGCGAAAAGTGACCCACGCGTCCGCAAGTCCAACACTCCGCTCCCTGTGCTGTACTAGGCCTGGGTCCCCGTGACCCATCGCGACCGGAACTAGAGTCCCTATGCCGTCGGTTATCGGCAAAGGTTACGACTCGCCCCCGGCCATTACCGCGACCTAGCCCTCCTGCTCGGTCAAACTTACCGGATCCATATGCCGGTGGTTGGTGATAGCCCCTACGCTGCCCCTGGGCTTGCCCGCTATAGGCACCACGCTGACGCGACCTGTCCCTAAGTCCTGCCGGCGACCCCTCGACAACGGCGACGTACCCAGCATCTTGGACGTACGCCCTGGCGACTGGTTTGGACGGATGCGCCGTACGGTATGCCTCCGCCAACTTAGACGCCTCCTGCACCGTCGCGGGTTCGTTCTCTTTCAGGAAAGCCACCAGATCTTTGTGGCACGACGCGTACAGCTGGTCACGGATCATTAAGTCTTTCAGTTTAGCAAAATCCGCGCCCACATGCGCCAAGTCTACCCAGTTCGCGAAATACTCAGTTAGTCTCGCGACGAAGGCAGCAAAGTCCTCCCTGGTATCTGCACGTGCTCGCCTAAACTGCTCCCGGAAATATTCCTCGGTACGCGCAAATCGGCGAAGCAGCAAAGCCTTCAGCTTATCGTAATCTTGCACGTCTTCGCGCTGTAGCTCTTTAAAGTAGGTTAACGCTCGCCCCTGCAATAGCGACGCCAGGTACGTGGCCCATAATTCCTTATTTTCCCCCCATTGCAATTGTGCGTTCAGTTCGAACCTGTAAAGGAAGGCGTCTATGTCGTCCTTCCGGTCGTCGAACGTAGGGAGCTTAATCCTAACGCCACCTTTATTGGGTACCTGCCGCTCAACTGTTTCTGTTGGCGCACTCTTTTTGATTTCCAACTCCGCTATTCTTACTCGCGCGTCTGTCTCCCGCTCTTGAGCTTCTATCTCCTTTAACCTTATCTCCCTTTCCTGCTCCCTATCCTGTCTCTCCTGTCGCTGAGCTTCTAACTCCTTTAACTTAAACTCTCTTTCCTGCTCCTTATCCTTAGCCTCTCTCTCCTGTTGCTTAAACTCCCTTTCCTCCTCCTGAGCCTTAGCCTCTTTTTCTCGCTCTCTATCCTTAGCACGCTCATCGCGCAAATCCGCCTGCTGTTCTTTAATCCAGCAGCGTAGCTCTTCTCCCTCCAGGCCAAGTTCCTTACCCAACTTCATTAGTTGTTGGAGTTCCGCCATTTCACAGATTTATGGTTATGGTATATATTTAAAAAACGGCTAACCTGTCGGTATGATAACTAACGACACGACCAGAGACCTGAGATCACACCAGATATAACAATACCCAATTGTCCCAAATACAATTCAGAAACACCCCTACTCTCTCTAACTAATTGTATGTTTATAAAATGTCTAGCACTATTAAATAACAAAACGAAAGGAAAAGATAAGAATGAGAAAATTCAGTAGAAGGACCACAAGTACGTCAAGGACAACGAACCAGACTAAGACAAAGGCCTAAAAAAGAAAATATAATGGAAAAAAAATGCACCCTAAATACGCCGATTACACTACAAGGTACGAACAAGAACAGAGTCTGAAAAAAAAGAACGTATTTACAGACAGGTAAGAGAGGGACAAGAGAAACGTCTTCCTAAAACAACGAGGAAGATATCGACGCTACAACTAAACAATATTACAGGTCCCTACAGAACTGGTCACTGTGATGAACGAAGTTCCAAAGTTTACCACACCTTTTTAAAAGGATAAACTAAGTTCAACACAGCAAACCCGCGCCACCGCCCGTATAATCAATTACAACGAAAACAGCAAAAACAGGGAAACAGACAGATGAAAAGACAGCCCTTAATCCAGGGTACAAAATTTTAGACTTTTACTTAACTTTCAATTTTTGAAATTTTGAGTAAACTCCTCCCTTTAATCGGAGCTCTGGCTGCTCGTCTCCTCAGGCTGCACGCACACACACTGTCTCTCTGAAATTTAAGTACACATTAATACATATTCATCAAAATACATGCATCAATACATATTATTATTCATAAACATACATAAATCATATCATCATGAAATTTCCATTCATCCCACGAACAAGGCAGCACAAATACCTACTAACTAACTACAACTAAATATTACGAAAATGGACGAGTCACAATGGACGAGCCCCCAATGTCACAAATCCCAGACTGGGAAATGTAATAGTTTATGACAGGACGACAATCACGAACAAACAAGTTTAACACTTAACAAAACAACCCATCAGACTCACACATTTATTAAACATAATTATACATATAATAGCGCAACTACATATATTATATTATTGAAATGACTGCCGTACAACGGCCTTATTCTCACACACACGCTCCCTCGGATCCACAATCCGGTAGTTACTCCTAAAGGCACTTCGGCCTCAGCCTCTCCCCTCAGGGTCTTAATAGTACATTAATGATTCACTGGCACCGCAGTCTCTCAATATCACCTTCCTATTGTCATACACCTTAGCACTCCCCTAGCACCTCAGCAGGGCAATAACACGTTATTATTTCCATAGCCATCAACATGGCAACAACATAATATCAGTTCACTAGCCTATCAACATGGCAACAACATAGTATCTCATTCACTCTCATATCTACGTCCCTGCCCGTGGCCTGACTGCCACGACTTTATGTGCCTCTACTGTCCTACACTGACAGCCTCACTTCTGGCCTATGTCTGGCCTCCGGCCCTATGCTGGCCTATCACTTGTGCTCCTCGAGGTGGCTCTTCGGCCCGTCCCCGACACCTACAAGAATAACATTACATTGGTATAATACCCTACCATTTCTATTCACTCCACCTCTCCTTACAACCCATGAAACGTACACACACTAGTTCACCTTTCACTCACCACACATCTGACGGTAACACACTTCCATCGGAGTACACACTACTCACTCGCGCTACAAATCCATGAACTCACTTTCATCTATCGCTCATGGCGCACATTGCTATATCCAATATCAAGGACTTCCACATTCCTCACATATACCTATTCACATCATGGTAATAGACGAATATAATATAATACATCAATCATAATAATCAATCAACATTCTACATACCAGTCATAACTGGAAAGACTTTCTCCTAGTCTTCTCGACTGCTTCCTTTTATCTCTGCCCGATGGGCTATTATTCACAGATCCGCTCCCTAGGACCTTCTAACTTGCAGTGATAGTTATACAGCGCTTTCGCCTCCTTCAGACCCCCCCACTCATGACATGCACGACTTTTCTTCCCTGTCTCCGTGCGTTAATTTTACTCTCCTCCTTTCCCCCCGTAATTATTAACTATCGCTCACTCCACTCGTGACATGTACCTCATCTGGCCTATTAGACCCACTTTTAATGATAAAATGCTATATTTGAGGTTTTCTGCAAAGTTATGGCCACGAACAAGATGCTTAAGGTGCGACAAATGCCAAGTTAGAATTTAGATATGTTTCTGTGATGTCAAAGTGCCAGTCTCTGCCATACGAAACTGTTTTTTTTTCAATTTTATATTTTTTTCGTTTCTCTTTTTTGTGTGCCTTTTAATTACTGTGAGCTTTTTTTTTTTTTTTAGCATTTTGATGTCGCTTGAATTTCATTGATTTTGTATGGTAAGTTTACAGTTTGTCTGGCACTTTCATGATATTTTGCCCTATACCATTTGCCATGAATTTACATTTTTTTTCTTACTCTTTGACATTTTTCTCTTGTACAGCAGTCACAGGGGATACCTATGTCCTTGTTGGTCAAGACTTGGTGTTGAATTGCACACTATCTGACAACCTTTTAAAAAAGAATTGCACATCGAATGACATATTTTGGATTGTATCATTTCCCCAGGTAAGGGTAATTCGTCATTGATTTGTTCAGTGTAGAATAGGGAAAGAATCAGTCTCTCACAGATATTTGGCCTTACAGATCCTAAGAAAGTGATCTATAAAAATGTTACTAAAATGTAGCAGTTTTATCACAATTTGACATTTTTACAGTTTGTGAGAGATTTTGCATCATTCATCACACCAAAGTAATACATGTACAACATTTACTGTTTTGTAAATTAGATTCATAAATTATTCATCTGTGTTTGTTTGTCAAATATTGCCCAAAAAAACAAAACAAGAAGGAGAAGAGCGTGTGTGTTGCAAAACGCAGCGTTGGAGACAAACAAGAACGAAACTAAACTAATTACTATGAAAAGAATAAGAAAAAAAATTTTTTTTTGGTACCTAACATGTGGGGGCTTTTTGGTCCAGGTCTTGTACTACCCTGCAGATTTTTTGTGGGTGATTCTTTTTGTGTTGATTTTGAATCCCTGTGTGGGTAAGAGTTCTGGTGAAGAAACCCTTTTGCCATATTATTTGCCTGGAACTTTCGAGAAAGACAGAAAAGTTACATTGGAACTTGTATTGATGTCAACAGTTTGGGAAGTAAAGTACTACTATGAGAAATTGGATGGTGCAGCAAGCTGTGAGAGGCCTCTAGACTTGGTTATGCTCAAGGCCTAAACCTGTGATCACAAACTAAACTGTTGTCAAAGAAAACATTAGATTTTATAATTCACATGTTTGTAAATTTAAATTTTTTTTTTTTTGCAGGTGTGAGAAGCTTTTGAATAATGAAAAGCAAAAAAGAAAAAAAGCCTCCAATTTGAACTGCCCTAATGTGCAGATATTGCCTTGCCCCCCTCACCCCTTTTCAAAGTGGAACTGCCATTTATATACGTAATTAATTTAAGATTATATGTTTTTGCACCTGGAACTGTGCCTGCACCCTTTATTGAGCCCAGAATTGCTATGCTGTCCTCTGATTGGACCAGCCAAACAAATGTCCCACATTGGGCATGAAAATGATTGACAATGCCAGGTCTCATTTTGTTTCAGTCAATTATCAGACTACTAGTGACTGTTTCTCAGCTGAGCAGAGTTTTGAAACATTTAGGCGTTTAGGTGGCGCTTTCCCTTGAGGGCGTCTATTGCGCCTCAATGTTAGTCTGAGCTTGCAAACAATGAGTCTGTGGTCAGTTCCACACTCGGCACCACACATCGCCTTTGTTACAAGGACATCCTTTCTGTCAGTCTTCCTCACAATGACATAGTCTATGAGATGCCAATGCTTTGAGCGGGGATGCATCCATGACGTTCTGTTTCTCACGGAGAGACTAAAATTTGTGTTGGTAATGAACAGGCCAAATTCAGCGCACAAAGTAAGTAAGCGCAACCCATTGTTATTGCATGAACCAACTCCATGAGGGCCCAAAACATTTGGCCACGCTGAGATTTCGGAGCCAACCCTAGCATTGAAGTCCCCCAAGAGAATCAGCTTATCAGCTGCCGGGACAGAGCATATGACAGATTCTAGATCAGAATAGAACTTGTTTTTGGCTTCATCTGGGTTTGTCATGGTGGGCGCATATGCGCTAATGAGGGTGGCTGACTGGCTTTTCCCAACTGGGATCCTGAGTGTCATTAGCCTGTCATTTATTTCAATTGGCATGGACTGCAAGTTTCTGACAAGGTCATTTTTAATTGCAAACCCAACACCATGCTGTCTCGGTTCGACTGCACCCTTGCCTTTCCAGAAGAAGGCGTATCCACCACCGCATTCACACAGACACTAAGCTGAAAGTGTACAATGCTGTGGTCCTTCCCACCCTACTCTATGGGGCTGAAACCTGGACAGTGTACCAATCGCATGCCAGAAAGCTAAATCACTTTCATCTGGCCTGCCTTAGAAAGATCCTAAGGATCAAATGGCAGGATAAAATTCCAGACACTGAGGTCCTCAATCGTGCCAAGGAATTGAGCATCTTCTGCCACCTGAAAAAAATTCAGCTACGTTGGGCAGGACATGTTGTCAGAATGCCCGACTCCAGACTCCCTAAGCAAATCTTCTTCTCTGAGCTCTCCAATGGAACGAGGAATGTTGGGGCCCCAAAGAGACGTTACAAAGACACTCTCAAGCAATCACTGAAGGCCTTTGCCATTGATGTGAGTGAGTGGGAAAAGCTCTCGCTTGATCGTGCAAATTGGAGGACGGCCCTTACCAGAGGCAGCAAAGCATGGGAAGCTGACAGAGTCCAGCAGGCTATCAAAAAAAGAGAACGGCGCAAGAAAAGGCCCAGTGGTACTGAACCAACGGAGCACTCTTGTCATTTATGCGGAAGGGTCTGCAGGGCAAAAATAGGACTTATCAGTCACATGAGAAGCCATAAGTCATGAAAGAACAGTCTTTCCATTCTGTCCTCTGTGTCCTTTAGTTCTCTTTATTGTCCATGTGTTGAAATTCTCAACAATTTCTGTTCTTTATTCCTCTGGTGTTGTTAAGGTCATCATCATACCTGATGGACGAACTATTATTATTATTATTATTAGTGACTGTTTACCACTGGGTTTCTATTCAACAGAAAAACCAAAGTATGTCTAACTTGGCTTTGCATATATCTGGCTTGCTGAAGTTTGTTTTGTTTCTTCTGTAGTTTTTTTTATATTTTTTATTAATCATTTTTAGTCAGCCACCAATCCTACAGGAATCTGTCGCTCAAGATTGACATCAGTTTTGCACATAGGAATGATATTGTTCTTAAGTAGAACCATTGGTTATGACATAGATATTGGTTTTACACGGGAACCCTGTGACAACGGTAATCCTTTAGGAATCTACGTCATATTGACATAGGGTTGCTTGCTAGGTGGTTTATTTACAGCCTTGGACCCTGGCTTTTTAAGGCCAGCCATGTAAACTGATCTTCTGTTTTATCTCCCACCCCATGAACAGTGCATGGGATATTCTTGGCTAATGCCATCTTTGATAAACCTGACCCTGTGTAGGCCTATAGTAGTGTTGAACTAAAGCTCTGTAAAGTTTAGCACCAGAGAAAAATGTGAGATTTTAGAAAATTGTAACAAACAATGCTTACAGCAGTCCGAACCCATGAAATTGCTGATGGTTCATGGTGAATCATCATGACAAAAAACTTGTTTTTAATTTGCAACCATTGTTTCTGTAACAACCAATAGCGACTGAGATAGTTTACAGACAAGATCATCTGCTTAGCTCTCTCGCTGTTCACACCAGAGTTAGTTGCCAGGTTTTGCAGCTGTAATATTTATTTGTAGTGCTTCTATAGAACTTATAGCGTCCATTTTATTGTATGCCAGTTATCATGACATTTTCAAGACTTTAAAATTTTTTATGCCTCATGGTATATTTAGATGAAGAATGATGTACATTAACAACTCTTGAATCTGATGAATTTTGCTAAAACTCTGCAGCTATTCAATTTATGAGTCAATACCTAGATTGCCAGATTTTCTTTGTTTTGACTGCCAGGGGTAAGATTTATGATATGGAGTGCTCATCTTTTTTTGTGTGGTTCTGTTTTGTGAAACTGAATTACTCTATATCTCTGTAGGGATTGCCGTATTATTTGCCACTTCTCTGTTGTTAGTAACTTCAGTGATATTTATCTTGTTTCTGGCCAGGAATGTCAGTAAGTTAAGATTAACTGATAACCAGGAGGATTTCTGTATTTGTTACACATTAGGCCTATGGATCAAAGGAACTGATCCTGGCTATGTCATATCAGTTGATAGATTTAAAAATGTAGATATGCATAGAATCATCAGTGATAATACTGTCAGCTGAGATTGGTAGTCCTGCCTTAGAGCAAAACTGAAGCATTTTAACCGGTCGTGTAGGCGTGTGTGTAGCAAATCTCTCAGAATGAACCACAGCTTTAAATCTTGAAAGCTCGACTCCTACACTCAAGGTCGACCATAAAAGAATTTTTTTGAAAATTTTTGAATTTTTTTTTGTCCTGTTTTGGAAGAAAGATTGTTGACTGTGCTCTTTAGATGTCTTGATGAGAGTTAAAATGTTGTAAAAGAAGTTTGTTTGTTGCAAAGCCCCTGTCAGAAACAAACAAGAAGTAAACTATAAAATGAGTTCCAAAAGAATTTAAAATAGAAGAAAAGAAAAAACCAACAGGCTTTGGGACCTGAAGTTCAGGTTAAAAAAAAATTGTAAGTAAAAGAATTCATGAAAATGACCTAAAGAACGAATAACCAGCTGTCAATGTCACTGCTCCCTGTCAGTCAGTGGTAGATGTTTTATACAATATATCGGAGGTATAAATCTATTGTGTGTATTCTGCATCTGTGTACAGACTACATCATTTACATGTTACTGTTACATGTACCTCTATTACTTCTTGCTGCATCAGGTTCTCTCTAATCTTATGTTTAAGAAGGCAGTATGCAAACATTATTTCATTTCACTCTCCACTTTCTAGTAGTTAATGAATTTTATTTACTCACTGGCTTCCTAAATGTGTTGGTACATTCCTCTCTTCTTTAAGTTACTTTTGTTGTTGTTGTTTTAGTAACAAACTGCTTGCTAAGTAATTCGGTAAGCACCGGTAACATTGGAGCATTTGTCTATAAGATTCCATGAAGAGCTAACTTAGACTAACATGGAATTTTCATTTAAATTACCAAATAAAATGTTTAAAAATCCCAAAGGGCAGGAGTGGACAATTGCCAGACTTCAAAAGTTCAAAACTTGTTTCAAGAAAGAAACATTTCCTTTTTGGTAAGGTCTGTAAAGAGCAAATGGGTGATAAATTACATGAGACAATTATGCCCAGGGATGGTATCCAATTTTTTTCTCATTGTACGTGGAATGAAAGACCACCAGTCCCAGTTCAGCAGTATATGTTCATGACTGAACATTTTTTTTTTTGACTAGTTTGATTTGTGGAATGCCAGTCTGCATAGTTTTGAAGTTGACTCCCAACATATAAATAATATTTGGCCCGTGCTTTGGGAAAAATCTGTCAGCAAATAGATAAAATTGCTGTGTGAATTGAATCATTTGCATATTTTACTGCTTCTTCTTTGAGGCTTTTTCTGATCTTTAATATATACCATGCTAATCTATATCATTAAGGCTGATGCGATTTTTAATGCTTAGTTTCAAAATTACTGGACGTTATAGTCTTGATTCATTGATATGCCAATTCATTTTTCTGCCAAATAATACAAAGAGATCATTGGTGTGGTGATAAGTAACAGCCATGCAGTGTTTCCAAGATTGTGTTGAAAACATTGCATCTGAATACAAGTCAGCATAGAGGTACTTAATGATTGATTAGTTTTTTTTCTTGGTCTGCAGTGGCTATTTTGTGAACTTTTGTTTGTCCCATTGGCATGGGGGAGAAATGTCAAGTTCATTCTCAGACTAGATATAACAAATATGAAAATGAGCATTTCACAGTTTTTCACAGTTTTGATGTTAAGGATGTTTATTGTTTCTGGTTGAAAGAAGGAAAAAGAAAATTGGCAAGTCTCAGATTCAAGTCAGAAATCAACTGAGCTCACAATGCAGCAGACTGGCCAGATAAATGCTCTCTCACGTATAGATCCTGGCAACATGCTAGCACAGTAGAGGATTACTTCTCTTTCCTGCAGTCCAGATTCTTTCATCAGTAGCATGCATTCATTTGTAGTAAATAGTCAAGACTTTGGAGCATGAGGGGTTGAATCTTCCCATGACGAACAAGAGTATAGCTGACATGTTGTATTTGTATTTGTATTTTATACATACTTCTTCAATCCTATTTGGGAAAGTTGCCTTAGTATCATTGCAGCCCAGTTACAACTGGAGCAGATATGTCATTACCACAGTGCAGTGCCGGTTGGCAGTTGTTTTTTTTTTTTGGGTCCCCCAAAGAAGAGAGGGAGTGGCGTAATTTAACTCTACCAAGACAGTCTGTGAAAATTATAAGCCTAATCCAGTAACATTGAAGGGAAATTTGTGTATGAGGCCCAAATCATTCAGTAACCAGGAGAACTGTGAAGTCATAAATTTTGTAGCCATTATTTACTCACCTTTATCACTGACATGTTCAGCTGTTTTCTATTGTTATAAATGCAGGATGAATCAAAGGACGAACGTGAAATATCTGGAGATTTCGTGCACACACTTGACAAAGGAATAGCCCAGCTCACTCTGCCTGTGGAGAGCATTCAAAGTGTAGCTGTCTACTCGTGCTATGTTAGATGTGGGCAGTGTCGGGTAGGAATGGATAAAACTCTTGTGGGCTCGTCTAAAGATGTCCTTGTGGAGTGTAAGTAATCATTTAATGGGCTGGTCTGAAGATGTCTGTGTGGAGTGTAATTAATCATTCGGCAGGCTGGTTTAAAGATGTCTGTGTGGAGTGCACATTTACAATCATTTGATGGACTAGTTGGAAGATATCTTTGTGGAGTGTAAGTAACCTTTTTGAGGACCGGTCAGAATATGTCTATATGGAGTAAAATCTAAAATCATTTGCAGGGGGTGGGGGGGGGGGGGTGGGGTTTAAGATGTCAATGTAAAGTAAGTAATCATTTGGTGGGCTGTCCATGTGTTTCTCTTTCTCCCTGTATGTGTGCATGTTCATGAGAGAGCAGTTGTTTTGGGAGGTAGTGGCGGTTGTAGGGATTGTTTTTATTCTTTGGGTCAGTGGGGTCTTGGATAGTGATCAGACTTTTGAAAGGGGCCACAAAACAAAACAAAAATTTTGAAAACTTCTATGCTAGAGATACTGAATATTGTATCTCCCAGATTTCCATGTGCTGGTTTTTTTTGGTTGTTGTTGTAATTGCCATCTTGACCTTCACTGCTGTCTTTTGCATGGGTGTGTGGTGAGCATCCCTGGTGAGGTCTCCTTCTGTCCTGTCATTCAGCTATGTTCTGTCGCTCGTCTTGTTTCTTCCCAGCACAATATGACCGCTATCCTGTCGACGTGCTTTCCCCAGACTCAAACCGTCTTTTGCAGTACTGATATGTTTTGTTTTTTTCCTGTGTTGGGGGCTAGCCCTAAAATAAGTATACCTAGTTTTACTGATTTTAACACCCCTCCCCCCCCCCCCCCCACACACACACACACACACACACTTTTCATAGCTTTTCATATCATGACATATGTTGTTAAAACTGGGTATCTTTTAGGATGTAGAAGAGGTATAACAAATGCACATTTTGACACTTGTTTAAAATGTGTTGCTTAATGATCAGAATTTGGCATACAAGGTAGGACATGTGAACTTTGGTTTTGTAGTTCATTTTTCAGATTTAGTCAGTTTGCTGAAAAGTTTATGAGACAGTAGTGTAACTTTTTAATGTTGGACGGAAATTTCTGTCATTTCATGTCAGGGGTGACTTTTGTGAGCTGGCGGGGAGGAGGAGGTTGGATGGTGACAGGAATATTGTAATTTTTAACTTACCACTCATTTGATCAGGTTTGTATTGGGCATTCTGACATTAGCTGTCTGGAAGGACAGATGTTTAAAGATTTGTGAGGGCAAGCAAGTCTGTTGTTTGGTATTACTCACAGGTCCTTAAAAGTCTTTACAGTCCGGAATTTTCTCAAAATTCATTTTCAGGCCATAAAAATCCCTGAATTTTCAAAGTTTGCCCAAAGATCATTCAAAAGTCCCATAATTCATATGCTTTCTTTATCATGTTGCGGTATGGCCAGTGTGGGTATTTTAAATTTTTTTTTTTTTTAAAACGTCTATTCGACTGACCAGTATCACAACAGTCTGAAACAAAATTCTGAATTTTTGTGGGAAAAAGTCCTTAATATTGAATGGTAAGGACGTATGGAAATGCTCCGGACTTATAGGTAGACATTGTCCTCTTTAGGCCTGATTTCAGCCCTGCCCAGATTTTCAGCATCCCCCAGCCTTTATATGTTCACATATCATCATGCACTCATGTAAATGATAAATATGCAAGAAATGTTCAAGACTGTCCAGTGCTTGTGATCCATTTTCAGTCCTAGACAGATTTTCCAATTTCCATCTATGGTTGCTGTGAATTATTACTTCAAACCTTGGTTTTGTTCTCACTTATGAATGTTTCTCTGCCAAACTTCAATCTTTGTCTCCTGTTCCATGTGACCAGATCCACCACAGGATGTGACCAACTTTAAATGTGTGGTCTACAATTGGGATGTAAATATGACATGCACCTGGCAGTTCCCAGTTCAGTATGTGAATCTGAGCAATGTCAAAGTCACTTTTGTCTACATGAGAGCTCCTGGGTGAGTAACGAGTAACTGAGGACCTGAAAATCAAAACATACTAAGTAGAGTAGTTAATCTGACCCAATAAATGATATGTGACTCTTCAGAAAGCTGTTATGGAATATAGTCTTCTACTTCAAAATATTAGAAATGGAAGCCGCTGAAGTGTTAAAAGAATACAGATATACAAAGTAAAATCACGCTACCTAAATCACTTTCAGTAACCATACCAAGAAGAACACTTTCTTTTTCAAGAAAATAAAGAGAGCGAACTTTGCACTTTCGACGTTGAACTTCTCAGAATTGTTTCAAGTCAATGCATGACACCTTTCTCTTCATGCACCATGTTTCAATAAAATTTGAATGCAGGACTGCAAAATTTATGCAAATGTTAATAGCAGCTTGACTCTAAAGCAGGCATCATTTTATACTGACATTTGTCACAAATCCCAGACTGGGAGATGTAATAAGTATGACAGGACAACAATCACGAACAAACAAGTTTAACACTTAACAGAACAACCCATCAGACTCACACATTTATTAAACATAATTATACATATAATAGCGCAATTACATACATTATATTATTGAAATGCACTGCCGTACAACGGCCTTATTCTCACACACACTCTCCCTCGGATCCACAATCCGGTAGTTACTCCTAAAGGCACTTCGGCCTCAGCCTCTCCCTCAGGGTCTTAATAGCACATTAATAATTTACTGGCACCGCAGTCTCTCAATATCACCTTCCTATTGTCATACACCTTAGCACTCCCCTAGCACCTCAGCAGGGCAATAACACATTATTATTTCCATAGCCATCAACATGGCAACAACATAATATCAGTTCACTAGCCTATCAACATGGCAACAATATAGTATCTCATTCACTCTCATATCTACGTCCCTGTCCGTGGCCTGACTGCCACGACTTTATGTGCCTCTACTGTCCTGCACTGACAGCCTCACTTCTGGCCTATGTGTGGCCTCCGGCCCTATGCTGGCCTATCCCCTGTGCTCATCGAGGTGGCTCTGCGGCCCGTCCCCGACACCTACAAGAATAATATTACATTGGTATAATACCCTACCATTTCTATTCACTCCACCTCTCCTTACAACCCATGAAACGTACACACACTAGTTCACCTTTCACTCACCACACATCTTACGGTAACACACTTCCATCGGAGTACACACTACTCACTCGCGCTACAAATCCATGAACTCACTTTCATCTATCGCTCGTGGCGCACATTGCTATATCCAATATCAAGGACTTCCACATTCCTCACATATACTTATTCACATCATGGTAATAGACGAATATAATATAATACATCAATCATAATAATCAATCAACGTTCTACATACCAGTCATAACTGGAAAGACTCTCACTAGTCTTCTCGACTGCTTCCCTTTATGTCCGCCCGATGGGCTCTTATTCACAGGTCCGATCCGTAGGACCTTCTAACTTGCAGTGATAGTAATCCAGCGCTTTCGCCTCATTCAGACTTCCACACCACTCATACACGCACGCTTTTCCCACTTGTCTGCATGAGTTATTTTTACTCTTCCCCTTTCACGTCTTTTCCTATCCGTCTGTCGTGAGCTCTTCTTATTCTACACCCGCTCTGTAGCAATCCCCTTAATTGCACTCACTCCACTCGTGACAACATTTATCTTTGTAACCTCACAATACAATGTTGGTAACAACAGAAATAAAAACTCAGAAATGTTTGTAAATATTTTATATAAGTTATTATATTTGGTTTGGGTAACCGGCATAGCATAGGATAGACCTGGTACTGGATTATGATCATAATTATTACTAATTTACTTCAGATATTCTGGATTCTTCCACTTTGTGGGCATGCATGTTGGTATTTATCAAACTGCAATAAACTGCATTGTCATATTCACTCCCATCACTGGAGGCTGTGCACTTCTGTGTAACTCCAAGTCACGGTGTCGCACTGGGCAGTGAATTTAGTGAACACTCAGGTTTGAATATCATAAGCAGCAAAAAACACGGGCAGGAAAAGTTGGGAATGTTGGATAAAAATGCATCAGGGAAATGGTAGAGCTCAACAGTGAGAATTGTTCCCGCTGAACACGATGCAAATATATATATATATTCAATTTTATTTAACCAATGTAAATTGCAATATTTGTAAGGAATTTGGATGAAAACCCATATATATTTTGTGGTTTCAGCCCAGAGATTTTTGGCATACGTTTTTGCAACTTTATTTTTCTTTATAATGCAGGAGGGTGTTGCTAACTCAGTGATCATTTGTACAGATCAAACAAATAGTATTTCTGTGAAAGCGGTGTATTATCTGCTGAACTGTTGCAAGAAATAAGTTCTTCATTGCAACAAGAAGCTACCCACAGGCAGATTGAGGGTCCGAGGATAAGAAAAAAACATCTTGAGAGAAAGAAAATGAGTGGTCAGTGATAAAGTAACGGTATCAGCTAAAGTCTATAGTTGACAGTTCTAGGATACAAAGTCTGCAGTTGGGTCCGATCCCCAGTAATAGTAGTAATAATAATAATACCTAGCATTTATATAGTGCGTCATCCCATTAACAACCATGCTTTAAGTGCTTTACAACATTTACATCATATAATCACTCATACAATACACATGCGTTTCCAGGGGAAAAAAAACAAAAATATCGTCATTGTAGATAGCTTTCTAATGTTAAGTTAATCATGTATACTTTATTTTGATAGTTATGCCAATAATGATATCTTTGAATAATAACAATCACCGAGTCATGCACAGAGTGGATATGGACCAGAATGCAATTAAATCCTGGCAGATTATCATATTTCTAAACATTTCTGCAGATTTGCCAGAACAGTAACTGGTATTGTTTTCAGATTTAATTTTTCTGTTTGAATTTTGGTCAAGTAAGCAGGTCAACGAAACATTGTCCTACTTTCTTCCTCTGCCTTTAGGCTGTTTAACCAGTTTATTCTGTACCATCTGCAGTGAATTTGCTTACCCGTGTCCTCAACTCGACAAGACAAGGAAATGTGAATGGAATGCAAGTCCATTCTTGATGGTAGGGAATTACAGCTTCGAAATCAATGTCACCAATATACGGACGAACACGAGCACATCTGCAATATTCACACAAGACACATTTGAAATTGGTGAGTGCGTTCTTATTATGTCTTTACATGAGTGCTGTCCCTGTTGAGCCATCATTTTGTATAACGAGAGACCGTATTTCTAGATCTAGGTCACGTTGATAACGGCACTTTGGATTCAATGCAAAGACTAACAGTATTCATAGTTACACCACAGTTATTGCACCTCAGATGTAATAAAGGTGGTTTTCAACCACAATGTGCTAAAAGAGCCGCAAAACAAAATTCCGATCAAACGTCATAATTTTATTGGACAAAAATGCGCCTCTTTTCCTGTGGCTCAAAACATCATAAGTAAACAACATTTAAGTCACACATTTTATCCAGATTGGGCGTGTTCAGTAATTTATCATAAAAAATTGTGCCAGGACACAAATTTCATCATTTTTAGTCATCTACTCGATGTTTTAGATGCTCATAAATTGACCTGAATAGGAAGTTTTGATGGGATAAAGACAACAGAATTCTGATACTTTTTTATTTTATTTATGAAGATCTCATTTTGGTGTGTTACACTAATGAAAGGCATGAGACAAAGCCATATGAATATTGAAGGAAAGATAAGCGACTGTTTAGTTAGGAAGTCAAGATGATTAGAACAGGAGAAGAGAATTTTCTGGAAGATGATAGCTATAAATGGAATTGATTTGCTAAGAGCAGCAAGAATGGGTGACCTTCACTTCTGTCATGACATTGAATTTCATTGAGGAAAAAACCAGTTAGGTGGTAGCTGGTAGCAAGATCTCATCGAAACTCAGCATCGTGTTGTCTTCATCCAGCTAGTCAGCTGATCAGAGTCGGCTTGTGCGTACCTAGGATTATTTTAACCACTGTTGTCTCCCTTATTTGATAGTTAGAATTAGTGGACTCCCCTGCCAGTTTGCCGTTTTTTTTGGTTTTAATCTATTGCTTTTCTGGATATTGTTGTCGTTGCTGTATGGATTTTGATGAGACTTGAACCAAATGTTTCTGATGTGTCTATGACTTCAGTTCAACCTGCCCCTGTTGAGAACTTGGTGGTGGAGCCAGCAGAGGCTGAGCAACCTGGATGTTTCAACATTTCCTGGACACATCCCAAGAGCTTTCCTAAGAAATTCAGGGTCCGTCATTGTATAAAAGCAAATGGGCCTTATGTGGTAAGTGCTGTCAAGCCTCAGAGGCTGGGACAAGAATGAAAGATAGGCTTTGGTTACAAGGGAGAGAGAGAGAGCGAACAAGAGCAGGGAGTGAGAGGGAGACTGGGAGTGAGTGAGTGTGGAACGAAGTCTGTGAGAGAGAGTGAAAGAAAGAATTAGAGAGTGTGTGTGAAAGTGAGAGAGAGACATGGAGTGAGGGAGACAGTGGATGAGAAAGAGTGAGTGGGAGAGAGCAAAAGTGAGAGAGAGAGAGAGAGAGCGAGGCTGAAAAAGAGAATGAGAGAGATAGGGAGAGTGAGAAGAGAGAGGGAAAGGGGGAGAGAGAGAGAGAGAGAAAGAGAAAGAAGAGACCAAAAAAAAAAAAGAAAGAGAGAAAAGGTGAATTGTATTAATCTCAAGATTTAGTCTGCGGATCCAATATTGATGTCCACCTCCGCCACATCTGTCTGTCTTTAAATCTCATTTCTTACCCCCACCCCCCTCAGATCCTCAGTGACAACATGACGGCTACTGCCTACACAGCCTGTGGCTACGCTCCCTACACTTGGCATAAATTCTGTGTTGAGAGTTACCCCTTGTCAAGTTACAGTGGTTTCTGGAGTGAGTCTGTCTGTGCGAGTGACTGGACGATAATGACAGGTGAGCCACTTGAAGCAGATGTTTCCAGATCCTCTTGCCAAAGGAGAAAGAAATGTACATTGTTACGCATATTCACTAGGTACTGAACGATAATTTTTTGTCCAGTGTTATACCCCTGTATTATTGTACACATTAGTGACAAGGATACCATGAATATTAACGGAAACTACCAGGTTTGTGGAGCTCAAAACACATGAGTTTAGTGAAATAAAGTTAGGGTATAAATTGAAGTGCTTGAAGATTCACCTTAAGTGATATTCCGTTTATCAGAACTGTTTCTTTAATCTGGCATTGTATTAAAGTTACTCAATTTTTTCATGTGGAGTTGTAGATTTTTCCACTTTTTGCAACTTGATGTTGTCAGAAACTGCTTGAAGGTTCTTGCCCCAGACTTATTAAAATTCGTGTTATAATATCTGATGTGGCAGAATCAGCTGGTGTTTTTATCTGCACGAATAGTAACATTGCCATAAGCTCCGGCAAAATGGAGAAATCCTGCTTGTTAAATGTATGGAAGTAGACATGCCTTGGTGGGAGCCATGAACCTTGTCTCAGCAGTACCCAAACACTTGAGAAGAAGTTTTACACTGCATTATTTTTGCTCAGTGTAACCTGAATTTATTTCCAGTCTGTGTTTTTCATTAGCTCCTGACTTGGGACCCAGTACCACTAATGGAAGTTTTACGGCAACCAGTTGCGTTGATGACATCAGGAATGTGACAATGTTTTGGCAGGTGAGTAGGAATGCGACAATGTATTGGTAGCGAAGTAGGAAGGTGACAATATATTGGCAGTTAGATAAGAGTGCGACAGTATATTGGCAGGTACGAAAGCGACAATTATATTGGCTGCGAAGTAGGAATGTGACAATATGTAGGCAGTTAAGCGGGAATGAGACAGTTTATTCGCAGTCAGGTAGGAAGGTGTCAATATATTGGCACTATGGCAGTAAAGGCGATGCAAGCAAGAAGAAATAGCCAACATCATCACGAAGAGACAATGGAGATGGCTTGGACACATGCTGCGAAAGGAAGCAAATTCTATCACCAAAACGGCACTTCTGTGGACACCGGATGGACGTCGCAAGCAAGGCAGACCCAAGGTAACCTGGCGGAGAACGATCTATGCAGAGATGAAATCCTTCAGTCACTCTTGGGGAACTCTCAGGACAGACAGCGCTAGAGATCTTTTGTTGCTGCCCTAAGCACCGGTGGGTGCAGCAGGAAATAGTAGTAGTAGTATTGGCAATTAGGTAGGAATATGACAGTATATTGGCAGTTAAGTAAGAATGTGACAATGTATTGGCAGTTAGGTAGGAATGTGTCAATGTATTGGCAGTTAAGTAGGAATTTGATAATACATTCGCAACTCGGTAGGAAATGTGACAATATATTGGCAGTTAGATAGGAATATGACAGTATGTGAGTGTGCATGAGAAAACCCACAATATGTCGAAAACATGCCATTTTGAGTTCTGTACATATAATAAAAGACAAGACATTCCTGATAAATTGAAGTCAGTGACACCCCTAAAACAAGATTTTGAGAAAACGGCATTTAATCCTAAAAGTGGCAATAGCTAATTGACCCATTAATATTGGAGTGATTGCTGTTAGGAGACCGTAGTCTAATAGCTAAGCCGGTATAGAGATCATAGTGAGTAGGTGTTCACTGCTCATCTACAGTTTACCCTGTAACATGCCACGGTCCCCTAAACAACAGCCAAGTCAGAAGTTTTTGGATCTTGTTAGGAGACCGTAGTCTAATTACAAAGCCTTTATAGAGATCATAGTGAAAATAGTGTTCACTGCTCGTCTACAGTTTATCCTGTAACATGCCACGGTCCCCTAAACAACAGCCAAGTTGGAAGTTTGTGTCAGACCCATATTTTCACTTCAAAGCCGTTTTTCTCAAAATCAGCTCTGTTGACATATTGTGGGTTTTCTCATGCACACTATATTGGCAGTAAGGTAGGAATGTGACAATGTATTGGCAGATAAGTAGGAATGTGACATTGACAGCTAAATAAAAATGTGGCGATATATTCGCAGTTAGGTAGGAATGTGATAATATATTGGCAGTTAGGTAGGAATGTTGCAATGTATTAGCAGTTAGGCAGGAATGTGACAATGTATTGGCAGTTAGGTAGGAGTATGACAATATATTCACAGTTAGGTAGGAATGTGACAATATTGACAATATATTCACAGTTAGATAGAAATGTGAGAATATATTACTAATATTATTAGCAGTTAGGTGGGAGTGCAACATTGTATTGGCAGTTAAGCAGGAATGTGACAATGTATTAGCAGTTAAGCAGGAATGTGACAATATAATAGCAGTTAAGCAGGAATGTGACAATATAATAGCAGTTAAGCAGGAATGTGACAATATATTAGCAGTTAAGTGGGAATGTGACAGTGTATTAGCAGTTAGGTAGGAGTGCAACATTGTATTGGCAGTTAAGCAGGAATGTGACAATGTATTAGCAGTTAAGCAGGAATGTGACAATGTATTAGCAGTTAAGTGGGAATGTGACAGTGTACTGGCAGTTAAGTAGGAATGTGTTGCTCCATATGAACGTTTGTCAGGCTTTGTCTTTTGTCAGGCCAGAGTTTTCTGCTATTGTACGACAGTACACAATACAGCCTGCTACTGTCACCCCCACTGTCTTGTGGGTCATCTCGGGAGAGAGGAAGACTAGGGGAAGGTAACCCTGAATACAAATACCACACTGCCTTGTGTGTTGCTATGATAGCAAAGGCTATGGGAGTAAACCCAGACAGAAAATCAGGAGTGGAGACCCGAAGGTGGTTGTCAGGGAGAACTGCATCAAACTGGCTTCCAGCATCTCCTGCAGCCGGACTAGTTCCAAATGTATTGACCTGGTCTCTCCCTTGGGTTTAACTAGAATGGCAGAGAGAGGGGTGGTGCCTCTGGGCAAAGCACCATCTCTTAAAAATAGCCCAGGCAAGGCAGCAAAACGAGGAGGCGTTTGCTCGGGCTTGGCAAGCGTCTGTCTCTCCTCTATAAGCCCACCCATTTCCGATTTGGAGAGGACACTCCAGCCATCCGTTACGGATGGGCACAACACGGGAGGTGGCAGTTACCGGTGATAAGCTCAATCCATTTGGCGTACGGATGAGCGCCAGGGGTCCCCTCTGTCGGTGGGAGCGGCTTTTCAGCTGCATTGATCAACTACCGCCCGCCGTAACCTGGGCAGCCCCCAAGCAGTTGGGTGTTGTTCCGCCACGTCAGCCTGCTTCATAAGGTGGTTGGAGCTAGACCAAAAGTCAAAAAGCTGACGTAAAGTGTGCACCTGGCAAAAACAGAAAAATACTAAAACTTGGTACCTGGAACGTCAGAACAATGCGCCCAGGCTTGCAACAGCAAGATCTCACTAATATTGACTCCATCAGGAAATCCCAAATTATTGATCGAGAACTTCAGCTACTAAACATCGACATCGCTGCCCTTCAAGAAACTCGACTTCCCGACTCCGGGTCAGTCAAAGAAGAAAACTACACCTTCTTCTGGCAGGGCCTTAGCAGCGAACAGCCGAGAATCCACGGCGTGGGCTTCGCCGTAAAAAACTCCCTTATCAATTCGATCGCAACTCCAATTGGAGTGTCAGAACGCATCATGACACTCAGACTGAACACCCGGTCTGGTTTTACCAACATTATCTGTGTCTATGCCCCAACACTTACCTCCTCTGACGAAACCAAAGACATTTTCTGCGAGGCATTGCAGAGGACTCTCCACAACATCCCTCTCACCGAAGGCCTGCTAATTCTGGGTGACTTTAACGCTCGAGTGGGAGCAGATCACTCCGCATGGCCAAAGTGCATTGGGCACTTCGGCATTGGCAACATCAACGAAAACGGGCAGCGCCTTCTGGAGCTATGCTCTGTAAACTCATTATGTGTTACAAACACGTACTTTGACCTTAAGAGATGCCAAAGAACATCATGGCGCCATCCCAGGTCTGGCCATTGGCATCAATTAGATCTTATTCTCTCAAGGAGGAAGAGTTTGGGCTGTATAAAAATAACTCGTTCCCTCCACAGTGCTGACTGTGACACCGACCATGCACTGGTAGTCAGCAAAATCAAAATTTCGGCCAAGAAAATATACAGATCAAAAGCCCCTTCAATCCCTAAGATCAATGTAACAGCAATCAGAGATGAATCAAATAGAAAGTCATTTGAAAAGTTATTTGCTGAAAGCATGGATAATGGCACCCAATGTGACTCGGTAGATGAAACATGGAACACTCTCAGTTCAAAAATTCATGACTGTGCCATCAAGTCTTTTGGACAGCATAAAGTTTCAAACAACGACTGGGTAGCCCAGAACAGCGAAATTCTCCTACCTCTCATTGAGCAAAAGAAATCTGCTTTCAATGAGTATAACAAAAATTGCAATCAGAGTACAAAAACTTGTTTGAAAAATGCAAAAGCTAAACTTCAGCTGGAGGTAAGACGTTGCGCCAACAAATACTGGACAGACTTGTGTAACAGCATACAAGAGGCAAATGAAAAGGGAGATATGAAAACCGCCTTTAGTCAGATGAAAGTAGCTCTTGGGCCAATCATCACCAAAAGCGCCCCACTTAAGTCTGTAAATGGTGAACCCATCACAGATAAAAATGAACAACTGAATAGGTGGGTAGAGCATTACTCTCTGTTGTATTCAACTGAGAAAAATATTCCACCAGATTTTGAGGAACACCTCCAAAAACTGCCAATAATGGCCGAACTTGACGCTGAACCTTCCTTAGTCGAGCTTTCCAATGCAATCGACCACCTGTCTGCTGGAAAAGCCACAGGAAGTGACAACATTCCTGCAGAGGTATTAAAAGACCTAAAAGGCCCACTATTACCACACCTGTATAATCTGTTACTGCAGTGTTGGAAAGAAGGCGTGATACCACATGATATGAGAGACGCCAAAATTGTCACACTTTACAAGAACAAAGGAGACAAAGGCGACTGCAACAACTATCGAGGCATATCCCTCCTCAGCATTACTGGAAAGGCTTTTGCTCGCGTCATCCTCTGCCGCCTTCAACAACTGGCGGAAAAAGTCTTACCAGAAACACAATGTGGCTTTCGAAGCAAACGATCAACTATTGACATGATATTTGCACTTCGGCAAATCCAAGAAAAATGTAAAGAACAAAACAGGCCGCTTATAACATGCTTTGTGGACCTAACAAAGGCTTTCGACACCGTAAGCCGATCTGGCCTGTATGCAGTCCTTAAATCCATAGGCTGTCCACCAACATTGCTAAAACTTATTGCATCCTTCCACACTGACATGAGGGCATGTGTCAACTTTGAGGGCTGCACATCCAATTCATTTGCTGTAAACAGCGGTGTGAAGCAGGGATGTGTTCTTGCTCCTACCTTATTTGGTATATATTTTGCAGCCCTACTCAAGAATGCCTTTGGTCAATGTTCAGGTGGAGTACTTATTAACACCAGAGTGGACGGCTCCATTTTTAATGTTGCCAGACTAAAAGCAAAATCTCGTACAGAGCATATTATGTTACAAGAGCTCCTCTTCGCAGATGATGCTGCAATCGTGGCCCACGATGAAACCACGCTCCAGGCTCTCATCAATAGCCTTGCCAAAGCCTGTGACAAATTCATGCTAAAGATCAGTGTCTCAAAAACTGTAGTTTTGACACAAGGCTTGAGAAACCCCAACCCAATCATGCTGAATGGCTCTCCTCTGGAGCAAGTGGGAAAATTCTGCTACCTAGGCTCAACCATCAGTGGTAGCACAGACATAACAACTGAAATAAATGCCAGAATAGGAAAGGCGGCCACAGCTTTTGGCAAACTCTCAAAAAGGGTGTGGAACAATAGCAAGCTGACCATCAAAACAAAGGTACTCGTGTACCAAACTTGCGTCCTAAGCACCCTGCTGTATGGCTCAGAGACATGGACCACCTACTCCAAACATGAAAGATCCCTCAACTCCTTCCACCTGCGCTGCCTACGCAAAATTCTCAAGATCAAGTGGCAAGACAGGATCTCAAATATCGAAGTTCTGAGCTGAGCCAACATTCCATCAACTCAGGCTCTCCTAGGCAAAAAAAGACTGCGGTGGCTTGGACATCTCCACCGTATGGAAAATGATCGCATCCCCAGACAAATTCTCTACGGGGAACTTGCTACTGGCAACCGACCCAGAGGTAGGCCACATCTGCGATTCAAAGACACTTGCAAGGTCACGATGAAAGCATTCAACATCGACCCCAATGAATGGGAGAACCTTGCAAATGATCGAAGCAGATGGAGACAAAAATTGCGCAGTGGCACGCTCGCAATAGACTTCAAGGCAAAAGAAACATACCTGACAAAACGACAGAGGCGGAATGAAAACACTCGCCAAAGTGAACCCAAAAGACTGACCTGCAATCACTGCCATCGCACTCTCGGGTCAAACATTGGTAGAATAAGCCACGAGAGAAGCTGTCAGTCAAAGTGAAAGTGAATATTCTAGCTGCTAAGACCGTCTGTAAAGACGCTAAAGGCCATATATATGAACGTTAATGTTGATTTTCTTTTTTTGTTTCGTCCAATCTGAAACAGGATGTACCAGTAGATGTTCGTAATGGGATCATTGACAGGTTTATTGTGAAGGTGGGAGAGCAGACCTTGGAGAAAGTGGCAAATGTCACATTTTCTTCCACAGTTGAACTGGACTGCAATTCTACGACAGAAGTGCAGCTCTTGGCCCATAATGAGGGAGGTTACTCCTTGAACCCCTCTCTGCTCATTATTCCAGGCAACACTGCAGGTAGAAAAGCTCCTTCTTTCTTCATATTGCAACTCCAGGGAATTTTGTCTCAAATAATCATAGTTTTTGTTTTTTGATCACCCATAGTAAGCCTTAAATGTAAAGCATGTGATTGCCAACTATCGGTGAACCAGATTTTAATCAAAAGTGTGGATTTCATGCATTTCCGATGAGTGCACTGAGCTTGCATATCCATGAAAAGGTTACTTTTTGACTTGGACTCACAGCTCACTTTGTCCTTTCTGAGAAAGGCTGAACTCTACAAGCTGATGTGTAGATTTGTAACATTATATCTTATGAGAAAAACAATTAGTGGGCAGAATATTTGCTTGTGGTGCAGTTGGGCCATCTTTTTTTTGGCTCGACAGTGCGGCCTCAATAACAAATTCAAAAATGATGAAATTAATTTTCTTAGATGTCAAATAATCTAATCCAACTGCTTTTGTATCAATCTCCTGTTTGCATTGAAGTTTCAGGAAATCTTTTAAAACATTATGGTGGTAAAATGCACTGAACTTCTTTTTGGCTCCCTTTGATAAGCCCAATGCAAGGGAGACTATTTGACATGCGTTCAGCTTGCAATTGAATTAGTTGGGGGGGGGGGGGGGACAGATAAAAAAGGAGAGATTGGGGAGAGAGGGGGAGAACAAAGCTGTGCTGATCAAGACAAGACTAAGAGATTAAAAGGGTGAGCAAGAAATCCAGTTTTTGTCCTTGGCTGGGAATTCGCGGGGTCGCGACTCGTTTACAAAATTAATTCTAGACCTATAGAAAACAAGTTTTAACAACATGACAGATCAAGCAATTTTGTACAGAACTTTTCACATCAATTATTTTGGGAATTTTGCCGGATGAAACTAAGTATCAAGCTACAGCAAAGCACCCAGAATAATGTGACCAGGCGCAAAGTGCCCATTATCATACTGATGCTCCCGCAGAAAAAAAGTCTTATTCAAAATGCATAAGATTTTGTAATCTTTTCAAACACTGTATGTTTCAGTGCCAGAGAGACTAAAAGAATCTTTTGCTGTTGCAATAGTGAAGTCGGCTGACACTGGCTCTGGTCAAGACAAGCTTCAGGCTGTGTGGGCAATCGATGAAGACATGGATGATTTGAATTACACAGTTTTTTGGTGTTATTCATGGAAGTCAAAGTCATGTGGTGTAAGTTGTTTTAACAGAAACCTGGAGGGGAATGTTAACCCTTTTAGGTTCTCCTTTCTGGCACATCACAAAACTTCTGCTTTGATACCTGTGCCATGGTGACAGCGGTGGTGAAGATCCTAAAGCATGTGGTCTGTGCTGTAATTAAAGTGTTGAAGATCTCAGGATCTTTTATGCGGCCGAGGAAAAAAATGGTACTGGCACAGGAACCTGAAAGGGTTAACTGTCTCTTCTACATATGAACCTAACAAGTACATCTAGGAATTGTTTGTACTTTATCTTTACCTGACACAATTGTGTACCATCTCATCCACATCTTTTTCTCCCCACACTCCCCCTCCCCCCAATTCTTTTAATTTTTTTTTTCCTGTGGAGATGGAGATGCATTGTAATCACCACCTACACAATCAAATACCTACACAACCAAATACCAACATAACAAAATACCTACACAACCAAATACCTACATAATCAAATACCTACACAACCAAATACCTACACAACCAAATACCTACACAACCAAATACCTACATAATCAAATACCTACACAACCAAATACCTACACAACCAAATACCTACACAACCAAATACCTACACAACCAAATACCTACACAATCAAATACCTACACAATCAAATACCTACACAACCAAATACCTACACAACCAAATACCTACACAACAAAATACCTACACAACAAAATACCTACACAACAAAATACCTACACAACAAAATACCTACACAACCAAATACCTACACAACCAAATACCTACACAACCAAATACCTACACAATCAAATACCTACACAACCAAATACCTACACAACCAAATACCTACACAACCAAATACCTACACAACCAAATACCTACACAATCAAATACCTACACAACCAAATACCTACACAATCAAATACCTACACAGCCGAAAACCTACACAATCAAATACCTACACAACCAAATACCTACACAATCAAATACCTACACAACCAAATACCTAATTAGTTGGTCAACAAAGCTAAATGGAAAATTCAGTTTTTATGTGTGTTGTTGAATTTGTCATTTCTGACAGGGTCCAATCCACTGGTCAAGAGTGTCAGCCTCCCAGGGACATCTGGACATCCCCCAGCTGCCTTCCTTTACCAAAGAATTTCAGTTTGGAATTTCTGTGCCCATTGCAGGATCGAGCCTGGCGAGTGAAATTCATTGGACTGGATGTTTATACAAGCAGAAAGTTGGTAAGCCACGTGAAAGTTTTGATTGATTAATGTCTACACGGACATTGATTAAATCACTTGATATGGATCCCGCATCAGTCATGGAATCCAGATACCTCCGTTACATTTGAGCTGGATCCCCTGACACCTGCATGATGCAGATTAAGAATTTTTCTCTCCCAACATTTGCAGTGCTGTCATTGTTTGTGTTTGCTACTTAACACGGATTTGTGATTGACCAGATGATGTTGTGATGGGTTTTTCGGTTTTTATTATAGCAAATTTCTAAAATGTAATGGTTCCTTCTTCTGTTTTGTTTTTGATTTTACCACGCAAGAAGTCCTGGGATATGCAGATGTTATAGGTACTTTTTTTTTGTTTGTTGAAAAGTCATTTGTTGACATTTTTTATTTAACTACCTTTTTTTAAATTAGCCTACATGTAAATTTGATGTGTTGCACTAGCTATAAGTTACACCATTCTCTAAAAGTTTCAGTAAGAAGTCACATACTTACAGCATACCAAACCAAGCAGGAAAAATTTTGAAAGTTTTACATACAAAAAAAAAGGGTTTTTACATTAAAGTCTGTCCTTGACACTTCTTGTGGAGATAGAAAGCCAGTCATTTGTCGGATGTCTCTTGTGAATGGCTCTAAATGCCGTTTTTTTCTGTTTCCATCTTCAGGGGAAGTCCCCGTGCCGCAGAACATGAAAACCTTGCCAGGAGAAAAAAAAGTTGTTGTGACTTGGGACAGGATTCACTGTTCCTATCAGTCCATGGTTAAAGTGGAGGGCTATCGGCTGAAGTATTGTGAAGAAGGCCATTGTAGTGGTAGGTCTAGTTTTTGGCACGGCTGCTCAAACATGCAGACATCAATTAAAATACTTGGTGTTGCCTTGAATATGTTCAGCGTAGACAAGGCATGGGCAACCTTGCATATAGTGAGGGCCAGACCTGAGAAATGTGAATACATGTATGGGTAGGGCTGGACACTCCCACCCCGCATTTAAGTAGTACTTGGCAACGACTTGCTTTTGTGCAATCCAGATTTTTGGATCATCCAATTCAAAATATCTGGATATCCAGATAATGATCCAAATTTTAGATTAGTTAAGAAAAAACAGGTGTGGATCCTCTGTCTGGTTCAAGGAGAGAAGAGGGCTGTTGCACACAGGTTCGCTGGCTTAACAATGGGTCATTAGATTATTTCGGACTCACTGATTTGTTTTTGTTGCTTTTTTTCTGGGATTTCCTTTTGAGGCATAAGCAATTTTGTGAGCGTCTGCCCCCTCGCCCAATTTGGTTGAAGTGGGTGTCAGATGAAGTTGTTTTTTTTTTTTGTTGTTAAGGAGGAGGTGGGGTAGAGAGGTAAGCTACATTCCAGGTGGAGCCTCTGATCTAGATTTCTATTAATTAGCAAGTCGGAAGCAGATTGCAAGCATGTTACCCGCTTGTGTCTCTTTAACTGGATATCTAAATCTGGACTCACACCCAGCGCTAGTCTATATTTAAGCCCTTGTATAAATGACGTTTTATTTATTTGGATGTTGATTATCAAAGAAAAATTTGTTTTTTGATTTTGGGGGAGGGGCTGCAATTATTTCTTTTGCAACTCAGTGATGGGTTTGTGAAGTGATTTTTCAATCCAGCTTGGGGGCCGGCCAAAATCGTTTGGCAGGCCGAATGTGGTCAGTTGGCCATAGCTTACCCATGTCTGGCCTTGGACAACAGTGAGAGCCCGCGTCAACACGCACTGCAGACTTGCCACTTTTATCTGGTACATAATTAGAATAATCATGGAGAAGAAAAATCTGGGGAAGAAAATCGGTGAGTGCAATCTTTAGAAGAGAAACTCACCAGTATAAAGGCAGTGACTGGAGCCGTGGCCTTTGCTTAAGTTATCTTACATAATAAAAAAACTGGCTGGATTTTTAACAAGCCCTTCCGATGCCCACACAGCTTGGATTGGCCTGAAATTTTACAGGTGCCTTCCTTTTGACATGTAGAAAGTTTTTTTTAGAGTGGGAGACTTGAAACGGTGTGGGAGTATTTTTCTGAGTTTGTTTTGTGTTGCTAATTTTGTCCTTCGATCCTTTCTTTTCCACAAACTCATGATGTTATCACTTCCTATGATGTGCGCACTATAAGACACACTGCCCCGTGCAAAGATTACTACCAAATCACGAAGGCTGATGGGATGCAAGGGGCATTAATGTACAAAGCGGGAGCAGTGAGAATTGCTAAAAACAAACAAACAACAACAACCATAAAGTAGACTTAAAGGGCTGGACAAGGTGATGCAGATTCACCATTCTAATCTGTCAACACCGAAACTAAAAACAGATTTATCCCGGGCATGGCTCCCCACAACTCCCCTCTCCAACAGACTCAACTTAGATGTCTTTTCCACTACTTTTTAATGTCTCTTTCGGTGCCAGCCCAAAACAGCTCTTTTGAGGGCTAACAAATAGCCCTTTTGAGGGCTAACAAATAGCCCTTTTGAGGGCTAACAAATAGTCCTACTGAGGGCTACAGAAAAAGAGAACACAATCAAAAACAAGAAAAAATAAAAAACCAAAGACAAGAAATGAGAAGAAAGAAGAGAAACAGCAACTAGAAAAGTGATGTGCGAATGTCTGGCCCAGAGATCCTTCACAAATCAAAGCTGTTTCTACAGTGTACTTGTCCATAGACTAATTTTTGGGGGGAACTGCACAGTTTACAGCAAGCATTCATGGCTATAAACACTGTGTGTATGTTTAGAGTTGGAAAATGTATTCAACTGTCTGTAGGACTGCCTTACACAGTTGAAAGCTGCATTTACTTGCACACATGGTACTATGTGCATCTGCTGCAGAATGACGTCACAGAGAAATTCTCCTTGCAGCTGCCCTGGCCTCAGTCTTTTTTTGTTTTTTCAGATGCAGAGAGAATCCCTGCAGCCTTAGTTCTTATTTGTTCTATCTCCATTTTCTGAAAAACTGGAGATCTTTTAGTATGTGGAGGAGGTGCATGTATAACAAATGCACACTTTTTAACACTAGCTTAAAATGCGTTTGCCATTTATCCGCTGTTTCACAGTTCCCATTTATTCTTAACTTCTTGTTGTAATGGTTTGTTGTTAGGGGATAGTAAATCTAAGTACAAAGCTGAATAGAGAAAAAAGAACAGAGTTGTGTTCCCTGTTCATCTACAGCTTACTGGGTAAAATCCTACTATCAGTCCCCAAACAACAGGAAGCTGCAAACATTTAACGTGGAATTTCTCAGTTGTTCAGAAGTGGAATTGGAACAAACAAGAACTAAGATGGTGCATCTTCAAGGGTTATTTGATGAAGTGCTATTTCATGTTTTGTTTTCATTTGTTTGAAGGTACAGATGAGGTGCCAGCCATTGACATTTCTGAAACTGAGTCCTCCTTTACTGTGGACAATCTCAAAAGTAATGTCAACTACAAGATAACCCTCCAGGCAAAGTCTGGGGGGAAAATAAGTGAGGAGATTCAGACCTGGATAACAGTCAAACCTGCAGGCAACGAAGGTAAAAGTTAGCATTTTCAGTTTAGTTTCAATTCTTCTGAATTTGGTTAATACTATAGAAAACGGTTAAACCGAAAAAACGCCAGTTTCAAGAGAGGTAGCCCAAATCACTATCGAAGAGGATAAATGTAAGTACAAAGAGACTCAACACGTCCTCCATTGCTGTGTGTTTTTTATGGAGAATAGGGATGGGTGATTGCTGAGGCTTAGGGATATATGAGGCATGGATATGCGGGCAAATGTGAACTAACTCTCAGGGTAAAGAGACATGAGTATGGACGGACAGAACAGTGTACCATCCTACTGACACGTTACTGTTACCGCACATGATGCCATGAACTATGCCCTCAGCGATGGCTAGTATACCGTATTGTCTTTCTGATGTCATACATTTTACATGAAAGGTCGCCGACAATGTGCCTATGTCTTATGTGCTAACTTCTGATTTCGGACCGGCGAAGTTATGTGCCTCCCTCTCCCTCTACCCCTGTAGTGCTGCCGCTCCCATATTGGCCTATAGGACCTGGCAAGCCAAAGCATGCTGTGCTCGGGATTTTTTTTTTGGTGGGGGGGGGAGGGGCACAGTAACTTGATTCGGCCTATGGTCCCACTGAATCCAGCAATTTTCTTTCAGTTTAACAATAGGACTATTTCAGGATAGCGCCCTGGCCCAGTTTGTTAACAAAGATAAAGGGGAAAAAAATAGGCATTCTTATTTTCTTTTGGGTTACCACTATTTTTGGTTTGGCTGTTTTCGGTTTAATCGTTTCCCACTGTGTTTTGAAAGGTACAAGATGGTGGCTATCCATGAAAAGTGTGGTATGTCAAATTGTCCAAAAACTGCAAATCTGACATGTTATAGTTTTTATCTGATTGATATTATTGGCTGGATGACAAGACAGTAGCCTCTATGTATGGTGAGGATCAATTAGTTTGGAATAAATAATTCTTCTGTATAACACACACAACAGGAATAAAACAGTTTTTACTTCTCCTGAAAAGTAATGATTTTGACATACAACAATTTTCCTGGTTGGTGACAAGAGTGTCAGTTGCCAAAGGTTCAAGCAATTCTGAACAGGTTTTTCTTGGCTTATCCATCAGTCCGTCAGTTGCAGATAAAACAAACCAAATGTGGACATTTTTAGATCATTGTTTTTTAAAATTCATAGTAAATCTATTGGATAGATAAGCCAAGAAAAACCTGTTCAGAATTGCTTGAAGGTTTGTGTCATACATTTCCTGCTGTGAGGGATACAGAGACAGGAGGGACTGAAACTTCGAACCATCCATCAAACAGTTCCTAGATTTCAACTTTCTTCACCGCAGGCTCACATATCTTCACTTCTGGAACATTGTTTGTCACCCTTTGCAATATTTTGTTGACCACCAGCATCGCATCTTGAAGCCTTTGATCGTTGAAAAAAAATGTTTTCAATAACTTGTATTAAGCTGCGCTGTCTACCATTTTTGCTGGAGAAAAAAAGGGGCAAAATTAAAAGTGAAACAAAGTGCTTGATTTGCTGTTGTTTCACTTGTAAACACCATGGAATGAGATAACCACTTCATTGTGTCATTTGAACTAGTTGCCCAAGGGTCAGCAAAGTGAAAATGTGTCAAAAAGAAACAGCAAAGCTTCGCATTAGAAATAATGTTGAAACGATACAATAAAATGTAAAGGAAAAGGAAATTACTGTATTGTTTCTGTATTATTTCTTATGTGAGGCTTTGCCACATACAACTTTTTCTTTTTGCCATATTTTGACTTTGCTTCAAGCCTTTCTGCAACCTACAGTTTTTCTGTAGTTTACTGTGACAGCGTATTGTCACAGGTCAGCTGTCTATAAATTCCCTTTAAGGATAAGGAGAAACTGCGACAAAATTATTTCACTGACAACAGCTGCAAACAACGTGCCATGATTGTCACTCAACGGAGGGTTTTTACAGCTTGACATGCGTTGTAACTTCCATTGTAAGGGTAGAGAATTCTGATGATTCTATGCTGATTGGATGCAACTTGTCTGTGAAAAAATATTTTGATTAGAAATGTTTTTCACCTGTGAATGTGTGGTTTTTTCTTTCCATTGCTGCCTAGGGCATTTGATCTTGGAGACAGTCAGTGTGGAAATCAGTGCTGAATTTGGGACCTTTCTTACCAAATTTCACAACTTTTCGTTCTTGAAATGCAATTTTTGCATACGTTTTCATTTTTAGATCATGAAAAGGGTTCAGGGGAAATACTTTTCAATATTTGAAGAAGCTGGGTGAAAAACCCAACTATTGAATTTTGCTGATTTTTTTTTTTCTTGTTTGTTTTGGGTGTGTTGATAGAGGACAAGGAATCAGTTGTATGGATAGCTCTAGGTACTTCTATCGGAGTGTTTATGTTGGTGGTGGTGCTGTTGCTGGCTTGGTATATTTACAGGTAAGTGTTTTTTGTTGTTTTTTCTGCAGTTTTTCTGCAGTTTGCTATTGTTGATCCTGAACCGCCAGAAAAACAAATAAAGACTTGGATCGCTACAGATCAAAGAATTTTCTAAATTCACAGACATTCATGTGTGTCCAACATCATTCATGTCTGAAGCACAAAAGATCTATCACACAAGAAGAGGACAGGATGTGTGTTCTTTGTTGTTGGTTTCTGTTTCCTCTGAGATGTAGAAATTATAGAGAAATTATACAGAACATTCTTGTTTTAAACCCCAAGTTTTCATTTTGAGAACTTTCTCCCTTCTTACATTCTGTCAGTGCCTATCACACGAGTCAGGAACATGGAAGAACATGCGGGCAGGAACTTAAACAGTTATTAAAAGAGTTAGGAGAGGGGAGGACGGAAGAATTTTGAATGTTGATCTGACGGTGTCAAGATTACCATTATCATTGTTGTGTTTCTGTAGAAGTTTTTACCAAATATCTTTGTGTGGATGTGAACAGTTTTTGTGCATTGATTTTATTTTCTCAGAAAGTGCAGTCAGGCAAAGAGAAAATATGACGTGTTTTTAACATCAATGCCATTTCAGGTGAGCCATCTTCTTATGTAGCTGACAAAAGATTTCGTGTTTCACCAAGGGTGTCGGTTATTTGATGCCCAAACCAAAAATTGTACCGTATGTGTAAAAAAAATCACCCAAAAATGTTTCATCTCAAGCAAAAGAAAAAATGTGTGTGCAGGCAGCATTGATCCCTTGGACAGGAGTCAGAAAAATAAATTCACTTTTAGTTGTTTGAGAAACCCAGTGGATACCTGACATAGGAGAGATTCAAAGGAGGCAAGAATGTTTTTCATGAAGACTACTTTTTCCACATGTGTTTGCTCCGATAAGCTTTGCAATTTGCTGTTTTCATGACAAAGGGATGAATAGCTATCAACAGCTGAACATTGAAAAGACGAATGTTCTGTGTATGATGAAGGTTCAAACACCAAAGTCAGTATTATGAGAATTCAGTTTTGAAAATTTTGTGCGACTGTCATCGATATCGCGCCTTTTTGACATACATCACAAAAGCCAAATGAGATTTAATAAAATTGGATAAAGCCTGCCCGCAATATACTTTTGATAACCACAAAAGAGAAAAGATCTCAAATTTGACATCCCAAGAACTTAAGTGTTCACTTTTTCATAGTACGGCTGCTGCTATCTATTCACCCCTTAGTCATGAAACCAAACAGCGATGTATATCCCTGTTTTGTTTTTTTTTTGTTTGAAAGTTTGTTCCTATCTGCAGTGCAAAACCACATACCAATGCGTGTCCATCTGTTATAATATGGGATGACTGTCATAAAGAGGATGAGTCGGGGTATGGGGGACTACAGCTCTCCGACTCACACTCGGACTATCATACAAAATAAGCAAAGCAACACATAACTTTTGGTCAGGCCTGAAGGGCCATATAAATATATTATAAATTCGACTGCATATTAAAATAATTATAGGTATTGCATTCAAGACAGCAACTGCAGAAATTCAAACAACCTACATAGATAGGAATAATAAATTATATTAGTATTCGCAATTCCATGGCGACTGCAAAACTACGGTTTCCTAATGGGGGAAAACCGATATGGACAATTTCAAATCATTCAGTCTCGATAACGTACAATTAGGAATAGCACATAAGTCATCAAATGAATGACTGATTCACAATGCACAGAAGCGCTCACTAACAATTTCAATCTAATAAGCTAATGGTAATTGCTAGACAATTCCACTTTAAGAATTCCACATGTGAATATTAAACGCAGCTCAGCTTAAGAGCACAAATAAATAATCCACTAACAACAGCTATTCTAGTATTCCTATGTTCTGGTCTCCCGTCACCATAGTTGACGGAAAGCTGCAACAGTTCCTGGCATATACACACTGTACGTTCACGCTCACCATTACCTCGCTCGCATATCCAGGCGAGCGAGAATTCTGACTATGGCTGTATGCACACTCAAGTCTGGTGCATCGAGACTCCGTCACTGCAAGTTCTTAACAGTGTGAGCTCCTTTTGTCTGTCTTCTCCTACTCAGGTGGGAGACCACCGTGATCCCTCATTCTTGCCAATGCCAAGTGATATGAATCCACTGGGAACTGGGGCGTGTTTGAGTTTATACCCCCGGAGGTTGCTATGGGGTCTGTCCTCTCATTGGTCGACAAGGCCCTAACTACAACATAACAAGTTTGTCCTACTATTAACCCTCACTGCTCTCTTCGTTAAAGTTCTACCCACAAACCAAAACCTATGTTCGCAAATTCTACCTTCCTAGCTGCTAAATTAGGAAAATCTCACACACTAGCCAAAGTTAAAGGGTTAACTTATATTTACAAAATCGTGCCCCCACATATACGCTACTAAACCCCCCAAAAAACACCTCACTCATCCACGTTTCACGGACCCGAAGTCCGTGAACTTGTTAACATTTTTTCCAACCCAGTTAATGGTCAACTAAAACATTCCATGCTCGCCAAAATTAGACAGCTCACGGACTGACAAAAAAAAACAACTCACTACACAGCTCGTGACAATGACCATTGCCCAGATTCTCTCATAAGAAGACTCTCAGAGTGACCACCTGACTGGTTTCGGTTGATAAATTTTCCAGAAAATTCTGAGCAGACTCTTTCATGCTCGTAATTCTTACCAATTTTTAGTAAAGTTCTGGCAGATTTTGTGAAAAAGGTTGATGGTGGCAGTTTGAAGCTGTGAGGGAAAGTCTTGACTTTCTCGGAAAGTTTCATAGATTTAAAAGTACAAGTCTACAACCCAAATATTGTCAGATATGTTGAAATCATCATTAGTTTTTAAGGATCAGTTTGGCTAATTATAAATTTCTTATGATTTTACAGAGGTTGAAATTTAAACAGTTCAACTGATAGCTCTGTTTGGGCAAGAAGCTTGATATCCTTTCATGTCACCATGTCCTACTGATGGGAAGAAATAGTCTGTATTGATTAGTTCTTATTCATTTAAAATAACACAACACGGTGATTAATTTTATGTTAGGTTTTTTTGGTGTTTTTTTTTCGCTCCTTGAATAGTACAAATTTTGACAGTGCAAGGGGGGGGGGGGGGGTGTTACGAGTTGGGTTATTAAGGAATTATAGGTGTTACGACTGCATTTAAAAATCGAGAGGTTTTTAGAAATTACTCGTTCATACCATGCCACATACTAATAACAATCTGAAAGGTTTTTATCAACAGACCTGCAGGGCCACAAATTTATTTACTTATTATTCCCTAACAATTTCGTCTAGCTTTTACATACTAAAAAGACAACATCAGCAGCATCAAATGAAAATTCAATAATATGTCCCTAGAAGTCTCCTCTAGATTCTTAAAAGATTATATCATTCTGTCTCACTCACAATTTAAGTATTACTTATCTATTTCTCAGATATAGTCTGCCTACTATCTATCAAATAATATTCTACTGTCTCAGACGACAATGTTATCTCAGTTATTTGTGCCTACCGCTTATAATGGATCAAACTCGTCAATACAAACTGACGTAGTTAAGTTAAATCTAGATCTGCTCTAGGATGGGCTGGCAATCCCCAGCCTCATCCAGACACACCAATCTCAATTTACAAATGTGTATGCCAGACATTCATACTAGATCTAGTTGCAAGTTAATATACATCGTAGTCTTGCATTCTTCGGTAGCACTCCTACTGGAAAATTAAGGTCAGCTTCACGTTCATTGTTGAAACAACAGGCAGACACTTACACTTGGTCCCTGATCAGAAATCAGGGAACAGTAGATAACAGCAGTGGGTAATTCTCACAAAGAGCATATGGTCTCATTTCAGTGTCTATAATGGACATAGACATGAATATAACAATCTTCTGATTCTTCTGGCAGAATCCCGCCGACCGCCTGCACAGATGGATATTTCTGCATGGAGTGATCAAACGTAGGAATGGCTGCGCTTATATACTGTGCGGCCGGCTGCAAATTAACATGTCAAAACCCTTCCTAAAGTCTCTAAACCCTCTACGTTTTATGTACGAATTTACTATCTCCCTTTACTCACCCCTTCTCTTCCCCTGTCAGAGTTCATCAAAATCACGGGGTCGAGAACTGCACCGTCACTGCTAACCCATCCATTTATTCTATCTTGCCCCACTTTCTTTCCATCTCTAAGAAAAAGCGTTACAAAAACAAACTGTTCACGAAAACAGTTCAAGGACATTTCCGCTGGTTATAATCAACGAAACCGTGACAAAAAAACAAGTCGTGACCCAGCACGACAATTATAACTTTACCCTTGACATCCCCCACCCCAGTGAAAATTTTAAGAAAAATTTACACGATAGGATCCAAGAAATCCCAAAGTTATTGTGGTAGGGGCTTAAGTAGTACTGTAGAAAAACGAGCCTTAAGCTTGAGAAGAAAAATCTAACTAAGAACGTGCATATTGGATGGACAAAAAGCATACAATTATTGATGCCACGTTCTATAGAATCTAGTCTATCGAAACATTCTTACTGCAGACAATCAAACTTCTCAGGAACATCTATAATAACAATGAGTATATCACTGTATACTGCTGGATTAAAGTATAACTATTATCAAACAATGAAGCCTTACTGAAGGAATAGGCTCATAATTATCTAGTCAACACACATAATTGCTGCTTATATACACATTCACACACAACATATTGCTAATTAAAATACTGTGGTATCCAATGGCAGCAGTAGCTCTGGTAGCTTGGTTTGCCATGTCTCCATCTCATTGACCCGCTGACAAGGGCGTCAGGTTTGTCAGAAGTTCAGGTCACAGTCCGGAATGACGCTGGTGGAAAGAGGATATTCACAAAAAAGGATTGTAAAACTGGTTCATAAAGTAATGAACAAGATAAATGTGAATCCATCCACCGTCTAGAATTGAGGGGGAAAAGCACTATCCAACCCCAATACAAGACAGACTCTGTAATAGAGTAATGAAATTGTGGGTCTGTCCTACAACGGATTTCCGTATAATGAAGCCGAAATAAAAACGGCGAAAAGTTAATTAGCTTAACGTTTACATTTCAAACTCGCGTGGTGCTGCGTTAGATGCAACAATAGTATAGAACTTTCTCAATTTAATAACAATATGATTTAATTTATTTAATCTCCGTATCGAATCCGGTATAGATGAGATGGCACGAGGCGATAGCTAGTTAATTTAATGCGCCTTACGCAAGCCATGCACACGTCAAGTGTCACAGTCATCTCGGTATATAGTCATATCTGGCATTACGTTAGCTGGTCCACGGAACGCGGACAGCCTAAGACATAATCGGTATAAAAAAAACCACTCTTCTCCACAACTTAAAACGCGACCACGCAGTGTCCTCTGTTACCACTGCAAAATCTCTCTCAACGCGACGAATCAGTGTACTCTGTTAGCACTGGAAAAACTCTCAAAACGCGAAAATTCCTCTTCTTACCGGTCGGTCTTACACTGCCCGTCGGTCTTACACTGCCTGCGGCCTTACACTGCCCATAGGTCTTATACTGCGTCTCCGCGTCTTACACTGCCTGCGGCCTTACACTGCCCTGAGGCCTTACACTGCCCTGTGGGGCTTACAATGCCTGTAAGAAGGTTCAACTCTCTCTCTCTCTCAACATACCACGTGTCTTTTATAATGACATTACCTCAATACTGATACGAACAAGTCCCATGAGACAATAAACTCTTTGCTCCTCGGGCGGCCGCTCAGCCGAAAATAACACCAATATTCACCACATAACCCTACTCAAAAAAATAAAATGTCACATCCCTAAGCAGCCTAGTACTGCCCTCTCGGGGGCTCGTCAATGTTAAAACGAGATCGGTTATATCACCCTAACCCAGAACTGGCAGTATTAACTGCACGGGTTCTAATAATTCACTTAATGTCAATAATCCAGATTAAAATTCAACGTGGTTTTAGCACGTGAAATATTTCAGGCATATATTGTAAATCATAGCAATATTAGTATACTAGTTTAAAGTTTATAAGGAAGCAAAAAGAAATACAATAAACAGGACGCTAAACTCACAAGTAATACGAACGATAACAGACCCTACAAGTCCTAACCTATTTTACAGAAAGTTTAAGAAGAAGACAGGAGAGACATCTTCCTAAAAAATGTAAGGAAGGAAAAGAAACGCCACAATCTATACGAATAATGGATCCCTAGTAGAACTATTCACAGTGAAGCAAATCCCCCCGAGTTATCAATAGCCACCAAGGCACTCCAATATCCTTCGAAATGGCAAAGAAGATATGCTAAACTATGACCCCAACCAACCTCCCGCTCTTAAACTAAACATATAGTAAATGGAAAATAGCCTGGAACACAGAGCGGAAAGTACCTCGCCCTCCTCAAGACTGTCAAATAGATGGTTCACTTATCTTTCTTTTTGAGGAATTCAGATGGTAGATATCCTCAAACCATAGCTCATTCCAAGGCCAAAAAAATGCGTTTCTGTCTCAGGTAGATCTGTACGGTGAAAGGTGTCCCTCGCCGGTGTCGTCGGGTCAATGGGATGATGAGTTCACCATATGAAATTGAAGCAAAATGTTACATTAATACAAATTACCTAAAATCTAAACTAAAAAAGAACCTGAAATCACATGTTATAAAAGTACAATATCAAATAATGGGATAAAATGGAATAGATTTTAGAATAATTTACCTAAATGGCATGGCGTTATTTAAATTCTTTAAGGGGTCCCTCTCCAGTGTTACGAGTTGGGTTATTAAGGAATTATAGGTGTTACGACTGCATTTAAAAATCGAGAGGTTTTTAGAAATTACTCGTTCATACCATGCCACATACTAATAACAATCTGAATGGTTTTTATCAACAGACCTGCAGGGCCACAAATTTATTTACTTATTATTCCCTAACAATTTCGTCTAGCTTTTACATACTAAAAAGACAACATCAGCAGCATCAAATGAAAATTCAATAATATGTCCCTAGAAGTCTCCTCTAGATTCCTAAAAGATTATATCATTCTGTCTCACTCACAATTTAAGTATTACTTATCTATTTCTCAGATATAGTCTGCCTACTATCTATCAAATAATATTCTACTGTCTCAGACGACAATGTTATCTCAGTTATTTGTGCCTACCGCTTATAATGGATCAAACTCGTCAATACAAACTGACGTAGTTAAGTTAAATCTAGATCTGCTCTAGGATGGGCTGGCAATCCCCAGCCTCATCCAGACACATCAATCTCAATTTACAAATGTGTATGCCACACATTCATACTAGATCTAGTTGCAAGTTAATATACATCGTAGACTTGCATTCTTCGGTAGCACTCCTACTGGAAAATTAAGGTCAGCTTCACGTTCATTGTTGAAACAACAGGCAGACACTTACACTTGGTCCCTGATCAGAAATCAGGGAACAGTAGATAACAGCAGTGGGTAATTCTCACAAAGAGCATATGGTCTCATTTCAGTGTCTATAATGGACATAGACATGAATATAACAATCTTCTGATTCTTCTGGCAGAATCCCGCCGACCGCCTGCACAGATGGATATTTCTGCATGGAGTGATCAAACGTAGGAATGGCTGCGCTTATATACTGTGCGGCCGGCTGCAAATTAACATGTCAAAACCCTTCCTAAAGTCTCTAAACCCTCTACGTTTTATGTACGAATTTACTATCTCCCTTTACTCACCCCTTCTCTTCCCCTGTCAGAGTTCATCAAAATCACGGGGTCGAGAATTGCACCGTCACTGCTAACCCATCCATTTATTCTATCTTGCCCCACTTTCTTTCCATCTCTAAGAAAAAGCGTTACAAAAACAAACTGTTCACGAAAACAGTTCAAGGACATTTCCGCTGGTTATAATCAACGAAACCGTGACAAAAAAACAAGTCGTGACCCAGCACGACAATTATAACTTTACCCTTGACAGGGGGGGGGGGGGGGGGGGGGGGGAGTTTGGGAACTTCAAGGTCTAAAGTTTTGTCCTTTTCTTTTTATTGGCTGGTCTGCAGTTTTCTTGTTTGAGTTTGAGCCTCTGACAAAGACATGCATGTACAGTTTCTTTGTATGTCAAGTTTAGTGAGCAAAATGTCATTGTAGTAGAAGTGAAATTGTTCTTCTCTTTTGTTTGTTTTGTAAAATTATGAAAAATGACAGCAAATCATATATAAATATTGATTTCAGGTGGAGGCTGCCAGCAACGATTCTCCTCCAGCGCTACCCCCGCCAAGAGAAAACACCCAGGTATCATCAGTGGAAATGGAAAACTTGCTGGTAATGTCTCAAACAGGGCATGCTTTCCTTTTATCACAAAAATTCATCCACTAGTAATCTGGAATGGACCAATAAATGTTTTTGTGGAATACATCCATATAAAAAAACAGCAAGGAAAAAAAATTCACTGCTGCGAGGAAGAAATGCCCAGACCTGAAAAAATTACATGTGAAAGATAGTTCTTTTTGCTACTATGTCTATTCCTTTGACATGAAAGCGAAGTATCGTAATTTTGTAATAAATGAAAATAGGCCTAAAAACATCGAATAATGCTTTCTCCTCAACAATGATTGCCTCCCTCCTGCCTTTCTTTTGTTTCGACTTTAAACTTCCGGTTGCGTTTCAAAGTTAGAGGGCATGAGTTTCTGCGCCGTCTGCCTTATGCACGGACCATGCGGGTGTTACTGTGCCAGTTGTGAGTTGTTTTCTACCTAGATCTACATAATCTGTGTGCCGATTGTGTGTGTTGTTTTCTAGATAGAGATATTTCTCCCGGGCAGGGCCGGGTAACTCAGCTAGTATTATTTATTTTTGCAACAAAAGTTCAATGTTTAAAATCATGTCATTAACGAAAGACTGTATAATACCCATTAAAAGCATTAAGGATCACCGTGGCAACGGATTATACCAAATCTTCAAAATTTAATCAAAGTGAAGAAAAACCTCTTACAAAGTGTCCCTTTTTACTATGTAACATTACAACAGACCTGAGGCAGAGAGTAGTTGAGCAGTTAAAAATCAAAAGGTAACAAGTATCCATACATTTGAGAACACATTTTTTGTTTCGCAATGTGATTTTATCTGTATTGGTTTTGAACACTGAGACGCCTTTGGTTTACAACATTGTGAAGCTGTAGGTACAAGTATTGAATATTGGTTGAAGGTTTTCGTTTTCAGAGGATCCCTGCTCTAAGTGTTTGCATCTGGATTTTGTCGTTGTTTTTCTTTCCTCTATTTCCTTTCTTGTATTGGGTTGTTTCTTCTCATTTCTCTGTCAGTGTCTATTGTTGTCTTCATAGCCCTCAGGTGGGCTGTTTGTAAGCCCTCTAAAGGGCTTTTTTGGGAGCTGATGCCAACAGAGACGATAAGGGGAATAGAGGAAAGGGCAAAGAATTTCTACAAAGGGTTGTGATGAGTGATGTTAATATATACATGTAATTTTCAGTTTGGCCATGACCATGGTTCCAAGTACATGCACGGCCTCTTTTGTATTGTATTTTCTATAACTCATTCCCTGTGGTAACTATTGTGGCTGTGGGTGGGAACTCTGAACACTTTCCAGTTTGAAATTTAGTCGTAGTTCAAAGATGGTTTTTCTTTTGCTCATTATAAACACAAGACATAATACATTAGACATCAAAGTAAAGGAAAATCAATGAACCAGGATGGGATTCAGTATTTCGACGTTGGCTTAGATACTAGTGTTGGAAAATCGGTGTCCAGTCGAGTTGAATATTTGGTTTTCCATAGTGAAGCGAAAATCTGCGAGTCGAATGTTTGGCTAACCATAGCGTATGAGTTAAGCTGTTTTTTATTCTTATTCTGTACCTGCTTAGCTCAAGGACGGTTTACTTTTATGGTTATGACCTTTGCTGAAGGCAGGGGCAAGATGATGTGAATTAAAAGTACACGGACAGAGTTTTGTTTATGGTTTTGTCTCTGCTTACTTCAGGGACGGCACTTTATTTTTATTCTCCACCCGTGCTGGCTTAGTGCAGAAGTAGGCTGCTATTTATTTTTAGGGGGGTGGGTAGATTGGGCGGAAAGCATGTTCTGGCCACTTGTTGAGTTGTTAAAGGGGGTGAGGAGTGAGCGGTGAATGTGGTGAGATGGTCAAGGGCGCGTGACTGTGACACTGGATGGGGAACAGGGTTGGTGAATCCAAGTAGAAGTATGTTGGGAGAGGGGAAAATGAGACCAGATGGTGAGGGGGGGGGGGGGTTCTGGTGATATGGGGGGGGGGGGTGGGAAGGCTTTGTTCACGCTGAGGTTAACATTTGAAACCAACTTTCTAAATGGGTCACAAACTGTTGACTAGGCCAAACAGGGCCTTAGTATGTTTTGATTGTCAGTTGCTCGGTGTACAATTTAATCATTTAAAAAATAAGATCACAGATAAAAAAGCAAAAGTAAAACAGAAATATATGAACCCAGACATGCTAGTTGTAGTTTTGTTTCAGTTTTGATTCATTTTCAGCAGATTTGCCAAATGATGTCTGTTTCGTCTTTGCCAAAAAGCGGATAGATGTAATTGTAAAAAATCTCCACAGCACCTAATAGAGTGCATAGTGCTTCTGCTTTTGTCGTGTTTCATATTTCATCAAGATGTGACAACTTCTTGCAAACTGCCAGGGATGGGAATTCTCCGGAAATTTCCTGATTTCCGGATTTTTAAAATCAGTTAATCTTTTTTCCTAAGTAAAAACTATTTTGTTTGTTGTCCAACACACGAAATGGCCTTGGTGTATGTGTGTATTGCGGTTGGCAGTGATGCGGTATGTCAAAAGTTCAGGAATTTTTTTTGGTCACTAATTCCCATCCCTGAAACTGCTGAACGTGAGCCAAAAGCAAAATGGAACTGGAGCCAGCGTGTCTGGGCATGAACAGTAACAAAGAATCTTATCCGTGTAAAGTTACAACTTGAACCAGCAGGAACCGTTTATGTCGTGATATATGCCAAAAACGACATGTTGTAGTGGCTTGTTAGTTTGAGAAAAGATCTTTGCTGAAGCTTTTAGAGGCAATAATCAAGGGTTTAAATACATTTACTAGCGATATTCATGTCAGGCCAGAGTTTTCTGCTATTGTATGACAGTACACAATACAGCCTGCTACTGACACCCCCACTGTCTTGTGGGTCATCTCGGGAGAGAGGAAGACTAGGGGAAGGTAACCCTGAATACAAATACCACACTGCCTTGTGTGTTGCTATGATAGCAAAGGCTATGGGAGTAAACCCAGACAGAAAATCAGGAGTGGAGACCCGAAGGTGGTTGTCAGGGAGAACTGCATCAAATTGGCTTCCAGCATCTCCTGCAGCCGGACTAGTTCCAAATGTATTGACCTGGTCTCTCCCTTGGGTTTAACTAGAATGGCAGAGAGAGGGGTGGTGCCTCTGGGCAAAGCACCATCTCTTAAAAATAGCCCAGGCAAGGCAGCAAAACGAGGAGGCGTTTGCTCGGGCTTGGCAAGCGTCTGTCTCTCCTCTATAAGCCCACCCATTTCCGATTTGGAGAGGACACTCCAGCCATCCGTTACGGATGGGCACAACACGGGAGGTGGCAGTTACCGGTGATAAGCTCAATCCATTTGGCGTACGGATGAGCGCCAGGGGTCCCCTCTGTCGGTGGGAGCGGCTTTTCAGCTGCATTGATCAACTACCGCCCGCCGTAACCTGGGCAGCCCCCAGGCAGTTGGGTGTTGTTCCGCCACGTCAGCCTGCTTCATAAGGTGGTTGGAGCTAGACCAAAAGTCGAAAAGCTGACGTAAAGTGTGCACCTGGCAAAAACAGAAAAATACTAAAACTTGGTACCTGGAACGTCAGAACAATGCGCCCAGGCTTGCAACAGCAAGATCTCACTGATATTGACTCCATCAGGAAATCCCAAATTATTGATCGAGAACTTCAGCTACTAAACATCGACATCGCTGCCCTTCAAGAAACTCGACTTCCCGACTCCGGGTCAGTCAAAGAAGAAAACTACACCTTCTTCTGGCAGGGCCTTAGCAGCGAACAGCCGAGAATCCACGGCGTGGGCTTCGCCATAAAAAACTCCCTTATCAATTCGATCGCAACTCCAATTGGAGTGTCAGAACGCATCATGACACTCAGACTGAACACCCGGTCTGGTTTTACCAACATTATCTGTGTCTATGCCCCAACACTTACCTCCTCTGACGAAACCAAAGACATTTTCTACGAGGCATTGCAGAGGACTCTCCACAACATCCCTCTCACCGAAGGCCTGCTAATTCTGGGTGACTTTAACGCTCGAGTGGGAGCAGATCACTCCGCATGGCCAAAGTGCATTGGGCACTTCGGCATTGGCAACATCAACGAAAACGGGCAGCGCCTTCTGGAGCTATGCTCCGTAAACTCATTATGTGTTACAAACACGTACTTTGACCTTAAGAGATGCCAAAGAACATCATGGCGCCATCCCAGGTCTGGCCATTGGCATCAATTAGATCTTATTCTCTCAAGGAGGAAGAGTTTGGGCTGTATAAAAATAACTCGTTCCCTCCACAGTGCTGACTGTGACACCGACCATGCACTGGTAGTCAGCAAAATCAAAATTTCGGCCAAGAAAATATACAGATCAAAAGCCCCTTCAATCCCTAAGATCAATGTAACAGCAATCAGAGATGAATCAAATAGAAAGTCATTTGAAAAGTTATTTGTTGAAAGCATGGATAATGTCACCCAATGTGACTCGGTAGATGAAACATGGAACACTCTCAGTTCAAAAATTCATGACTGTGCCATCAAGTCTTTTGGACAGCATAAAGTTTCAAACAACGACTGGGTAGCCCAGAACAGCGAAATTCTCCTACCTCTCATTGAGCAAAAGAAATCTGCTTTCAATGAGTATAACAAAAATTGCAATCAGAGTACAAAAACTTGTTTGAAAAATGCAAAAGCTAAACTTCAGCTGGAGGTAAGACGTTGCGCCAACAAATACTGGACAGACTTGTGTAACAGCATACAAGAGGCAAATGAAAAGGGAGATATGAAAACCGCCTTTAGTCAGATGAAAGTAGCTCTTGGGCCAATCATCACCAAAAGCGCCCCACTTAAGTCTGTAAATGGTGAACCCATCACAGATAAAAATGAACAACTGAATAGGTGGGTAGAGCATTACTCTCTGTTGTATTCAACTGAGAAAAATATTCCACCAGATTTTGAGGAACACCTCCAAAAACTGCCAATAATGGCCGAACTTGACGCTGAACCTTCCTTAGTCGAGCTTTCCAATGCAATCGACCACCTGTCTGCTGGAAAAGCCACAGGAAGTGACAACATTCCTGCAGAGGTATTAAAAGACCTAAAAGGCCCACTATTACCACACCTGTATAATCTGTTACTGCAGTGTTGGAAAGAAGGCGTGATACCACATGATATGAGAGACGCCAAAATTGTCACACTTTACAAGAACAAAGGAGACAAAGGCGACTGCAACAACTATCGAGGCATATCCCTCCTCAGCATTACTGGAAAGGCTTTTGCTCGCGTCATCCTCTGCCGCCTTCAACAACTGGCGGAAAAAGTCTTACCAGAAACACAATGTGGCTTTCGAAGCAAACGATCAACTATTGACATGATATTTGCACTTCGGCAAATCCAAGAAAAATGTAAAGAACAAAACAGGCCGCTTATAACATGCTTTGTGGACCTAACAAAGGCTTTCGACACCGTAAGCCGATCTGGCCTGTATGCAGTCCTTAAATCCATAGGCTGTCCACCAACATTGCTAAAACTTATTGCATCCTTCCACACTGACATGAGGGCATGTGTCAACTTTGAGGGCTGCACATCCAATTCATTTGCTGTAAACAGCGGTGTGAAGCAGGGATGTGTTCTTGCTCCTACCTTATTTGGTATATATTTTGCAGCCCTACTCAAGAATGCCTTTGGTCAATGTTCAGGTGGAGTACTTATTAACACCAGAGTGGACGGCTCCATTTTTAATGTTGCCAGACTAAAAGCAAAATCTCGTACAGAGCATATTATGTTACAAGAGCTCCTCTTCGCAGATGATGCTGCAATCGTGGCCCACGATGAAACCACGCTCCAGGCTCTCATCAATAGCCTTGCCAAAGCCTGTGACAAATTCATGCTAAAGATCAGTGTCTCAAAAACTGTAGTTTTGACACAAGGCTTGCGAAACCCCAAACCAATCATGCTGAATGGCTCTCCTCTGGAGCAAGTGGGAAAATTCTGCTACCTAGGCTCAACCATCAATGGTAGCACAGACATAACAACTGAAATAAATGCCAGAATAGGAAAGGCGGCCACAGCTTTTGGCAAACTCTCAAAAAGGGTGTGGAACAATAGCAAGCTGACCATCAAAACAAAGGTACTCGTGTACCAAACTTGCGTCCTAAGCACCCTGCTGTATGGCTCAGAGACATGGACCACCTACTCCAAACATGAAAGATCCCTCAACTCCTTCCACCTGCGCTGCCTACGCAAAATTCTCAAGATCAAGTGGCAAGACAGGATCTCAAATATCGAAGTTCTGAGCCGAGCCAACATTCCATCAACTCAGGCTCTCCTAGGCAAAAAAAGACTGCGGTGGCTTGGACATCTCCACCGTATGGAAAATGATCGCATCCCCAGACAAATTCTCTACGGGGAACTTGCTACTGGCAACCGACCCAGAGGTAGGCCACATCTGCGATTCAAAGACACTTGCAAGGTCACGATGAAAGCATTCAACATCGACCCCAATGAATGGGAGAACCTTGCAAATGATCGAAGCAGATGGAGACAAAAATTGCGCAGTGGCACGCTCGCAATAGACTTCAAGGCAAAAGAAACATACCTGACAAAACGACAGAGGCGGAATGAAAACACTCGCCAAAGTGAACCCAAAAGACTGACCTGCAATCACTGCCATCGCACTCTCGGGTCAAACATTGGTAGAATAAGCCACGAGAGAAGCTGTCAGTCAAAATGAAAGTGAATATTCTAGCTGCTAAGACCGTCTGTAAAGACGCTAAAGGCCATATATACTAGCGATATAGCACAGCAGCATTTCAAGGAGATGATTTAATCATTTTTTTTCATTTATTTATTTATTTATTTATTTACATTTTCATGTCATTTGTTCACTTTGAGACTCAACTTTTGGCAATAAGAGTACAGGTAGTATGATTTAAAACTGGCACGAATATGTGATAAAGTCAACCAGAAATACACAAATGGCAGGCAAATGTCAATGGATGTCACCGATCGGCTGTTGGAACCTCATTCAAACTGAACTCAAAGGTTGCTGTTCGGGGGACATAGTGTTTTACATTGACAGCTGTAGATGAGCACTGAACACAACACAACTCACTCACTCATTAGTTTTATCTGTTTAGCTTTGTAATAGGACTACGCTAACCTAACAACAACCTCAAAAATTAGTCTTAACCTTTTGAGAGCTGTAGCCTTGGTCTACTGTTGGGAACCCCAGAAAGCTTTGACAGCTGTAGCCCTGGTCTACTGGTGGGAACCCCAAGCAGCTTTGAGAGCTGTAGCCCTGGTCTACTGGTGGGAACCCCAAGCAGCTTTGAGAGCTGTAGCCCTGGTCTACTGGTGGGAACCCCAGAAAGCTTTGAGAGCTGTAGCCCTGGTCTACTGGTGGGAACCCCAAGCAGCTTTGAGAGCTGTAGCCCTGGTCTACTGGTGGGAACCCCAGGCAGGTTTGAGAGCTGCAGCCCTGGTCTACTGGTGGGAACCCCAAGCAGCTTTGAGAGCTGTAGCCCTGGTCTACTGGTGGGAACCCCAAGCAACTTTGAGAGCTGTAGCCCTGGTCTACTGATGGGAACCCCAGAAAGCTTTGAGAGCTGTAGCCCTGGTCTACTGGTGGGAACCCCAGACAGGTTTGAGAGCTGTGGCCCTGGTCTACTGGTGGGAACCCCAAGCAGCTTTGAGAGCTGCAGCCCTGGTCTACTGGTGGGAACCCCAAGCAGCTTTGAGAGCTGTAGCCCTGGTCTACTGGTGGGAACCCCAGAAAACTTTGAGAGCTGTAGCCGTGGTCTACTGGTGGGAACCATAAGCAGTTTTGAGAGCTGTAGCCCTGGTCTACTGGTGGGAACCCCAAGCAGCTTTGAGAGCTGTAGCCCTGGTCTACTGGTGGGAACCCCAAGCAGCTTTGAGAGCTGTAGCCCTGGTCTACTGGTGGGAACCCCAGGCAGGTTTGAGAGCTGTAGCCCTGGTCTACTGGTGGGAACCCCAGGCAGGTTTGAGAGCTGCAGCCCTGGTCTACTGGTGGGAACCCCAGGCAGGTTTGAGAGCTCCAGCCCTGGTCTACTGGTGGGAACCCCAGGCAGGTTTGAGAGCTGTAGCCCTGGTCCACTGGTGGGAACCCCAGGCAGGTTTGAGAGCTGTAGCCCTGGTCTACTGGTGGGAACCCCAAGCAGCTTTGAGAGCTGATGCCCTGGTCTACTGGTGGGAACCCCAAGCAGCTTTGAGAGCTGATGCCCTGGTCTACTGGTGGGAACCCCAGACAGGTTTGAGAGCTGTAGCCCTGGTCTACTGGTGGGAACCCCAGGCAGATTTGAGAGCTGTAGCCCTGGTCTACTGGTGGGAACCCCAAGCAGCTTTGAGAGCTGTAGCCCTGGTCTACTGGTGGGAAGCCCAGTCAGGTTTGAGAGCTGATGCCCTGGTCTACTGGTGGGAACCCCAGGCAGGTTTGAGAGCTGTAGCCCTGGTATACTGGTGGGAACCCCAAGCAGCTTTGAGAGCTGTAGCCCTGGTATACTGGTGGGAACTCCAGGCAGGTTTGAGAGCTGCAGCCCTGGTCTACTGGGGGGAACTCCAGGCAGGTTTGAGAGCTGCAGCCCTGGTCTACTGGTGGGAACCCCAGGCAGGTTTGAGAGCTGCAGCCCTGGTCTACTGGTGGGAACCCCAGGCAGGTTTGAGAGCTCCAGCTCTGGTCTACTGGTGGGAACCCCAAGCAGCTTTGAAAGCTGTAGCCCTGGTCTACTGGTTTGAACCCCAGGCAGGTTTGAGAGCTGTAGCCCTGGTCTACTGGTGGGAATCCCAGGCAGGTTTGAGAGCTGTAGCCCTGGTCTACTGGTGGGAACCCCAGGCAGCTTTGAGAGCTGTAGCCCTGGTCTACTGGTGGGAACCCCAGGCAGCTTTGAGAGCTGTAGCCCTGGTATACTGGGGGGAACTCCAGGCAGGTTTGAGAGCTGCAGCCCTGGTCTACTGGTGGGAACCCCAGGCAGGTTTGAGAGCTGCAGCCCTGGTCTACTGGTGGGAACCCCAGGCAGGTTTGAGAGCTCCAGCTCTGGTCTACTGGTGGGAACCCCAAGCAGCTTTGAGAGCTGATGCCCTGGTCTACTGGTGGGAACCCCAAGCAGCTTTGAGAGCTGATGCCCAGGTCTACTGTGGGAACCCCAGGCAGGTTTGAGAGCTGTAGCCCTGGTCTACTGGTGGGAACCCCAGGCAGATTTGAGAGCTGCAGCCCTGGTCTACTGGTGGGAACCCCAGAAAGCTTTGAGAGCTGTAGCCCTGGTCTACTGGTGGGAAGCCTAGGCAGGTTTGAGAGCTGATGCCCTGGTCTACTGGTGGGAACCCCAGGCAGGTTTGAGAGCTGTAGCCCTGGTATACTGGTGGGAACCCCAGGCAGCTTTGAGAGCTGTAGCCCTGGTATACTGGGGGGAACTCCAGTCAGGTTTGAGAGCTGCAGCCCTGGTCTACTGGTGGGAACCCCAGGCAGGTTTGAGAGCTGTAGCCCTGGTCTACTGGTGGGAACCCCAGGCAGGTTTGAGAGCTCCAGCTCTGGTCTACTGGTGGGAACCCCAAGCAGCTTTGAAAGCTGTAGCCCTGGTCTGCTGGTTTGAACCCCAGGCAGGTTTGAGAGCTGTAGCCCTGGTCTACTGGTGGGAACCCCAAGCAGGTTTGAGAGCTGTAGCCCTGGTCTACTGGTGGGAACCCCAGGCAGGTTTGAGAGCTGTAGCCCTGGTATACTGGTGGGAAGCCCAGGCAGGTTTGAGAGCTGTAGCCCTGGTCTACTGGTGGGAACCCCAGGCAGGTTTGAGAGCTGCAGCCCTGGTATACTGGTGCCGTGATGGGAACCCCATGCAGCTGTATGCCATACCACCGATAAAACAGTGTGGAGATGTGCTGAGACCGTGGCCCCAGTATACTGGTGGGAACCCCATGCAGCTATATGCCATACCACCGGTAAAACGGTGTAGAGATGCGCTTTGTTTTATGGACTGCGGAAAGGCAGTTTCTTTGCACCATTCATGATGCCTGTTAGAAACTACATCTGGGAAAGGTAAACAAGATGTCTGCGACCAAGCGGCATATGGTTTCTGTGAGTTTTGAGTGAATTTGTTGGTGTTTTTCAACATGAAACGTGCAGAGCCTCAATCCCGAACTTCTGGTACGAAACGCCATTTCGAAGATTTCTCTGAATTAGATGCGGAAAATGATGACTATCCAATCAGTGATTAAGAAAGTGAGCCAGAGGATGATGAGTTGGACACTGACAACGACAAAGGGCAGGAGGTAGATTTAGGGATAGCTGGTTTTCCACACAAAGTCTCCGGAGCTCAGGTACAGAGTCACATTAGGGTCAGGAGATCAGGGCTCAAAGCGTTAACAAAGTTCCAACAGCTGACCAAAGATGTGTTTGTCTGGCAGGATTATTCTGTAGGACAATAACATAAAATTGATGTCTTGAAAGTTTGCTGTCATCATGTTGACTCAGTGGTTTTTCAAAGTCTGTGGGTTTCCAGCAGGGCTTAGAACTAGGTCAAAATGTGGCCTAAAAAATAAGAGAGAAAAAAGACTCAGTCAAAGAGCTTATTTTTTTCTTCTATTTCTAATTTGAAAAATTTCTAAAATGATTGTATACTTTATTGTTGGCCCCAAAAACAGGTATTTGTGACCTACAACTTTTCTCTCTGTCTTTTTTTTTTAGTGTTGTTTGGGGCCATATTTAAACTACATGTAGTTCATAATGCACAGATTTCATGCTGTGGAGATTGGTGAAGGGTTTGTGGAGGTGGTCAAAGGTGTAACATCATGTGTATAGGCAGTCAAGTACAACTGCTGTGGAGGAAAAACTTTTGGATATGAAATAACCCAAAATTGATCAGCCTAATTAGTTGTTGTTTTTGTATGCATCTCCTGTAAAGTTTGTACTTTGAACATAGGGATAGAAACATTTCCAGGCAATCAGATGATTTTCTTTTGTTCTTGTACTGAACTTTTCTTTTTCTGTCTTTCAGGATACAATCAACCAGGGAGCACATCCACCGTATATTGGACAACAGGGCACTCCATCTAGTGCTAGTGGCTCAACAAACTCCTCACTGGAAAGTTTCACTAATGATGAAACTACAAATAGTAGGGCACCAATTATTCGGCCAAAGCGTCCAAAAAGAAAAGCAAAAATGAATGTAAGCGAAGAGAGAAATGCTTTTCCTATGGTTCCTCAGAAATCTTGGAATGAAGCCCAAGGTGACCTTGGCTTCTCAGGGGGAAGCAAATCAGGTGAGGAGGTCAAGAATGGGTTTGAGGTGACCAGTGCTGAAGGGTCATCAGAAATGAGTCATCCAGAGGAAGTCAGAACTTCAGACGAAGCTTCAGCTTCCCCGTACATGAGGATGAGCGTGAGACCAAGTTCCTCACAAGAACATGAGGTTTCTCAGGCCATGACACAGGAGAACAATCACCAAGTTGGCGTAATTGGTCCAATGGATTCCATCATCTTGCAAGTGTGTCATGACAATGTAACCAGGCCGGAAACGGATGTCAGTGACAAGCAGGAAATAGATTATTCTCTTCTGGCACCAACAGAAGTAGAAAAACCAACAAATTCTGGCTATGTTGCTCGAGATGACATCCCAGCTAAACAAGACTCGCTGCAGAATCAAGGGGAAGCTCTTATAGAGGAAATCCCCTTGTGTCCTGTATTACCAGTTTCAGAAATCACATGGCCAACGACAGGATCAGCTGTGGTCTCAGACAGCAGTGACCAGCAAGACAGTACAAGAACTCCTGTCAGCACAGAGACAGATTGCTCAGACTATATCTCAAATTCAGCTGAACCAGTGACAGACACTGACTCAGCCACTGGCCCTGTTTCTCCCCAGCAACTGACGGACAACAGACCAACTCCAGCTGACAATTCAGACATTTGTGAGGCAATGCCGGCAAACCCATCATCACCATCAGTGTTGGGATTGGACACCCAGGAGATGAGTGATTACGTTCCCCATTGATTTTGAAGGGCTTAAGTATAGATCAATAGAAAGAAAAAACTTCCAAGTCTCTGTGTACATTGAAAGTTAACCAGGTGAGAAAGTCACTAAATCCTCAGAGAGAGAGAGAGAGAGAGAGAGAGATATGAAAATATTTACAGTCAACATTGTTTAGCATGATGTCCGGGGGACATAATAAATAACATCGCACAATCCATCAAATCATGCCCCAGTGCTGAAAATGAGGGTAAAAATGCTACTTTTGTATATAGGGCGACTTTTCAAGACCTGGGTAGGTGTATGTAATACATTTTCATGTTAATTCTTAAGCAGTCTGGTCAGCCCAATCTGGCATTTTAATGTCATAATCAGAAGTTCCATTAACTCACTTGCGACAGATCCGCCAACATTTGGCGGACTGGTCGCTTTACAAAGTGGATGGATCCGCCACCCCTTGGCGGACCGTGGTATTTATTTTTTCTCTCTGTCCCTAACCGGCTGAGAGCTGGCGGAACCGTCGCCAGCGCTAGTATAGCCATTTGTCTTGTTTCGTGCAAAGTTTCACGGAGATCCCGGTGTTTTTAAAGAGAAGTCACTCTGAGTGACCCAGACAGTGCATTGAGAGAGGAAAACGTCCTCGCAGTGCTGTGCGATGGCTTCTAAAAAACGAAGGCCCAGAACAAATGTTTTTGAACTTTTTGATGAAAACAGTTCAGATTACGATTTAAGTGATGATCAAGACCCAGAGTTTTTGCTTGGGCCATACGAAAGTGATAATTCAGATCATGAATTTTCCGAAAAGTCAAAATATGGGTAATTTTTAATAAATCAAAAAAAAAAAAAGTTTTGAACATACAGTATTTCTGTTTGTTTTATTACATTGTGCATTGTATTATGTTTATTGTGTCAAAATAACAAGACAATTGAACAATTTTGAGCTACTTGGTGATTTTTTAAAAACACCCTGAAAACGCCAGTCTCCAGCGTATGTAAAATTTCCAAAGGTCCAGTCTCAAGTGAGTTAATGGACACCCGACACCTATTATAGACAAGTCTCCCTCCCTTCTTCACCCTCCCACTGTTCATACTAGCGTCATGTAGCGCTGAGACGAAACTAACACAACCAACATCGCCCGTCTGCGGTGACCGAGTGAGCATGGTATTTGGCACCTTCGTGGACTTGCTGGTGCCGACTGTCTTTACTCTGTGTCCTGTGAAAACGATTGAATCCCTATTGAGTACTTTAAAAAAAATGGCCACGCATGTCACCTCCACGTGGGTAACCACCATTTGCTCTTCCTCCCTATCATAACTCCCGTCCCCAATGCCTGACACGGGTAAAATCAGTGGCCATACGCATTTTATGACATCTGATGCATTATTTATCATTATACTGCATTATTGGTCCACGTGATGAATAACACATGGCAATGATAATGAGCTCGCCTGAGTGTTGGGAATTGGTGATGCCGGCAGATAAAATTGCAAAATCGCACACTCGTGGACAAAGCGACCGCATGCAGTCACACCCATGGCGGCACAGGCGCACACTGGATAGGTGACATAACAGGTGTAAGCATGGCGAGGCAGACTCAGAACAATGGCTGGTACGAGCTGTAGTGAAACAGCGATTATGAAATGGTATGTGGAGTCAACTGTATTTACAGTGGTTGTTTAGCCTCAGGCTCTTACAACTCATGACTTTTACTTTTAAGAAAAATGACACTTGATTTTGGTGATTTGCTGAACCACCAATACAACTTTCCAACCATCAGCTTGACCCGAGGGGAACTGACACCCTGGTCAGTCAGAACCAAGGTCCATAGGTCAGGGAACTGACACCTTGGTCAGTCAGAGCCAAGGTCCATAGGTCAGGGAACTGACACCCTGGTCAGTTGGAACCAAGGTCCATAGGTCAGGGAACTGACACCCTGGTCAGTCAGAACCAAGGTCCATAGGTCAGGGAACTGACACCCTGGTCAGTCGGAACCAAGATCCATAGGTCAGGGAACTGACACCCTGGTCAGTCGGAACCAAGGTCTATAGGTCAGGGAACTGACATCCTGGTCAGTCAGAACCAAGGTCCATAGGTCAGGGAACTGACACCCTGGTCAGTCAGAGCCCAAGTCCTTAGGTCAGGGAACTGACACCCTGGTCAGTCAGAGCCCAAGTCCATAGGTATACCATAAAAGATGTCAGTTTTGTTATGCGAGCTGAAAAAATTGTAAACCCCTGACTTTCCAATTTTTCAGGACAAATAAAAAAAATCTAAAATGGTTCCTGTTCACTCTGTCCTCTGGAACCTCTGATCTCACGCACAATGAGGTTCTCTGAGGCCAGTAGTCATAGGTGTGTAAAAAAATAAAGTAAACCTGTAATCATTCTGAAGGGCACAGTTTCTCAGGTCAGAACAAATCTCTCAATAATTCATGAATGTCATTCCTTTCTGTGTATAGAAAGGTTCCTGTTTTTGTGTGAAGTTGTTTTGGTGTTACAAGTACCCGTCTCACAGACTATCACTGGAACCATTCTTTGCACTTGGTATAGGCCCATTGCGGATATCGGCCATTTTAGTTGTTAGGACCCACGCTTCACCATGGCGATGGTAGCACTGATTTTGATTCGTTAGCTGATTTGCACGGTGAGCTTTTCAGGCGTCACGAACCAATTGGCGGCGAGCTAAAAAAAACTTCACTACAGTAAACAATGACACGTGTGTTCACGCACATGGGAGACGTTCGGTCAATTCTTTCACTTCTTTTCCTTTGTTTACACGGATGGTAGGGAATCTGACCAGCTTGGATCCATCCTTTCCACCACTGACATAACAGTCAACTGCAATGCAATCAGCAGACATTTTAACCGCTTAAACATATCTCGAAGTTACACGCGTCAGCTGATCCACCCGCCATTTTAGGTGTCCGAAGTACAAAACAAAAACACTCGGTGACGTCATTCGCAATGGGCCTATAGCAAACACATGTGCTGCAGCCTTTGACTGTGATTCTGTTCTTTTTATTCCAACACTATTAATTCTTTCTCTGTTGTAAAACAAATCTAGTTACAGTTCAGATTTTTAATTTTAGTTATGAACATTTCCAATACAAAAGGCACAACATTTCTACAGAAATGATATTTGAGAATGAGTGGTCCAGGATGGCCACCTTGATGATTTGACCCACTTTACTGATCTCACAATGTGCCAGCTGAAATAATCATCTAGCAAAATATTTGAAAAAAAGGGGGGGGGGGGGGGAGGGGTAACTTGAACAGTTTCTTTGACCTCAGAGACTTTTAGAAACCGCAGAATATTTGCCAACCAGTTAGCTGATGTTTGACTCATGTTTTACAAACTGTTTTTATTTGTATATACCATATAGTATCTTAATTGCTGAGTGTTATTTTTAATACTGTTTGTGGCTTGGCTTTTTGTCATATTGATTGGCCCTGTGTCAATCCCTGTCTCTTGGCCTATTGTTGTCACAGATTTCCATTCTTGGAAAGTCAGACGTGTATTTACACATGAGTCAAGATTGATGGTTATTGACCCTAGAAAAATGAAAAACAGACCAGAAATGACTCTAAATGAAATTGTACCCAGTAAAACTCATGGAATTTGACAGTAATTGATTCGGTGACTGTTTGCTTGCCTGGAGTTTGCATCCACATTGCCGAAACGTGCTGTTAAAACATAAATGCCCGCAGAAGTAAATATAGGCAATCCGTCACCAGCCCCAGTATTTTGGTCCCTGTATCAGCATTTCACACATTGTCTGGAGCTGGCCAGGAACGAGCATGGGGTGACAAGAAAATTGTGATTAAAATGTCGTGGTGGTTCATTGATCAATCAGTAGATTTGACATTTGAAAAGTGGAAATGCAAAAAGTACTAAGTACTCAGTTCTCAGGTTTGAGAAAATTAAGATTAGCATTCGACTGTCTGAAGGCCTCATTTTTTTCCCTTTCATGTCTAATTCTTGGTAGAAAGGAGTATATAGCTTCTTTATTGTTTGTTTCTACATGCAGGATTTTGTCACGTGCAATTTTTTGTTGTTGTTCTCTCATTTCAGCTTCAGTCAGCAATGAAGTATTATTTTGTGTGAAACATTTACATAACTTAAGATTGTCTGGATGGTTTGGGCAATGCGTGTAATTGTAAATTTATTGTATTTGTACAATCCTAGTCTGATGTATAAAATATGTGCAATTTAACTCTGGGCATAGTACGATTTGTAATACAGGTATGTGTATTAAGTTTCATGTAAAAAATGTTTTGGTGAATTCACACCGTGGTTGAAAGGTATTACAGTAGCAGGAGAAAATGTGAACGTTTTCCCCTCATTTTCTTGCATTTAATTAGCCCTGGAATTTAACATTTTAGCCTGGAAAAGCCTGGGAAAATCATGGCCAAAGAGGTGCAAGATCTCTCTTGTAATGTCACCAGTTTTCCATTTTTCCTATCTGCAAATTTTGTGAGCTTCAAAAAAAAACAAAAACCAAAAAAAAAAAAAACTCGTCGAAGTTTGGATTTTGTTTTTAACCATTTTATGACCTTTTTGCAGTGAAAGCTGGCAAATGGTTGGTTGTTCAGTGGAACTGTGATGATGCCACTAGTGCCATGAAGTAAGTGACCTATGTCTGAGCCTTGCCAGGTTGCCATTGCCATAGCATTAGCAATATGATTGTTGTTGTTGTTGTCCTGTTGATGATTGTTCAGTGTGCCATAGGTGAACAATGCTCTTTTTTTTTTTTTTTTTGTATAACATTTATTTATACATCTAATTATATATTACGCACTTTCTCCACCTTTGAACGCAAAAGGCTTTTTTATTAGGCCATCTACAGTAACCAAATTTTACATGTTCATTTCAAATACAGCGGAGGGTGCACGAAAGTTTTTATTATTTTGCTTAGTGTGGTTCTTGGATTTATAGAAAATGCATTGTTTCATCGTGTTGTCAATAGCTCTAATTTTCATCCTCCATCTTGGCTCCATTCTGTTACGGCACCGTGCATGTCATAAAAAGTAACCACATCAAGCCTTCAGTTCGGTGCGTAGTGTCCTGGCGCGCATGAGTTCTGAAGCAAGACTGCAGATTACTACTTTTATTATAAGAGAGAGAGAGAGAGAGAGCACATGATTGTTTATTCCGGGCAATGCCCGGTACGTCATCTAGTATATACATATTTATAATGAACATGGTTTTAATTATTTGTCACAATGACAGATTTGTGATGTGTGTAGGTGTATTTTTAAAAAATGTCCATCAGGTTCTCATCATGACATTCCCTTAATGTTGTAATTTAAAGTTGATGTGAAACGAATTCAAACGCTTGTGTAGAAAATTCAAAGAAAATTGTTGCCTTTTGGTGTTTTGTCAGTCAATGGTTTTCATATATAATAGTTGAGGATAGCATTGTCATGCACTGTAGTACCAAACTTTTTTTGTCTACAGCTGTTCCTACATCATATTTGATATTATTTTTTGAGTTGACAAAATGTCCGAGGAACACAAAATGAGACTGTCCACTCTGGCAATTTTCCAAAGGACCAAAAAAAAAATAAAAGTGGATCCTTCCTCTTATCTCATTGAGTGTTTCTTCACCAGGCACCTATGTACAGTTATTGAACAATGAAGGGCATTTTCAGTATTGAGATCTGATTATTAGTTTGTAAAAAGGTGGAGAAAAAAATTGGCCGGTGGTGTCGTTAGTGTATTTTGTCTTAATGGGGGAGTGTCATTGATCCTCGACCTGTATATTGGCCTCACCGCGCAACACGTGAGGCCAATATTGTGGCCCACATACTGCAAACCGGGTCCAGCGGGAGGCCAGTATATATTGTATGGCAGCGTTGCTCCTCGTGTTTTCTTTATTCGGTTGCCGTGACAACCTTTGTTTTCACACAATTTTCGCGTGTTTATCTATGCAGCCATCCCTACTATATCTAACAAAAAATGGTATCATAGGATTACGTTTATTACGATGCAACTATTCGTAACTTTTGGTCATACTCGTGTAGGCCTAATAGTACTGACGGTCTGAAATTCGAACTGGGGAAAATCTTGGGGAAACTTTTACTTTGATGCTGGTTGTCATCTACATGTGAAATGAGAAGAAAGGGGCCATGTGCATATTTGAGACACCATTCTATGTCTGTATTTATGAATTCCGATGTAATACTAAGGCATGCTGCATAAGGGCGTCTGTCTGTAGGTTTTTATCAGGGAAAACTGGGAAAAAATTACCGACTTTTTCGTTGGTCGTTGTCTTTATTTGATGTGGTAATTAGAGAGATATTGTGTTGCTTTGATAAAATCGCTTGTGTGTGCTCTAGGACCTGGAAATCACATCTCTCGCTAAAACTAACAACATAGTACATGGAAGCTTTACATAGTAGAGGAGGGAGAAGGCAATGCCATGATACATGTGGTTAGTAAATTAATCACCTGGCTTAAAAAATAATTTGTTCACCTGAATGGCCTGATTTAGGGGCAGAAAAAGCGCAGAGGTCTTGGGAAAATGATAAAAAGTATGTTAAACGGCATGTAAATGCAGAAAATTCTTGATTTTGGGCCTTCCATTTAACAATAAAATTTACTGCATATCATCACAATACTTTCTCCAAATATCATAGGGGTCACTTACAATTTATCCACCACTTTTGTTGTTAATGCGTCCTAAAGCAAACACGATACAATGTTCAAAAGGACCCGATTGACCCGACCGCCAAGGTTATCGGCAACATGCGAACGGTTGGCTTACTGGCCGCGGGCTATCCCCGCACGGGGCGCTACGTGAACGAGCTCACTCAAAGTAGGACGAGGGTTAAAAGCTAACACAGTGATGTAGCACTAAGATCATTGATGTTTCATACAAAGGAAGGTAAATCATGTGAATCATACCAGTGCTTAGGCATTTATATTTATGTTTACAATGAAATTAAGTAAATCAAATATAACTACTACTACTATTTCCTGTTGCACCCACTGGTGCTTAGGGCAGCAACAAAGGATCTCCAGCCCTGTCTGTCCTGGGCCATCTTTGCGAGAGTTCCCCATGAGTGATTGAAGGATTTCATCTCTGCCTCGATTGTTCTCCGCCAGGTTGCCTTGGGTCTGCCTCGCTTGCGCCGTCCCTCCGGTGTCCACTGAAGTGCTGTTTTGGTTATAGAATTTGCTTCCTTTCGCAGCACGTGTCCAAGCCATCTCCATCGTCTCTTCGTGATGATGTTGGCTATTTCTTCTTGCTTGCATCGCCTTAGTAGTTCCTGATTAGAAATCTTGTTTGGCCAAAAGATGCGGAGAATCCTACGAAGACATGTGGTGTGGAAGGAAGACAACTTGGCGAGATCACCTTCTGTCATTCGCCAACACTCTGATCCATACAGGAGTGTGGATAGGACACAGCTTTGGTACAGTCTGATCTTGGTGTTGATGCCGTATTGTGTCGATTTCCAGATGTTGCTCATACTTTGAAAGACAGCCCTTGCATTTCCCAGCCTACTTTGGATGTCCTCCTTTGTGCCACCCTCTGGTCTGATAATGCTACCAAGGTATTTAAATTTGTCCGTCGTGGTGAGGTTCTTGTCATCTACTTGCACTGGTGCTGGAGTGTCTACATTTAGGGTCATAATCTCTGTCTTCTTCTGGCTAATCCGAAGGCCTACTTTGCATCCAAAATTATGTAGTCTCTGCGTCTTATCTTGCATATGTTGGTGACTATGTGACAATAGCGCAAGGTCATCCGCAAAGTCCAAATCCTCTAGGTTGTCGAAGAGTGTCCATCTGATGCCTCTTGGTGCATCCTCTGTAGTTTTCCGCATAATCCAGTCGATTACGAGGTTAAACAAAATTGTTGACATCACACATCCTTGCCGTACACCAGTTTTCACTTCAAAGGATGCATCACTGTTTCCGACACTGCAAGTGAAGTTCTTGTAAAAGCTTTTGATGAGTTCAACAAGCTTGCTGGGAATCCCATAGTGTCGAAGAATGCGCCATATACTCTCTCTGTGGATGCTGTCGAAGGCCTTTTCGAAGTCAACGAAGTTCACATAGAGCTGCCTTTGCCATTCTGAACACTGTTCTATGATGTTTCGGAGTGTGAAGATCTGGTCAATGCATCCTTTCCCCTTTCGGAATCCGGCCTGTTCCTTTCTCAGTGTCTTGTCCACAGCATCTGACATACGTTGCACAATGATCTTGGCAAGGATTTTGCTGGGTATAGAAAGGAGAGTGATACCACGCCAGTTGTTGCAATCGCTGAGTGCTCCTTTCTTGGGTATTTTCACTATTCTGCCTTCATTCCAGCTCTTTGGTACTGCTTCTGCTTCCCAGATAGCTGTGAACAGTGGCTGAAGGATGGTGGCTGACTGATCCGGATCTGCTTTGAACAGTTCTGCAGTCAAGTTGTCTTTTCCTGGGGCTTTGCTGTTTTTTAGGCTCTTTATTGCTGCCACTATCTCTTCTTTCTTTGGTGGATCTATGTTGATGTCAAGGTCTTCAGCAGCATCTTGTATTATTATTCTATCTTCAGGTGGTGGCCGGTTTAGTAATTCCTGAAAGTGCTCTGTCCAGCGTGTATCCTGTTCTCGTTCTGTAGTCAGTAGTTTCCCATTCTTGTCTTTGATTGGAACACTTGGTCTTCCACCGTACTTACCACAAATGCGCTTAGTGATCTTGTGGAGCTTACCCTGTTCTCCTCTTGCTGCTGCCTCCTCCGCATCTGCCGCTAGCTGTTCCATGGCTTCTCGTTTATCTTTCTTTACTAGTCTCTTCACTTTCTTATTTAACTCTGTGTAGCTATGTTGGTACCTCTCTTTCAGCCTTTCCGATTTCACTTGTAGGAGTTTCTTTTTCATGACTTTCCTCTCCTCGATCACATCCCATGTTCTTTGTTGGATCCACTCCTTGCTTTTCCCTTTCTCATTAAATCCAAGGCAGGCTACACTGCTCTCTGTGTACACTGTAGTTACTCTTTTCCACTCTGAATCGATTCCTCTTTCTTTAGGGTTGTTCTTATCAGACTCTCGTAGAGCCTGGAATCGGTTCTTGACTTGTATGTTGAAGGCATTTCTAACACTTGCATCTCTCAGTTTCTGAATATTAAGGTGTCTTTGCTTTGATGTCTTGATTCCGGTCTTGTTCAGTTTAATTTTGATAAGTGCTGCCACTAGATGGTGGTCGCTGGCTACGTCAGCTCCTCTTTTCACTTTCACATCTAGAAGGGATCGTCTCCACATACCGTTGATCATCAAATGGTCTATTTGGTTCTTGTCTCTTCCATTTGGAGAATTCCATGTGAGTTTGTGAATTTCTCTGTGTGTGAAAAGGGTCCCTCCGATGACTAAGTTGTTCAAGGCACAAAAATCCACAAGCCTTTCTCCATTGTCATTCCTTGTTCCAGTTCCATGTTTTCCCATTACTCTTTCATAATTTATATCATCTTTACCTACCTTAGCATTGAGGTCTCCCATGACAATGATGAGATCATGCCGTGGCGTCATGTCCATTTCCCCCTGGAGTTGTTCATAAAAGTCGTCTTTGTCTGTGTTGTCGTTTTCGTTGGTTGGTGCATAACATTGGATGACAGTGATGTTTGTGTGTCGTCCTTTCATCCTCATCCTCATCAGTCTGCTATTGACTGGTTTCCACTCCAACAAGCATTTGTCCAGTCCTTTCTTTAGGATGATGGCTACTCCTTCATGATGTTGGTCATCCTCTCTTCCAGAGTAGAGAACGGTTTCTCCAGTGGATGTTTTGATCCTTCCAGATCCAGTCCATCTGCTCTCACTTACACCCAGGATGTGTAGGTTGTAGCGCCTCATCTCTGATGTTACTTGTGCTAACTTACCCGATTCATACATTGTTCTAACATTCCAGTATCCAATCCTGGTCTTGGTTTTGGCGGTGTTCAGTTCCTCCTTCATCCTGCTAGCAGTTTCCTTTCGGCTTTCACTACTTGCATTCATACGAGTCGCGAGGTACTCAGAAGGTCCATCACATCCAGAACGTTGGTTTTTCCATGTTGCTGTTTCCGTAACGATTTTTGTTTCTCCAAGTAAGGTCACCCCAACAAGGATTTCAGGGTAGGGTTGTTAGCCCTACGCCCAACCCCCGAACCTGGAGGGCCGGTCTGTTCAATCTTGTCTGGTCCTTCCCCCATGACCTGTCCAGCTTGCTTAAAGCTATCAGGGGCACGAGGCCTCCGCTGGCTTAGCTCCTGGGATCACTGGGACACGCAAGCCACTCCTCCACGTCAAGGCATGAACAATTGGAGCAGAAATCAAATATAAGAGATACCGAAAATGAACAAGTTCACAATCCTTTTAGCTCTTGCAGATTCATATTGTATACATTTACAAGTATGTAGATGTAGTAGCCTAGTTGTCATAAAATTGTGGACTTTGTACATGTATTTGTTTTAGAGAATCTGACACGATCTTTGAATTCTTGAGATCATGAAGACATTTTGGATCTATATGTTCAATATTAATTTTATTATTATTATTATTATGAATTTCTTACAAATCTGTGTGTCTCATGCTTTGTCTAAGTGGCTAAGGTAAAAGTTTGTTCCTTTGATGTAGTCATCATTCTTGAAGATAATGTTTTGTATGTTGTGATTCCTTCGACAAATTCCTTTTATGTCCAATACATGTACTACTTTTACAAGAGATTTAATCTGAAAAATGTTTTGTGTTGTCAGAATGCTTAGAGGAGAGAGAAATATTTGTTTATATTTAAATGTATATATTTCTGAATTTTCATACTCTATTGGCAGCTTCTATGCAATAATTTTGACTTTACCCTTTATTTACTGGATGTGCTTTACTTCATCAAATTCATAACCAGTACTTAAAACTAGACTTGATTTTTCTACATGTTGTATGCCATCATGACTGGAGATGGGCATCTCCGTATGTTTAAAATTTTCTTTTTTCTTTCTTTCATGCGGGTGGGAATATATGAATAAATAAGAACAATTTTGGGGTATGGATACTCACTTGTCACTTGTCACTTGTCACTTGTCACTTGTTAGCTCTCGGCAAAACAACAAAATTTTGGAGGTCTAGAATTTTGCTCTGCATGAAGACTATCACATTGAAGGAGGGAAACGGAAGTAAACGGAAATTATTAAAGCTTGTGAAAGGGGGGATCAGTAGAATGGAAGAGTTCTCAGCACGTAATTGGGAGGCTGAAAATGCAGAAGGGACTTTTAAATCCTGTCAGTAAATAAAGGATTACGGAAAATGAAACATGTCCAAGTGAGCCACAGGCTAATCATTCAGCAACATTATCGTTTAGTGAAGTACATGAATGTATTGTGAGTGCAAATAGTTCTCAGGAGACCAGAGCATTCTTTTATTGTGTTGTGTATTCACCTGTTCGTCCTATCTGCAGCAGTATGGAAGTACGTATGCATGTACCTGTATTGTTATACATTTTCTGACAGCCGATGGCATACACTACACACTTCTGTGATTCTTTATTCCTGCACACAAGGTGCTCTAGGGAAATGGTCCAAATGTCGCGCTTGGCACTTTCGAGTTAGGGTGAAAAATAAGTGGATGTGGACTTCCCAGTCCTTTGTCAGTTTTCGGCATTAACAGATTCCTCAATCATTTCTTTATGCCTAGGCAAAAGGATTTTAATGAATTTTGCCTGGATTCAAACTATGTTGGATTTTTTTTCATCTTTTCTGATCCAATCTAATGGTCTTTTTAAACTTGCGTAGACTTGAACGCATTTTTCTCAGAAGTGACTTTTTCTATCTTGCCACCTTGAAATAGCAATAACTCTGTCAGTTTTCAATACTTTTACATGAAATAAAGAGCATTCTTCTCAGGACAGTTTGTTTGTTCACAGAATATCCTTAACTCAGTTCGGAAAAATTTGGCAATATGGACCATTTCTCTAGAGCGCGTCGCATATCTTGCAAACATACACTCTGAATTCTGATAAATGAGAACATCTTGCACAAAGCAGTCACAAGTTGCCATTTTATCTCTTTCTTTTTGTTCCATACAAACAAAAAGAATCGCAGCTATTAATTACTGTATATGCATTTGATTTGGCATTTTTTCATCGCCCTCTTTTCACAAGAGGACCTGATGACTGGAAATGCTGAAATTTCATAACTCAGGATGTGTGCAATCCTGAAGTATTCCCTGGATACAAATTGAAATTACTTTGTAAGATCACAAAATAAACATACTTTAACTCATTTCTCCCCGCAAGCGGCAAATCCCCGTTTTCGCCTTTCGTGCCGAGCTGTACCGCAAACGGGGAATCCATGTTTTTGTTGCGGTTTTAACAAAAATATTTTTTTTCAATTCTAATTTACAAATTATTACTTTATACCCACACAATAATAAAAACAACCACAAAATATCATAAAGCATTCATTTATAAACACTTCCACTAAATGGAATTGAAAAATATAAAAAAATAAGCGAGTAATGAATTTTTTTGTAACGCACCGTATAAAAGCATTAAAACTGCAAAATTTACTTGGGCCAACTGGAGCAATTTGGCCAAATTTACTTGGGGAGAAATGAGTTAATGTTGTTCAATACAGCAGAGATAGGGAAGTATTTCCACGGAATTATTTTGAGAGTATGAATTTGAATCGTGTACTCATAGTCATACTGGAATTATATCTAGGATAATCAAAGCTTAGAAGTTCTGGCATAGCTGTCTGATGTCATCTACTGGCATTGTAAATAAAGCGTGCGCACCAAACTTGACTTCATAGTGCTACATTGTACCAGGTCAACTGTAAATTTGCAAGAACATGAAAAAAATGACCATAACATGATCATAATGGTCAGTGTGAAAAGTCACTAAATGCATCCAAGTATGGATCTTAGTGAATATGTACATGTAGTTGTGTGTAACTAAGAAAAAGCATGATAGTGTTCAATGTAATAATTCTGTGCAGTGCAAGTTTCAGATGGGTACTGCAGCTGAACACAGAAACATTAACGGTATGTACTTATCATGCTTTCATCCTCACAATTTACAGGAACCACCACATGATCATGTGCTTACTATACCTCATTCTGTATCCTTGTATAATGGGAAATGCAATCCTCATCTACTGCAGAACAGTAATCATTCCATGCAGTTTTCATTTCTCTTGCTGTTGCAGACTGGGCTGGAAGGAGAGAATTTGCACAAGGAGAGCAAAAATTGAAACATTTGATTCACTAAAGTAAAAGTATACACGTAGTTAGTAGTACAGCTGTATCATTTGGTAGTACAGCTGTATCATTTACTAATGGAGGCTGAACACGGAAATGGAAGCACCCTTAGTGATCAGTTGAGAAGTGTATCATAGGGTATTTCTGCCTCTGTCTTTGAGCAGTTTTTGGTCACAAAGCCTGTGAAAACTATACATGTAATATGTGAGGCAGTCTGAGAAAATCCGTTGGGTTGCGAAACTCTTCATACTGATAGGTGACCCTAGGTCTGAATTTAGCTAAGGTCAGATCTCATTCTTATTTCTACATCTTATGTGTAAATTTTAACATGAAACCAAGCTTCTGATTACTTTAATTTTGCATTTTAAATGAAGGGGCCAAATTTGTTGATTAATACATAATTTTACCTTTTATCATGGTCAACAACTTTGTCCTCTTTTGGACACACACTCATAGTTTCCCACCCTGTCACACCATATACCAACGGAAAGGAAAAATCCACGGCTTTTCGTTCATAACTAGTGGGCTTTAAATTAAAGTATTTGGCTCTGTAGTATTTTGCAAGAGCTGCACATCTTAGTATACAAAATATCATCGTCTGCTAAGAATAGGCCAACCTTACAGTAGGGTTTTTTTAAAATGATTTTAATTGCAGTTCTACGCTTAAATCTTTCAGCTGACAAGGTAGCCTTTTGTTTTGTGGAGGAAAATGTTCTTTTGATATTACATGTCTATTCTAAGTGCAGGAGAATTTTATTTTTATTATTATTATTTTAATTATTAACTGCAAAAAAAATTGCGTCTACTATCAACAAGATGGCGGGCAGAGAGATAGATCTAGATCTAGTGAAACATCTGTGTTTAATTGACTTTATGTGAAAACAAAATGCACCGGGTGCTTGAAATGTTGATCTCAATTCAATATTTGAGTGTTATGATGGTTATAAACTCAAATAATGGCATTATTTTTGCTTTCCGGGTGAGAAAAACCACCTCAAAATGTATGAAAATATATGTGTCAACGTTAGACGCGGTTTTCTCCTTTTGTAACATCCGTGTATTTTGTACCTTTAAAATGTTACAATTTTGGTTCTAGTGAAGATATTTTAAAAATTTAAAAAGCAAAGCTGCACTGCAAAACCTCTGTTACATGATGGTGCAAATAACTCGTTGTGACATTTTCGCATCATGATTGGTTTTCCCAGGTTGCCTCACATACATGTGTATATACATTGTATAGGCTATTACAATATTATATGTATTGCAGAACATTGTCACCTTATGCCTTCTTTGGTTTGCTGATTCTATGCACACTGTTAAATGCCCCGTTATATTTACTGCTACTACCACAAAGTTTTATAGGGACTGTACAAGTGTGCTGCAAGAAACATGCCGTTTTAGGGTTTCCTGAAGACACCAAAGCCCAAGTTAAGTTTTTGTTACAAGTGTTGAATTGAGACCAGAAATTGACCAGTGAAGTAAAACCTAACCACAACTAACAAAAGCAATGTTCACAGGGGCCGCTACTTTTTAGTTTTCCCATCATTTGGTTGATTTATGTTGGATACAGACTCTAGTCTAACTACACGGCCAAATTCTCATAATCATCTCAAGCTAGTATGATGTTGTCAGAGCTAGAATTTCAATGCTGGCAGCTACAAAATTCCATCGTTTAACTCATTCCCTGCGGAAACTGTTGTGGATATGACAGAAACTCTCAACCCCATCCAGTTTGAAATTTATATACATGTATGTCGATCAAAGATGATTCTCCTTTCACTCGGTATAAACACAAGACATAGTACTTTAGACATTAAAGCAAAGGAAAATCAATGACCCAGGATGGGATTCAGTATTTCGAGAAGTTGGCTTAGATATTTGTGTCGGAAAATCGGTATAGCGAAGCGGAAATCCACAAGCCAAATATTCAGCTTACTGAAGCAAATGACTTGAACTGAAGCATTTAAAAAAAGGTTACATGTTTTTTTTGTGTTTTTCAAAACTTTATTTGAGGATATGTTTGGATTTGACTAGAACTGGTAAAAAGGTGGAACTGAACATTTTACATTTAGATGAAGAACAAATTTTCTCCAGTTTGTTTGTCCATTACACATTTCAGTTTTTGCACTCACTCTAAAAGTCTAACTGGTGGTAGGATGGCATTTATTTGTAACAAAGTTTGGCTTTGTGCACTTTCATTTCTAAATACTTGGGGAGAAGAATGCACAGCAGTTTTTTTTTCTTCACTTTGTCAATAAAAATTGCAATACTGTACATGTACCTCTTTTATCATTTATGTTTATCATGGTGTGAATGTTCCATCTCTTTCATTTATGCAAACATTCATTATCTTCCCTTAGTCTGAGATGTGTTCATATACTTTTTGCTCTGTGGATTTGGTACAAATTCTGATATGTTTGTTTTTGTTTGAGTCATATAGTATAGGGGGCCGTTCAAATACATTATTACACCTCGGAGGGGGGGGGGGTCTTTGGCTCCTGTAAGAAAAGTGTAATGAGGGGGGGGGGGGTTCACCCAAGTGTAATATTACACTTTTTGCTCCCTAGGAGGTAAAAAGGTTGGGTAGCTGAGAGAAAAAAAAATATTTGTCATTTATTTTTTAAACTATTTTTATCTTAATGAAGAATAAAATCTTAAATACAGAAATATATATTTTTATTCAGTGTATAATTTTTGGCTCAACCTTTGGCTTTTTTTTTTACTAAACCAGGCAATCCAGCCAACTTTCACCAGTGTTGCCATTGTTTACATTGGTAGCCTAGCAATCAAAATGGCTTCCTCAAAGAACCAGTACAATGAACTTTGTCAGCTGTACAGGCAGTTATATCCTGATAAAAAAGGTAACATTGTGGATAAGGAGGTGAAAGAGCTTTATTGGGTGGGGTACAAGGCTGGTACCATAGATATTGAAAGTGCCATTAAAGAGTTGAAGGGGAAAGTTGCACAGAAGAAAGAAGCTGCCATGAAATCTAGGTTGACATTCTTTGGTTTCAAGACGCCTAGATCAACCCCTGAACCCAAGGCCTCACCTTCTCCAGCCCCAACTGCTACTACTTCAGAAGTGAGCCCTACTACCTCCACACTCCCAGCTCCACCCCCTATCCTTCCACCGTCCAACCCCACCACATCATCAAATGCCCAAAATCCTAGATCTACTCCAGCTCGGGACAAGCTGACTGATGAGATCAATGCACTGAAAAACTACATTCTTGGGTATCAAGCCATCCCCTCTCCATCCCCAACTATCAATGCTCTTTTGAAAAAAGACAATATTCACCGTTGACTTCACTTATAGTGGATTTGCGATATCTCAACATGCATTTTTGTGACAACTGTATTCTTGTCATTATTAATTAAGATTGTTTTTTGACTGTATGTGTCCACCACATTACAGATGATTTTTCCACTGCTGAGTTTTTGTGATATTTGTTTCCAATAAAACGTTAATACATGCTGTATTACATACTGTTCACTGTTATAGACTTATACTAGTGGAGCTAAAAAAAAATAGTACCGAGTATGTAAAATTGTAATAATACAGAATGGGGGGGGGGGTCTTTGGCTTCTGTAAGAAAAGTGTAATAAGGGGGGGGGGGGGGGTCAAAAAGTCCCCAAAATGGTGTAATAATGTATTTGAACAGCCCCTAGCACAATTCTACCTCGGTCCAGTTTTATTTCTTTCTCCCGTCAGTCAAGTCAAGCCTCAGCTACCTGCCGTACATACACGTATTTATTTGTGTTGTCGGCACCTAGGAAAACTCGAGCATGTCAAATTTTCCAAAAACTTAAGTCTTGATTATATGTATAATGGGGGTGGCCAAACTGCAGCTTACAAGCCACATGTGGCCCCCAAAATGCAGCTTGTAAAAATATATTGGCTGAGCTATTTTTCACCACAATGAGTTAGTATTGTTGCATTTCCTAATGCAGTCGACTCCACATAAAAAAATGAAGTCGCTTAGGGGAGTTAATGTGATCTTCTTTTACTTTTAGTGTGATGTTTTTCTTTTGTCCCTTCCCCAGTGCCTTATTTCCGTGGGAAAAAAACGCTTAGTATGACGTCTTTCTAATCCGTTTGTACTTTTTGCGTGATCTCATTTTGAAGTCCTAAAGAGGGAAAAAAAATGCCAGTTTGGACTGTCACTGCCACTGATCCCATAATCCACCAGGATCGTAGGGGCACTAGTGCATGACAGAGAGCTTCGTCAGGTGCCTCCACTTTTCATGGTTGTTTGCGAGCGCCAGAGTTTGGACGAAAGATTTCCCGGTCCACTCCGCAATGTTGTCGGTCCACCTCTTCCTTTGCCTTTCTCTTCTTCTCCTCCCCTGCAGTTCCCTGAAGAATGGTCTTGGATAGGCCTAATTGCAATTTTAGAGTGCCAGGCCTCCCAGGCCCGTATTTGATTTTTGCGGGGTATTTGTGCAAAAAAAAATTCATATATTTTTTTCTTTGCATGTCAACTTTTGCTGCATTGCACAGAATAGGCTTGATGTAGTGGCTTTCTGGGCCCATCAAGTCATTTCAATCCGTTTTTGCGTAGTTACGGTAGAATCATGCGTCTTCGGGCCTCTCAGGCTCGTAATTGCCGGATAAGGGTTAAGCAAGTTTGGCCACCCCTGTTGTGTAATATAGTTTTGACCTTGTGGATCCCACCAGCTGGGTGACAAGACTACAGCTGCTTTGTATTTTTAGTTTTAGGAGTCAGTATGTGATAAATATACATATAGCCCTTCTATCTTATACTAGGCATAAAATAGTTTTTGTTTCTTCAGAAAAGTAAAGATTTTGACATACTACAAGTTTTTGTGGCAGGTGACAGTACAAGGCTGACTGCACAAGATGGTTGGGGATGACTAAGTCAACTCTGATATAGCAGTGCTCAGCTGTGATGTACTGTGTGGTTAGAGGGAGTGAAACCAAACATGTAGATTTCACTGTCGCAGCATCTTACTTCACCTTCATTTATCGTTTGTCTACCCAGTCCATCCTGAAACCCTAGTTCTGTTTAGATTCAGTTATTTTTTTGTTTGGTTTCATCCATGTGTAAAATAATAAAATAAAAATGAAAAAAAATTCTCGGATTTGTTGACTTAATACATGTGGAATGGGTAATTTCATGAATAAGAATGGTAAGTCCAGTTTGCAGCAAAATTTATTTCCATTGTACATGATATTGGCATCCTACAGCAAGATACAGTGGAGTCCACTTAAATTGAACTTTGATCATTCGAAGTTTTTTAAATAGAAGTAATTTCAAGTCTGTTTTGTTTCTTTTCTTTATCTCTCTCAATCTTTCTTGTGTAATTCTAATTCCAACTGACCAATTTCCGATAATACGAAGTCATCAAGCTCACTCACAGCAACGCAATTCCCAATGTCCTGCCCTTAGTACTATATTACCCACTAAAGCTTGGCTCAAACACTTTTAGCACCAGTGAGCAGATGCCTGTGCTTTTTGGGAGGGGGGTGGCGTGTGTGTGTCTGCAAGAAGGGATGTCATTACCTGTGAGGTATGGGGCAAACAACACATTTCTGGACGACTTCGAATAATGCAGACTCACTCCATTGTAGTTGTACCAGCATGAAAATACAGTGCACTCTCCCGATTACGACATCTCCGAATAACGACATTCTCCCGATAACGACATTGACCCCCGGTCCCGATTTTTTTACTATATGTTATTAGTAATAAAACTCTCTAAATAGCGACATACTTTTTAGACCACTCTCCGGATAACGACATTGAGTTAGCAATAATCGGCTGTGACTTTGCTAGATACAAAAATAAAAATAGCTAAAATATTGTTTCCGGTCAGTTTCATTTCATTCTCTGAGCCAATAAAAACACTTCTTTTCCGACCAATGAAATGTCCTACCAGAGGCACCTCATAGCCAATGAGATCGCTTTGTTATCAGCCAATGAGATCGCTTTGTTATCGGCCAATGAAAACACACCTGTGTCTATTGTCGTCGGAACAAAGGGTGACGCGCATTAAATGAGTCAGTCATCACATCGCTGACCGCTGAATCGATTGTATTCACCCGAGAACAATAACGCACCCCAAGATGTCGACAGCTGCTGTTAAAAAAAGAAAGATACTGACAATAGATGCCAAGCTGCAAATTCTGGCTGATGTGGACACAAAGACATTAACCAAGAAACAGATCGCTGAGAAGTACGAGATTCCCCATCTTGAAAATCTCCGAATAACGACATGTTCTCGATAACGACATGCACCTCTGGTCCCGAGCCATGTCGTTATCGGGAGAGTGCACTGTAAATGTAAATGATTAACAATTGCAGTAGTCAAGAGTCACTGTTGTGTCAAAACATTTGACAACACTGAATAGTGCCTTATCACACCTAAATATCCAAACTCTAAACAATCCTATCAGTACAGCTGTGCTGAGATATTTTGGCAAAAGATTTAACTTGCTTAATGACAAACCTACTTTCTCTTAGACCACTCACATTAGCAATCCTGCTATGTACATTTTCAAGACTGCCAATAAAGAGAAAAATGATTTCTATATGATAGCAGTCCAGATCAGTAATATTTGTGCACGTCACACAGGGTCAGTTTGCAGTACAAAAGTTCACAAAAGCTTGTACAATGCAGGTCATATAAGATTTAAGCTCAGCCCAAAAAGTTCACTAGGAGTTGTTATTTGAATTTCCCTAGTAAGACCATGGGTGCCAGCAATGGAGAGCAAAAATCTTTACATGTCACAATAATGTACCGGTACCACGTTTACTGAGTATTTTGTGCACGTCTAGAACTTTCCTTGTTCATGTATAATGTATGCGACTGCAGCACTTTTTGTCCTACAAGATGAATATTATTTCCTAGTTATATCTCAATGTGGAAAAATTTCTCCAATAACTTTGTAAAACCTATCACAAACACCAAACATGTAACCACAGTTTTTGTTTGTGCGTGTTTATTAATGTAATACATGATTGTATTCTGTTGTCTCCCTTTCAATTCCACATCGCTGAGCTGGGTTTTCGTGTGCAAGGAAATGGAAACAGCAACGGAAATGTCAAAAAACCCATCAAGTAGTGAAACAGAACTACATGTACATACATGTACTTAATGGATTCTTGACATTTTCGCTTAAGTGCACATGAACACGAGGCTTAAGCACTATGCGGTTACTTGAAACTAAAGCATCCGTCATCAAGTTGATCTAGTACAATGACTATTACTAGCCGTAAAACGTGTATTGGTACAGATTTAGGGGGCATGCTCAACCTTGATCTATTAGGTTTTTGCAGAACAGGTGTAACAACATCAAATCAGTCCACAGAACACATTCCACGTTCATAATACACATGGAACCAAGCAACTGGCATTCCAAACAAAAGCATCCATCGTCAATAAACGTTTGAGTAGATCTACCACTGCAGGCATCTAAAATATTAATCCTAGTGTGGGCCTGACACACAAAGACAGTGCAACAGGCTGTATTCACTCATCCATACGATATGTGAACAAGCAGGTCTTGACCGGACACAATATGTCGTCTTGTCACCTTGTGACCCTTCGCTTACTGTGAAGTTCTCATTATTGTCAGCGTGACAAAGAGCAGCTAATGCATGTGAAGCACTTGATCTAATACTGTAAATCAGCCAGAACACGACTGTTGCTCTATGTTGAAAATACGCCTTGGGACAGGATAAATGCTAAACAAAGGCGCAAACAAGGCCGATTATGCTCAAACTCGCATAAATGTGCTTTTTTGTTTTGATTAACCAGTTTTTTTTAATTCTTCATATTGTGAAACTGGAAATTTTCTTTTTAGGACATTGCGAAACCAGAAATCCGGTATGTACCGTAGGTCTGGCACCCATGCCAGTGTCATAAAATTATATGAAACTATTTAATTCTATTGTGGAATTTAGGAGGTCTGAATACGAAACATAAATAAAGAACGTGTACCCAAACAGACCATGAAGGCCGAAAAGTGGCCGTTACCATGCCGACGCACCATAAAAGCCAAAACCCAAACTCAAACAAACATTATATTATGCTAAAAATAACTTTTAAAGTCTACATGATTGTACATGTGCTATGATGTATGGTGTGTGTTAACAGCACACTCACACTATCAATTTTAGAACATGCAGAGTATGCCCACAACGCACTCGCACTAGTGATGCAGACAAGGGGTTAACAAAAGATTTCTTACTATCACCTATTGCCATGTACGACACCACAAAGCACTGTCTGTCATCAGGAACTGGAGACATCCATGCCTTCAGACACAAGGAAACTGGACAAAAGACAAACATAGTGCACAATAAAACAAAGAATAAATTATGCTTTAAATCACACCCTGGACAAGAAACATTTTGTATCTCGATATGAACCAGATCAGACTGAACATTTTGATTCACTTGTGTGGGAGTTTCTATGTTTTGTACATTCACAGCTTACAAAGTTGAGGCAACCTGGGATGACAGCCCCTTTATGTTGATGACTCTCTTCACTCATTCAAAACATTCACAAACTGTACAAATGTCTCATTTAAACTGACAACTTTAAAATATGGAATCTGAAAAAAAAGCCATGCAATAAAATTAAATTCTCATTCAACACATTTGTCCGACTGACACAATTCATTCATATGTTACAAATCATAAAGATCAACTGATTTCAGTCCATGGCTGCATCCATTGCTTGAAGTTGTTCCTCTGACAAACCCAAGTCATCGTTCATATCTTCATCCATGGGTTCCATCTTGACCACAGCGTCGCTACCTGATGACCTTGGAGTGCTGGACTGTGAACTGACGATCTTCACTCCTCTTGGGGTAGAGGGCGGTTTGGCGGGTCCTGCAATCCAAGCCATACAGTGAATGTAAAATTGTTTAAAGGAATTTTGCAGAATTGTTCAAACTTATATAATTTATAAACTTTATGCAAGAAATTTACTGGAAATGACAGTAAAACATGGATGCAGCGCAGTTCACTAGACCACTGCAAAACTCCTGTTCTACTTCTAGGCAAGGTCAGGGAAAAGCCGCTCTACACAGAACGATCCTAACCTCTCATTTAACATTGGCTATGCACACACAAAAGACTGGTGACCGGTCATTTTAAACATATTATATACCTAATGCTTTTAAATTTATGGTAATGAATTAAAAAAAGAAAGTTTGGTATGATTTACTTTGTTTCTGAGCAAATTAAGTTGTTGGATTATACAAAAATCATATGAAATGAAACAGTCAAAGAGTTTTCAAACATCAAATCTTCATTATTGACATTCATCATTCTGTTGGCTGAACCCTCGCACATGGGGAGTTAAGGCCAAGCATATGGGAAGTTAAGGCCAAGTATATGAAAAGTGCACATGGAGGGATGGAGATTAAGAATAGCCCATATCAAGCAGGTGCACTTTAGGGATGGACCCTTGTGTCCATCTTCTAGGGAACATATATAAGAACAAACGCTTTCATGCTGATAAAGAAAGGGAAACCCATTGCCTTAGACTAAAAAGTAAAAAACAAAAAAAAAGGAACTCCCACCATTGAGAATCTTCTGACTGTTTTCAAAGTATTGGTTAGGATGTTGTATAAACATCTCCACTTCACTTGAACTGTCGTTGATGCCATGGGTCAACTCAAAGTATTTGGCACAGGCAACTTGGCAATGACCACCTTTTGTGTATTTCATAATCTGAAGAGTAAAATTTTGCAAAAACTGTGATATGTGGGCCTAGATCTTTCTTGTGGTGAAAACAATACATAGATTAATACTTTCAGGTCACCTACTGGATGAAATCCAAAACTTGTTCTAAACTTATAAATTTATACAGTACCGTATAAATATTCAGCACTTTATCAACAGTTCTTAAAAATCTGAGTCTAGAGATACAAATTAATTCTCAATGAGACCTAAGAAAAGCAGATAACAGAAAAATTCAGGGAAGGTAATCATGAAATCTTTTATTTAGGTGTACGAGGATGTAGTACAAGGAAAAAACAATTCCAAACACTTGTCATGCATGGAGATCTCACTTCTGCACCAGTACACATGAAAAGAATTTGGAGTGAAACAGCTGAATCGAAACTCGGGAAAAGAACGAGGAAAACTCCCAAACCATACATCAGTGAAGAGGTGATAGAGCTTGCAAAAAGAAAGAGCAAAGCCAGAAAACTTAGTAAACAAGATGAATATCATGCACTGAAGAAGGAAATCCAAACAAAGATCAGAAGAGACAAGAATGCATGGTTAGAAAGAGAGTGTGCAAACATAACAGAATGTAATACACAAAGAAAGACAAAAGAAATGTTTGAACAAATAAGAAAAGTAAAAAAGAGGGATTTCCAACCACAGAACTTGAGTCTGAACAACAAAGAAGGCACAACACTGACAAACACAAAAGATGTGCTCTCAAGATGGCACGAATACGGCAAGATGCTGTTTGCGGACAACATCAGACCAGACCCGAGGGACCTCCAACAACCAGACTCACAACAGATAGATAAAGAACCAGAACCTCTCTTGGAGGAAGTACAGGCTGCAATAAAACAAATAAAGAATGGAAAATCCCCTGGATTAGACAACATACCAGGTGAACTCCTGAAACACACCAGCGAATCAGGAATAAAAGCACTCCACCAAATGATCTGCAAAATTTGGCAGACAAATGAATGGCCAACAGACTGGAAGCTACAAGAATTCGTCATGCTATACAAAAGCGGCAATGTCAAAGACTGTGGAAATTATAGAACCATCGCCCTCATGAGTCACACCAGCAAAATCCTGCTCATCATCATACTCAACAGAATGAAATCTAAGGTAGAAGAGGAACTATCAGAATGTCAAGCTGGTTACAGGACCAACAGAGGAACCGCTGACATGCTCTTCATACTACAAATAATGATTGAACAGATAAGAAGCAATGGAAACGAAGCCTTCATCACGTTCATAGACTACAGCAAAGCGTTCGACAGCGTTAGGCACCATCACCTGTTCGATATAATGATTAAGATGGGATTCCCGAAACACCTTGTGACCCTCATCGCTGCACTATACCACGAACAAAAGGCAACGATTAGATGGAACAATGAGAACTGTCCATATTTCAACATCGAGAAAGGAGTCAGACAGGGTTGCATACTTTCACCTCATCTTTTCAATATTTATACTGAGCAGATCATGAGAAACGCAGACATAGAAGATATGGGAATAAAGATCGGAGGCCGAAACATCACAAACCTTCGCTACGCTGATGACACAGCTCTTATGTCAGATAACATCACCAGCATGAAAAGAGTGTTGCACAGAGTGGATGAAGCGGGCAAGACAGCAGGCCTACACCTAAATGCTAAGAAAACAAAAGTCATGCATACTGGAACAGGGCACCATGAACACCAGGAGATACTAGTAAACAAAACAGCACTAGAAAAAGTGACTGATTTCAAATACCTAGGATCACATAAATCGCAAGATGGAAGCTGCTCAAAGGACATAAAAACAAGGATAGGAATGGCAAAACACAAAATGGTTCAACTAAACAACATTTGGAAGGATAGAGGCACACCAACGGACCTCAAAGTGAACATACTTAAGTGCTTGATCTGGCCAGTCCTACTATATGGTTGTGAAGCCTGGACACTCAAAAAGGCAGACATAACAAGATTGGAGGCAGCTGAAATGTGGCTTTACAGAAGGCTACTCAGAATAAGTTGGACAGAAAGGAGAACAAATACAAGCATCTTAGAACAGCTTGGCACCACCAGAAGAATAACACCTGAAATAAATAAAAGAAGACTTGCATACATCGGCCACGCGGCCCGAAACAAAAGCACGGCCCTTATGATATCAATCCTTCAAGGAAAGACAGAAACAAAGAGAAAACAAGGAAGACAACCCATTACATATCACGATAACATCAAGAAAGTCAGTCAGCTGGAAATAAGTGAACTAACTAGGAAAGCTAAGGACAGGATTGGGTGGAGGAGATTTTGTCGTGACATCCACTGTAGCAGCTAACATCGATGACGATGAAGCCGACAGGTGACAGGTGAGGTGACACTTGAACATTTCAAGAAAGTTTACATTCAAACTGAGTCAAAATTGGGCAAAAAGAAAAAGTTGTATGTTGCGACTGAGGTTGATTCTCTGAAAGTTTGGCAACCCCACAGGTTATCTACAAATGTTTAGAAACGTAATTTTTCAATAATGTTATTTCCCGGGTGGTCTATGTTTTAAGTTTGAAAAGAAAATGATGGCATCTTCATGCATGGCCATTGGCCATGTGTGGTATGGCATTAGCAGTGTTTTTGCTGCATGGCCACTCACCATGTGTAATACATAAAGATGCCATGGGTAAGAGAGACTACTGTATTTGACACCCATTCAAGTTGGTGTGATTTCCTTGCAAGAAAGGAAACCAATGTGAAAGGAAAATACGGGCAGATCGTCTTTATAGAATCCATGGATCTGAGGATGGAAGGAAGGGGGCAGCGCAAGCGGGTTGATCCATGTAATGCCAGGTACCTCGGGTGATAAAATGAAAAGTAACCTGTTGTCTATTGAAAATGGGAGTAAAAAATGTCATCGGTGAAAGTGAAACTGGTTTACTTACAACTTCTACTCCTTCTTTAGAGAGTCCATGGGAGGAAATTCTCTGCTTCAAAAGTTCTGTATCAAAATGTTTGAATGGACATCCTGAAATTCAACACACAACACAAATTTTTAACCATCCTATTGCAATCATTTTGAAGCTCATTCCATACAGCACAAGGTTTGTTATATGGCATGCCTGTTCAACAACTCAATGTGTGTTTGTGACATAAACAGCAGATTCCTTAATGTCATTTAGGAGAAACATTTTATTATTTTCTATGTAATTTCTCTCATTCACTAGGTGTACCACATGGTAGGTAGCTCAGCATTGTATTATATCAGTTTCCATGGTGATGCTAAAAAATGATGTCCTTCACATGGCATTCCAGATTGACAAAGATTCCTGTAGGAAAGATAATACAGTACCAGGTCAGCCTAATTGTGGCCACATGGTCCTGAGACTAGCATTAGTCAGAAATACCATCAAAGCATTAGATTTAAAGAAAAAAAAAAACAGAGCTGTGGACTTGAAAGTAAAACTTATTTATTTCTGTTTTTGCCATTTTAAATTTTTTGTTTTGTTGTTGAAAGTATAGTCCTAACATTGAACAGAACTTAATTGGATACCTAACTGCCATTAATAGCTGAGCTCTGTTAACTCACTGATGCCCAGGATTTTTACCCTAGCTATTCCCTGGTACCCAGCGTTTCAAGGGTATTTAAAAAAAAAACTATTTAAAAAAAAACTATTTAAGCTACAGTGTTGCAATTTGACATGTATGTAAATATTATAATAAAATTTATAATGTCACAAACAGAATTGAGTTATCTTTTATAGTTTTGACTATTTTGAGTTGTGAATGTGTGAATCATCTTCCGAGTCAGAGGGTCCAGGCTGGTGTTTAGGTCTACATGTAGCTGTTACACTATCTGGTTTACTACCCTGAGAGGCTACTGCATCATTAGAAGGCCCGTGTAGAGCTAGATTTACACATTTTTTGTACTTGTACTCGAAGTCGGAACAACTGTAGGATTTTGAGCAAAGGGAGGATAGCAGTACAAAATTGATCATAACTTCGTTAGTTTTCATGCTAGATAGCTTATCAAGGTACTCAGTGAAAGGGAAATGACTCTAGAATTCACACATGCCACAGTCATCGCACTATTACATTACCCTTACAAGCTATTCATTGTTGATAGTAAAATCGCACATACGCGATGACGGGCAGCTGCTGTCGCAGTGAGAAAATCGCACCCGTGCGATGACGGGCGTTAATGAGTTAACAGGTATATGTTGGTCTGGTTCCAAGGAATACTTATCAAGAGAGTTCCATTGTTTTTCATTACCATGAGCATCTCCTGTGGCTGGGGGGTTGTTCATGATGATCTTCATACAACCATATGGAGTGTAGTCTGTCTTTTTGCCTTCTTTACCATAATTGTAACGAATTCCATAGGAATATTTCTTGTCAAACTGAAAGACAATGAAAGGAAACATTTTCCACCACAATATTACACATGACACTTGAACCCCCCCCCCCCCTCCCAAACCACTGCTGTCTCTGAAAACAAAACATCAAAAAACTGTTCTGACTACAATAATTAGAAATCACATGTGATAATCCAATTTATATGTCCAGTTTCATATCGTCTATGTTTGTAATATAATGCTGGCAGAAAGAAAAATATATACTTTGTAAGACTAATGTGACTTCTGACAGCGATTGCAATGAGAGTGTGTATCTTCAATTACTGTATGTCTGATATTCCAAGAAACTACACCATGAATGCTAAGATTCACTAAAGTTCCTCAAATAGGCTACTCTGAGGACAATGAATAAGTGGAAGAATCAGGGAATTAATGAAACATTTCTCACCGTGTCAACATCCATACTTTTGGTGAATTCAGTCCTGAAAAACTTCATGGCTTCCTCTAATGACAACCCAATGCCTTTGAGGAACAGACCATACTGCAATCTACCTCCATGTCGCAAATGATGATTTTGTTTGATGGAAATGTGCAGATTTTGCATACACAATGGAAATGATTTCTTGGACAGCTGAAAGAAAAAGCAAGTCAACAAAGAATGCATTTGTCAAAAGACATACATGTATAGTAGGAAACCGAAAGAAAATAGGAATCCCAGATTTTTTTCCTCTTTATCTTTGTTAATAAACTAGCACTAAACCGAAATACAGTAGACAATGGTTAAACTGAAATCGGTGCGATCACGAGTTTGTTTTCAGTTTTCGGCATCGGTTTCTGATCATGTTCAATTATTAGAATCAGATGATAGCAGATTTTATCTGATTAATCACACAAATCAAGGTACATGAATCATAAATATATTAAGATCTATCATGTTACTTCCATACTAATGTACTTTCCCTTATTCACTGTTCCTCTGGATCATTTTTTAATTACACAACACCCAATGCTGTAATGTGACTAACTTTGCGAGTAGGGCAGGTAAAGCTTTGGCAAGATGTACCCTGAAAATTATTATAAAGAGCTAGTACTGTAGTAGTAAATAAATATAAAACCATGGATTGGCATGAAACATGTAGTCGAACCTGCTTAAAATGAATGTAGATAAGTTTCTCTTCGTCCTAAAGATGTTCAAGGTTGGGCCATAATCTTCCTTTATTCCTTGTAAGTTTGTGTCTGTTTACAGGTAAGGAAAATCATGTAAATTCCTCCTTCACTTTTCATTTACTTGGGTCAAGAGAGGACGCAGTCTCAAAATTGTACTGCCTTTGAAGTAAAAGAAAAAAGTCTGATTGTACTGATTTCATGCCCGTCTACTTGATAGGGTTGCAGGGGAGTGGGGGACATGACAGTGTCATTCAACCTAGGTCGCGAGGTTACCAGACAGAAAGATGCCACCCGTAAGAGAGCAGCATACTATCTGTTTTTTACGTCACCCTCTGTCGTCTTCACACTTACACCTTTCCATGGGCTATTACGAATACGTCATACAAGTCAGATCCACTACAATGCACTCACTAACAAGACTTGTAAAGCAGTTCAAATATATACATGTACATTATATTCCATACAACTGGTTCACCACCACTCACTGTTTTGAAGCTCTTTCCAGATGCCTTTGTAAGGGCCTATTTCATGGACACACACGATAGAAAAAAATTGTCGTTCACTTGTTGGGTATAATTAAATCAAAGAGGGTCATAAAGTAAAATTACCAAGAAGCCCCATCTTGTTTCTCATTAGGAGACTGAAATTAGTGAAAAGTATAATTTTAAGCCAACACTGTTGTCCAAAATACTGCTAATACGAAATACAGTTGTTGGTCCCTCCAATTTCAGCTTATAAAAATATAAAAAAGCTTGGAAACCAAACTCCAACTTCCTCAGTGCTTATTACTCTACTCAGTGTAATGCTGAACACCCAATTTCAATTAATGAAAATTTCAGTCAATCAATATAATATAAAAACTCGCTCCATCTTTAAAAAGACCTGCCCCTGCTCATTCAGCTCAGATTGGCGCGAAAATTTAAGGGTGCCTTCCTTTTGACCTGCAGATGGTTTTTATTTTTAGATCCGGAGACTGAAAATGGTGGGGAAGTATTTTTTTGAGTTTGCTGCCTGTTGCTAATTTTGCCTCTGGTTCTCCTTTTCACGAACGCATGAGCACGTGATGTCATTGCTTCCTTCGGATGTGTTCACTATTACACAAACTACAATTTCAAAGTTACCAGGTAAACTCGACCTACTATAAATTTGTTAAGTCCTAAGTACTCACCATGTCTATCATATCTGCTGTCACAACTCCAACGTTTTGTTGTCGTACGCTGTAGTCTTGGCCTAGATATCGCTTGCTCAGTCCACATAACATCGGCAACAATCTACCATCTTCTTCCATGCTAGGTAAGGCTCGTGACGTCACCTGTCAATTGTAACAGTCAGATAATCATCAAATAAGTGAAGAAGGAGACAGAAAAGAAAGGGAATGAGGGGGTAGGGAAACGGAGAAAATGGGCGGGAAAGAGAAGATGAGAGGAATGAGAGAGACAGAGCAAGAGTTTGAGAGAGATAGAGAGACAAAAAGAAGCCAGCAAGGCAATCTAAAACATTCAATAAGTCATGAATTGGAACAGGAAATTCTGGAAATGCACAATAAAATTCAATGAAGTGTAGAAATATGGCTGCAAACACTGGAGAGTAAACATCAGAACCTACATGCTGAAGTCATTCTACAGTTTTCAAACCATTTTTCTCAGTACGAATGATACCATAAACGTACTTCATAAACATATGGGAAAACTGCGTCACATCATGATACATGCTCCTGCTCAGAAACAAACAATCCAGATGTTCCAATTCTAACCAAATTTAAGGGGGGGAAAAAACATGGGAAAAACTGCATGGTTCAGAAAAAAAAAAAGTTGTAGTAAAGTAAAATGTTATACATCAAATAAAAGAGAATTGAACGTAGAATACAATATAAATCGGTGATAAAAAAATCATACATCCAAACGCGTTTTTCACTAGTGCTGATAAATTGGGGATACACCCCAAAAGAATTAAGCAAGACCCCCCCCCGGATTTATGACCTGTTTCTCACAGTGACAAGGGAAATCAAAGACCAAAACAACTGGTTGATGGCGGTTCTCTTCCTCTAAACCTGTCTTTTAAGTCTGACTCTATTAAAGAGGTTCAATTCTATTATTTGGAAGCATTCGTCTTTTCACCTTATTGCTCAATAATGATTAGTCTTTTCATATTTTGCTTCATTCACATCTAGTTTCCTATTAATAAAACAGTCATGCTAAAATCCACCAAGAGAAACAAAAATTACACAAAAATTGATAAAGAATTAAAAGTCTACACTTGTGCATACAAAGGTGTGTTTCATGAGCAGTATGACACATGACATAGATTACTCACTGTCAGCGCATGTGACAACTGGGCTCTGAACACTGACAACAAAATGGACACCAGATCTTCCCGCGGGACATAGGCAAAGCCTGCCTGAAGGAAAACTTTCCTATTTCTGACCAAATCAAGAGCTTCAGTAAAGGGGACCTGACAGGAAACAAAATAAATATTTAGACTTTTTTTCTCTCGCAAAATCATGAAAAATATGTTAAATTGAAATTGCAATGTCAGATCTATCCAAAGCAAAAAATGAAACCTGTTTTTGTTCTGTAAGTTGTAAATTTAAAATGCTCAAATTAAGTACACACCTACATGACTGAATATCTTTTCAGGAAATTTAATCCTTTCAATCTGTACCTCTAATTAATCTATTATTCTCAAATGAACAGATAGACTTAGCACTGCGATCAGGCTAGCGGTATAGAGCATGGGGTAAATACTGTTGCCCACAATAGGACTTGGGGCTTGCAGTGAAAGCGGTTACCATTTGGAAATTCACACAATCTTCCATAACAAACCTTGTAATATTCAATGTCCTCTGAATAACTCAGATTGTCCGGCCCGTCTAGCTGTTTGGTCACATAAAGCTGTTCTTCTTTGGAAACCTGAGCCAACAGATATTTAGTGATAATTATGTAATTAGAAAATGACCTGACAAAGCTGAAACTTGCATGTTTATGACAAAAACTCAGTTTTTCTATTGCAGAAACAGCAAAAGATAACAACCTAAAAAACTACTGACATACCAATATTCTTAATCTTACTTGACAGCAGAAAAGTCATTTCAAAGTGAACAATTGTCCCTCATGAAATGAATATTTTGGTCCTTAATACTTTCATTTTAAGAATATTTTCAATACTTTCAATTCAAACCATCAAATTTGAAAAATACAAAAAAATACAAAAAAAAAAAAAAATCAATGGTAAAAAGAAGGTTGATGCCAGTTATACCAAAACCAGTGCTCTTCATTTTGTCAGCACCAAAAATCACACCTAGTCCAGGCTAGTGTGTTTTTCATGAAATTGAATGGAGATAACTTGCTAAACTTTGCAAATTTTCATTGACTTACACCTGACAGATTGCTGGTTCAACAAAATACAGTCATAAAAATAAAATGAAAAATGTTCTCCACAATTATAATTTTATTATTCCTCTTTCAGTATAAAGTCAACTAATGAGACCCCCCCCCTCCCCCCCCCCCCCTAAAAAAAATAATTATTGCAGTGCAAGGAACTAACAAACTTACAGGTTTGTATTTAAGGTTGCTGTACTTCAGAAACTGAGCCCGACTCTCTATGTCTTCCATTTGAAAACGAAACCTGAACAAATCCAACTCTTGTACAAGAAACCATCTTCGAAGATCTTCTCTGTGTTGGAAAAGGGAAATAAAAGATTTACTATCTCATGAGGCCATAACTAAAACAGGCTCAAAAACAAAAAAAAACCAACTGCTTTCTTTTTCCTCTTCCTGTTTGTCTGCCAATCTTTATCATCAGTCATCTCCACTGGAAATTTTTCCGGTTCAAGTAGCTTTGTGAAACTGTCATAAAACAGTGCAGTTTTGTAAAGTTACAGTACAAATGCTCATGGAGTATTTTACTGACAGGTCACACCTTAATTTATGACTGAGTACAGATTCCAGAAAACATGTTACATGGAAATTAAACACTGAGAGTACACACTCCAAATATATGTACTCTAAATACTTACGATCTGCAATATGCAAGTCTGAGAATGAAATGAGAAACATGGTCTCGACGTCGGTTTGCTACTTCCTCTTCCTGAAAATAAAACAAGTTAGACAACCATCATATTTTAAACTGGTGGTTCACTATGACATGTTTTTTCATCTCTCGGAATTTTTTACTTCTCACTGACCGTATCATGGCTGCCAGTGCCCAGATGGCTGTCCATATCATGGCTCCTTTTTACGCAATTCTCTATGATATACTATACTTTTTCACCTATAGGAATATAATTTTGAAATATGTTTAGAAATGCTTGTAACAAAAATTGTGTAACAAATAAAAACAAAAGTGAAACTAGATCATGTTTCACTGCATTATTCAAGTTTTTGTAGTTTGACAATTCCAGGGAGGAAAAAAAACAACAAACCTTTTGATATACAACATTACTGTGATTACAAGAACATCATGGTTTTAAATCTCAAACAATAAAGCTTCATCTATCCTATGCTCCAGGCCACACTGCAAAAAATCCATTTCCATGTTTTATGACTACTCTAAGGTTCCAAATAAGCGGGGGGGGGGGGGGGGGGGGGGGGGGGGGGGGGACGCTTATTAATTTTTGGATTTTGTGCGCACCCCGTCGTTTCTTATTCCGCAACCCCCGTTTATTTTTTTCAGGATTGTCATGACCAACGGTTTTACTAGTAAGAGACTGGTCGTGACCAAAAAAAAAAAAAAGGAAGACAAAATTGTCCTTAAAATGTAGCAAGCCCGATTAATACACACACGATTCACTGACAGCTTAGACCTCTCACACAGTGAACACAGCAACAGCACAGTGGCAGCAAAACGCTGGGTCAAATTTTTAGGTAATATAGATTGCACTACGCGTGACGGAGTGGCGCCGTTTTGCCGACCAGCGTAACCCCTGCATGAACCCAGCGTTCACCCGTCGTTTTGCTGAAAATTTGATTTTAGTGTTACACTAAAATTCGGCCAGCACTGGCCCGTCATCAGCAAGATGGAGATAGACGTAGAAGCATTAATTGAAGCAGTGAGAAAAAGACAAGTCCTTTATGACAAAAGTGATGAGGATTATTCCAATAGAGTTTTAATAAATCAACGATGGATTGAAGTCGCCGAGGAAGTCGGAATTGATGGTGAGTAGTAATGTTTATTAAAAGCTTATCTAATCCAGTTATCAAGTTTTTAGTCCTCCCCCCCCCCCTCTCTCTCTCTCTCTCTCTCTCTCTCTCTCTCTCTCTGAGACCTGAGACATCCCTTATCTCCCCTCCCCCCATTCTATTTTTGTTTATTTTACTGCACTTTTATCAAATGATATAATAATGTGTTTGTCAGGTCCTGTCATGTTTCTCTATGACTGTATTGTTACTCCCTGTAGTTTGGCTCAACACCATGATAATTGCAGTCGAATCCAAGTCGTGAAACTAGGTGAACAATAAAAAAAGGAATAGAAGTGTTTTCTGTATATTTCATCATGACATTGGTCTAGTAACACAGTATTCATTTTGCCATGGAAGAGTTCCAGCAGGGGATGTGAAATAGTTCATCAATGTTTCTCGCACTCTCAAGGCATTTTTTGTAGATCGAATGCTACCATTGATATTGGATCCTTGAAAGCTTATAAGAGTATTTGGGGTTTGAATCTGCTCACCCATTGAATCACACGGTGATACACGACAGGGTTCTTGTATGAGAACAAAGTTATGAAGCACTGTTATTGCCTTGACAATATCGGTGGCAATGTTTGGTTGGACATCCATTGGCCTTTGCAAAAGTCTCCACATCATAGCTATTCTGCCAAAAGATCCTTCAACAACATTTCTTGCTCGCGACAAGCGATTATTGAAAACCTCTTTGTCATGTGTAAGTTGCCGATGAGAGAAAGGCTTCATGATATTATCCTTTAATGGGAAAGCATCATCGGCAACAAACATGAATGGCAACTTGATGTCCGTTTGTGGTATGGTGCCCCCAGTGGGAATACCGAGGGTTTCCGATGCAAGTTGTCTACCAAATACTGATTTATGAAAAATTCCCCCATCGTTGTTACTTCCACACGAACCAACGTCAACTACCACAAATTTCCCCTCTGAGTCGGTGACAGCAAGGAGAATTATTGAGAAGAAGCCCTTATAATTATAGTAAAGAGAACCTGATTTATTTGGCTTTTTCATTCGAATGTGTTTGCCATCAATTGCTCCAAGGCAAAGAGGAAAGTTGTATCTTGTATAGAAATCGTTTGCTATGTTAATCCATTTTTCTCTATCTGGAGCAGGCATGACTCGTGGATGTAAAACGTCCCACAAAACTGCACACGTCTCTGTTGCGATTTCTCTTACTGTAGATACACCAGCACGGAAGTGAAATGACAGAGAAACATGAGTTTCTCCCGAAGCTAGATACCTGAAATTACAAATATTGAATACTTTTGTATAGTTCAATAATCGATTGTTGCACAAATAATGACGGAGCACATTTATTTATTTTTTCTCATTCTGTTTTTCCGCTGATTTGCACTACTAGTACTGGATATAAACCTGTTCCAAATGTCTATATAAAACACTTCCCCTCACACATGCACCCCCCCCTCCTTTTGCATAACAATACCCGTCAATCAAATCATATATATCTGTTGACCACTTTACCATTTTCTTTCCCACCCGTCATCAATATGTTGTCTACCGGTATATAATAATATTTATATTTTCATCCCAACAGATGCAACTGCAAGAAAGAAATGGTCAGTGCTGAGGGATTCTTTCCGGAGGTATCATAAGAAGGATACAACCTTTAAATCTGGATCAGGGGGCAAATGCCACAGACCGTGGTACCTGTACAAAAACATGCTCTTTCTACTTCCTTTTGTTGAGGATGGAAAGGCCTCAACAACAACCAATTTGATTGAGGGACCGGAGGCTGAGCAGGAGCCCCAACAAGCATCCCAGCTTCTGGAGGACAACATGGACACAATGGTCGACAATGATGCGTCTTCACAGGGTGGAAGTTCATTGACAAATCCACGACCTGGTCCAAGCCATACTCCAGACATTCCCACGTCAACCGCTTCCAAACAACATACCAGGAAAAGGCCATATCCCCCGTATCCCCAAGACCGAGGATCTACTATATCCCCTTTTGATGCCGCAATGTTAGAAGCCCTAAAAGGATTGCAACAACAACAGCAACAAAAACCGCCTCAGGACGACGACGCACAGTTCCTGTTAAGTTTATTACCGGTAATGAAAGGGTTGGACCCAATAACAAAATTTGAGTTCCGTGGAGAGCTCAACAACACAGCTTTAAGATATCTGCGGCGTTCTGAGCAGCCATCACCACAGTATGAAAACAATGACTATATATCTCGCACATCAACCCCATCATCCACATCTTCTACAGCTATTGCCGACAACGCATATCAATACAGCCAGTATGTCCCAACAACATCAGGCTCACAAGTTGATCCAACATCCCCCCCCCCCCCACCAGGCGACCCCTACCAGTATCACATGTACCACCAATACAAATAAATAAACAACGTACCTCAAGCTTTTCCATGGTCAGAAATGGTGCTGAAGTCGATGTGTGTAAACCATTCAATTCATTATGATGATTAAGGACACGTTGTCGTAGTTTCAGTGAACAAGTGTGTGTATGTGTTTAAAAAAAGTAAATAAAATAAATAAATAAAAAGATAAAAATTAAAAGCTTTGTGGGATCAATTAAATTCATGTAATATGTCTACATTGTGTCTTTTTCTTCATTATAACGAAATACCCAAAACAAATGTCCTTAATTGGCTAAATGAAGCCAATCATGCTCACTGAAATCCTAGCATTCACAAAGTGCCCTTGTTGACATTAATTAAAGACTTTTAAATCATCTGGCAAGCCGCAATTAGTAACAATGAATAGCGTAAGTTATGAACTGTTCTTACCTCAAAGTTATCACAAGTCGTTCTTTAGCAGGGATCGATTTTCGAAAATTTGTTTCCCTCTTTGCAATATGGGGTCCAATCAATTCTAGAAGCATATAAAAAGTACTTGGTTTCATCCGAATGTATGATAGGCATTTCTCCTCATCATTTAAAAATTCATCCATAAGGTGGTGAAATTCCCCATAAGTTCCTCGTCGTTGGTGGATTCTATGAACCCAAAATCTTCTTCTATTAGGCCTGTGACAACGTCTTTTTTTCAAACAATATAAAATTGTTAATATTTCAGCTGCCATGTTTCAATTCTGACTCCGTACTACACACTGCTGGCGCCGGAACGGTGACGGACACACTACATTGTGTCATACAGCACATCACCAGCACAGCAAAGGTCCAGCAACAGGCTGGACAGACGCTGTGCTGTTGCTGTGCTGGTGCTGTGCTCACTGTGTGAAAGGTCTAAGAGCTGTAAATAACAAGAGAGGTAACGCCTCGTTTTGGAACGACCATGGGGCAATCAGCTGTTAGTTCGTGAAGCCGCGGTAAACACAAACAACAATGGCGTCGAAAAGCACTCATTGTGAGTGGTGCTCTGCGATTAATTGCAGTAACTCAAGACTGAAAAAAACAGATTTGAAGTTTCATCGCTTTCCAAAGGACCCTGAAAGGTAAGTAGTAGTCTATACAAGATAGATATTTTATTTTTAAGTTTATTAATAAGGTAGAATATGCTTGAGATCTAGACATGATGACTAGCCCTAGCATACAATGAATTTTTTAGAATCTATGCTGCTAGACTAGATTTAGGTCTATCTTTCCAATTCTAGGCAGGAATTCCGAATGATCCGTGAGGTTAGGGTTAGGAAGGAGTTCCGTACTGGAGCGCCAAAGACCAGAAACTAACTAAAAGAGATGATACATAGCCACCCCGGGGGCTTTCCCTGATATGTCAATCTGACTACTGCCCATACGAACATCGGCCTACGGCCTCGATGATACAAACTGACTAGATCCTCACGTCGTTACTTATCAATCTGACAATCTGACAAAGTGGCGCTCGAGTAAGGTACTCCTCCCTAGGGTTATAGTAGGATTAGGGTTAGATCTAGGTTAGATTAGGGTTTGAGAGGCAGACGGATCATTCGGAATTTCTTCCCAAGTCCAAGTCTACAAGTACACTAGATTCTAGACTGTGTAGTGTAGGCCCATGCCAGTGAGCCTAATAGTTTATTTAACGAGCTTGCAGATTCATCTGGGGATTCTGTTTAAAGCTAGGTCCAGCTGGAGATTTTAATTTTTTTTAGCGAAGGAGATTGGACGACAAATACATCATCTAAGAATAAATGGAAGTTGTAGGGTGCTATTTTGAACTGTTGGATCAGCTTCTCCTAAGATAGGGGGGAATGTAGAATTAAATATTAAAAATATTAGAATTAATTTAAATATTAAATTGTACATATCTCAAATGGATTTCTAAGTGTTGTTCTATTTTACTTTCAGATGTCGCCGCTGGGTTATCAATTGCAGAAGAACTGATCTAGAGGGAATACCACCTGAAAAGCTATTCAAATCCTATAACCTGTGTTCAGAACATTTTGAACCGGCGTGCTATGGTCCCTCTGGGAGAAACCTTGTGAAAACCTTTTCCCCCTTCCGTTCTCCCTCTCTCTCCTGCAGATAATTTTGCAATTATTTATAAATATATTTTTTAAATTTTTCTAATAGCTTCCTCTTTTGTCGACCTTTGCTCATCTCAGTTTTTGCCACGTCTCTCTCTCACACATACACGTACACACACACACGTACACACACAATTCACACATTCTTCACTCTGTCTATCCTTGTGTTTTCGGTCATTCTCCAAGCACAAAAGACTAGGCATTCTGTAAACTTCACACGAACTGCGACTACATAATTAATTATTGTAATGTAAATGTAGTACAGTGCAGTGGAAACTAGTCTTACCGCGGCTTTAGATTTTCAGCGACTGCGCGGGCTGGGTCGCTCGCTGGCTTTTTCGCTAACACTGGTTGTCATGGATGACGTCACTGCGCGCGCGGGCCGTTTCCCATCTTGGGGACTCTCTAAATCTTAGCTGACAGTCTCGTGCGTGAAAATCGGGTCAGGTCTCTAGGTCATGTGACGTCATGATAGATCTATAGATCCGGTCCTCTGGTTGGCTGGCGAGTCCCTTGCGTGTTTTCCCCTCTTTGCGGTTCGCCCGCGCTTCGAGCGGAGTCTTTCATCTCTCTCTCTCTTTCTGACGGAAGTGGCTTCGCGGGCAAGCAGGGTGGGGAGGATGAGGGGGTCTGACACGAGTGGCTTCCCGCTACAGCTCTACAAGCAAGCTTAGTTTCGGTTTCGTTTGCACTGCGATCTGGGCCTAGATCTAATAGCGGATTGAGAAAATGGCGAGCATGAGTTCTAGGTCTAAGTAATTGGATCCGGGGTCAATGTGCCGCCCCCCCCCCTTTTATTTATTTTGAGCCTCTTGTCCACCCCCCCCCCTTTTATTTGGAACCTTTGAGTAACTTTGCATTGTAAAAGCAATTTTTCCCACTTAAATTACCTGGTTTACCTGTGTTTGTTTTTGTCACATCAATGCGCAAAATTGGATTGGTGTCATAAAAAAATTATTTGTAAGTTTACTCCAACTTATTTCATTATGGTTCAGGTTTTCATTACTATCATTCAATGGAAAGGGTGGCAACAGAAGGACTGTACTACAAAAAGTGAATATTGTGGATTTTTTGTTCACAAAAAAATCTCATGTGTACTGTAACCCACATGACACTACAATGTTTCAGCACTGCACCCAATGTCCACTGTAGCAAAATTTCAGAGAAGCACAGGGATATCGGATCAGGGATGTGGAGTCGGAGTCGTGGAGTCGGAAGCTTTTTAGCTGGAGTCGGAGACGGAAATTGTCAAGAGCCTGGAGTCGGAGTCGGAAATATTTTCTCCGACTCCGGCCAACATTAGATTTTTGCAGTTTTTGTTTAAAATACATGTATTTTTAAAAATTAAATCAGATTATATTATTAGACGTTTTTATCCTAATTAGTGATATCATAATTACAACAATTTTTTTAACATTTTTCATGCTTTAAATAAGATGTTTAGTTTAAAGTGTTTACTTTAGTTCAACAATCATTTGTGTTACGGTATGTAAATTATGAAAATAAATTATTTTTGAATATTCTTACATTGAAATATGCTCCTATGTCCTATTCAATTACTGTTTCATATGGACCAGTTTGTTTATTTTATCAAATATTTATTATGTTTTGCGGCTGCAATGAGGTGTACATGTACTTTATAAGGGAATCAAAGTTCCACTTTTAAAACAATCATGTTCAATCACTGTTAGAGTTTCACACAAAGCCAAGTTGTTCGGTTAGAGAAAGAGGCCGGAGTCGGAGTCGGTCATTTCAGAAGAGGCTGGAGTCGGAGTCGGTCATTTTCAAAAGGCTGGAGTCGGAGTCGGAAAATTTTCAGACCGACTCCGCATCCCTGTATCGGATAGCACTGAGGTCTTTAAAAGATTATAAGGTTATGGAAGATTTTTATTCTCATTTAACCATGAGTCCTACTAATACGAAGTCTGATCATTTCATAAATGTCGCTGCACATCATACAATGGCAGTTCTGTGTAAATAACTTGACAAGCGGCTCAAGGAATATGTCTTCACTCATTTCCTACGGTAACTTTGGTGGGTGTGGACAGGAACTCTTAACACAATCCAGTTTGAAATTTGGACACAGTGAAAAGATGTTTTTTCTTTCACTCAATACAAACACAGGACATTAATACATTAGATATTAAAGTAAAGGAAAATCAATAAACCAGGATGGAATTCAATATTTTGAGAAGTTGGGTTCGATATTAGTGTTTGAAAATTGGTGTCCACTTGAGCCGAATATTCGGCTTACCACAGCAAATGAGTTAAAAGATAAAAATGAGAAATACAAAAACATCTGAATATTAGAATAACTTAACTTACAATCTGGCTTTTCTTTTTCTTGAGAAAACTGTCTTTCAGCTTAGTAGTGGTGATCTCCTTCTCCAGCAGTTCATTGTATTTCTGAGTGCCTTTCTGATGTGTTACTCCAATGGTCTCCACAGCTTTTAGAACTGGTGGGGGAAAGTTCATAGACCATCATAGTAACAAAACATGTAACAGAATGTTTGTTTGTCTGTTTCTGCAGAATGGAACAATCCTTACTCAGTCATAGTTCCTGGTTAATGTGGTCCTCCCACCTTTAGGTTTCGAGATGCTCTGACACATAATAAATGGCTTTTACTTAAAAGCTGAGTCAAGAGATCTGTATCGAACCCCACAAAAGATCTATGCCAGTCCCATACAAGACAAGAAATCTTTCAAATTACCTTACCATGCCAATAAGAACAGTGTACCGATGCAATACCTTAAAGAACCTCTCCAGTGATAGGTTTAGCCACACTGAAGACCTAAATTGTTTGCAGTACTACTTTTCGTTCCAATGCTCTCACACTAATTTGATCTGACCATCCATATTGGAGCTGGGACACTGGCAGATGTGCTTCTTTGCAGTGATACAAGCCAGGACTCGCAGATAAGTATAATATTTAATATTCTATTAATATTCCATAAATTTCATATTTTAATTTATTGTTTGAGTGTTTTATCTGTTCAATTTTCAATTTTCTGTTGTTGTTTTGTTCTTTTTTCTTACCTTGAAGAAGGCTTTTGCCGAAATAATGGCATTTTCTGTCTTCCATCTTTCTTTGCGTTTCATTGTATCATTGGGGTATTACTTCTTACGCGAGGTTTTGCTACATGCACCTTTTTCCTTTTGCGAATTTTTGACTATCTAGAACTGGGAGTGGGACAGGACCCCTAGTTACTTGGACAAGACCCAAACAGTGGTTACCAAATGATGGATCTATGGAACTGAAACTAACACTGGCCTAGTACTATTATTATTAAGGTGGCACATTCAAATATCAATTGCTACGCGTAACATTTATTTTTCCTCCTGTGATAGTCATCTGCACTACATCAAAATCAGAGGGCTTCTTACCCACTCAAAATATGGGGAAAAAGAAAGATTGGGCTACACTGCCCAGACATTTTAAATTTGATTCAGTATTGATTTTCTTCTTTTAAAATGCATTAAAATGAGTAAGGGAAGATTTTGCTATTTTGATATAGATCTAGGCCTACTCGTGTCAAAACTTGTTGATCTGATAGCTATCAGAATATTTGTTCAAATGGCAGAAAATTTACCCAGAAAGAAAGAACTTCAAAGGAACATTGGCACTGGTGGAGGGGCAAAATAGTTCTCTATGTCACAAATCCCAGACTGGGAGATGTAATAAGTATGACAGGACAACAATCACGAACAAACAAGTTTAACACTTAACAGAACAACCCATCAGACTCACACATTTATTAAACATAATTATACATATAATAGCGCAATTACATACATTATATTATTGAAATGCACTGCCGTACAACGGCCTTATTCTCACACACACTCTCCCTCGGATCCACAATCCGGTAGTTACTCCTAAAGGCACTTCGGCCTCAGCCTCTCCCCCTCAGGGTCTTAATAGTACATTAATAATTTACTGGCACCGCAGTCTCTCAATATCACCTTCCTATTGTCATACACCTTAGCACTCCCCTAGCACCTCAGCAGGGCAATAACACATTATTATTTCCATAGCCATCAACATGGCAACAACATAATATCAGTTCACTAGCCTATCAACATGGCAACAATATAGTATCTCATTCACTCTCATATCTACGTCCCTGTCCGTGGCCTGACTGCCACGACTTTATGTGCCTCCACTGTCCTACACTGACAGCCTCACTTCTGGCCTATGTGTGGCCTCCGGCCCTATGCTGGCCTATCCCCTGTGCTCATCGAGGTGGCTCTGCGGCCCGTCCCCGACACCTACAAGAATAATATTACATTGGTATAATACCCTACCATTTCTATTCACTCCACCTCTCCTTACAACCCATGAAACGTACACACACTAGTTCACCTTTCACTCACCACACATCTTACGGTAACACACCTCCATCGGAGTACACACTACTCACTCGCGCTACAAATCCATGAACTCTCATCTATCGCTCATGGCGCACATTGCTATATCCAATATCAAGGACTTCCACATTCCTCACATATACTTATTCACATCATGGTAATAGACGAATATAATATAATACATCAATCATAATAATCAGTCAACGTTCTACATACCAGTCATTACTGGAAAGACTTCCACTAGTCTTCTCGACTGCTCACTTTATGTCCGCCCGATGGGCTTTTATTCACAGGTCCGATCCGTAGGACCTTCTAACTTGCAGTGATAGTTATACAGCGCTTTCGCCTCATTCAGACCCCCCACTCATGACATGCACGACTTTTCTTCCCTGTCTCCGTGCGTTAATTTTACTCTCCTCCTTTCCCCCCGTAATTATTAACTATCGCTCACTCCACTCGTGACACTCTAGACTTAACTCTAGTGATGTCTTTTGTCAATGGCTGCTGGGTAGGCCTATATTAATACAATGTGCAATATCGGGAAGGACTTCCGAATGCGTTCCATAGTCCGAGTGAAAATAGTACATAGATCTAGCTACCCCGGCGGCTTTCCCTGATATGTCAATCCGACTACTGCACAGACGAACATCGGCCCACGGCCTCGATGATACAAATTGACTAGACCCTCACGTCGTTACATATCAGCCTGACAATGCCCATTCACTTGTCGAGTTATGGAACGCATTCGGAAGTCCTCCCCAATATCGAAATACTGGCATGAAATGCATTTGGAAGTCTCTCCCATGATATTTTCTCAGTAGGCTACAGATCTAGATCTAGATCTAGTCTAGATCTAGACTATCTTTTACGAAGTAACGGTAGACCAACACTCGAAATAAATCACTGAAAGTAGTGAAAGGAATATTAAATAGTAATAAGAATCTAGGCCTAGATCTAGATCTCTAGATCTATTTTTCAGTCTCTCGATAACAACCTATAAACTAAAGACAGGAAGGCCACTCATTCATTTGCTATTCATTGACTATCAGTAGGCCTACATGTAAAATTTACAGTCTGATATTCTACCTTTCAGTCTCTCTACAGCAAGCTCCTCGAACTCCTGCAGAGAAATGGTGTCCGTAGGAGGAAGTGTGTACAACTGAAGGCGATGCCGATAGCGGTCGTCAACAGGTTTATTTGATTCTTGAACTTTCGCTCTCGATCTTACTTTGTTACCAAATTCCATTGCTGAAATTTCTAATAGTTAGTAATAGACTGCTACTCCGGTTTTACCTTCCCCCTGTGTGTTGACAACTCCCGCCACATTTATTTCGTTTCGAACCAATTGTTTTCCATTCCCACTTTTTAATTGAATATTAATCCGTCAACCGGAACACTGTGTGCAGCCGCTTTGTGTTCTGCAAACGTAAAAGGTTGATGTGCTTGGGCATGAAGGTTCACAACAGAAATTGTCAGACAATGGAGTCAAATTATAAGTTAAGAGGTGTAAATGATTACATGAGAACTCAAACTAATTCACATCCACTGACACATAAAGAATATTATCGGAGAACTCAACATTTCATATCAACTGGATTAAAAGTTGTTTCTTATCTCTTGGATCTTGTTTGCACCATCGAAAGATTCTATGAGTCTGGATGAAGCCTGAATTCGACATATATACCCATCCAATAAAATTTTATCGAGCCGTGTTAAAATCTTACCCTACTGCAAGATGTTATGACCCCCTCATCCCCAATCCCGTTTCAAAACTTTTGCATCAAAGTTGAACTCCAGCGACTGAGAATACCTCCTGACATTACAAATGTCGCAAATTTTAAAATGATCTGTGTGCTGTCAAAGTGTCATTCTCCCGTACATGTGCTCTTCGTGCTCGAGCTAATTTTCATTTATTTCGGACCATTTCAAATCAGCCACATTTGATTTTCTTCACTCTTAAAAAAAAACAAAAATATGATTCAAATTTTAGTTCGTGACAGTCACTTCTGTGTCTTTATTACATGGACATGTATAATATTCTTTGCTGTCTCAAGTTTACTTGCAGTATGATTAATAATTGTTCAATTGCATCCAGGATTTTGGCACTTTTGTGAAGTAAACGGCCTGTGCGGGGAAAAATGAAAGCATGATAATTCTTTGCAAGTTAATCAGTCAAATTTAGATCGTTTTTATTGTAATTTTGGCGCGCAACACATTCCCTACTGTTACCGTCCGCACGTTCACACGACTTACGTGCGTTCGCTTTCTGAACGTATGTTAACGAATGGCTGTGCGTTCACCGTCGTGTCCGTTGGTGATAGTCCCTTTTGCTAACATGAGATTGCGAGACTGAACATTAGTTCTCTTCACGCATGTCTGTGGTGGCGTACCGATTTTGAGGCTTGATTTCAACCCCTTTGCACACCGTGTATTGTCGAGTTACACCAATACACCGGGGTTCACGGGACAAATTTTAGGGCAGCGGTAAAACAGATTTCACGAACGAACGTTAACATTCGGAAACAATCGATTACGAGAGTTAGGTGCGAACACCAATATATGTGTATAATGATTGATCTCGACCGTTCATGAGTAGTGTGAAAGTTCACGAAGGCGGATATCTGGTGTAAACACGGGGTTAAAATGAGGTAGCCCACCGTAGGCTGAGCATTGTTCATAAGTGCTGATCACATGAATGATAGTATATATGTCTTCCTGAGAAGAACTAATTCGTCCAAACCTCATAGTTTTTAGGTTGATTTCACCAGCATGAGAGAAAATTCCTGTCCCCCCCCCCCCTTTTTTTTTTAAAGCGTAGGCAGGAGATCGAGATACGCAAGGGCTCGTTGGCCAAAACTGTCAAGCCTTCTATGTTGCCACGCAAGTCCCTGAGAGTTACAGGACCTAACAACTGCCCCCCATGAATCGGTCACGTTCCATCGAATTAAAATTGGGCTACCGAATAGCAGCCCAGCGTTGAATCTGCATTTGGGGGTGGGGTGGTATTAAATTATGCGAATGCAGTTTAAACTGCAGTAAACGATCTTCAGAAATAGAAATATTGGGTTAACAGGAAGCTATTATATATATAATATATATATATTATATAGACCTGCCTCTGGCCTTCTTTCCACCTCCACCCCACCCCTTCCCCAAGCTCAGTATTTTTCTCTATATTCGCAGCACTAATTTAACCCTTCAACCCCACTAACTGGAAAGACAAAGGCATGCTGGCAAAATATAATTCTTCTATGATCAACAATTAACAGACACTAGTGGACACCACTCATTCTTTGCCTTGTTGTAATACATGTAATGTGTTCCAGGTTACAAGAAAATACTCTAATTAGTGAAGACCAGTTCACGTTAATAATTGCTATTTGTTTGGGTTTTTCTTGAACTATCCAGTGTATTAATGTATACGTACATGTACATATAGGCCTATATATTGTTATCCTTATTGTTGCACCCCACGGTTGTTCCCGTTCATGAGATACTCATTCGCTACGTAATTTTTTGCCTAAAATACGTAATTTTCAGAAGTATCGGTTTCGCGAGCACAATACGGTTCAGAAAAAATGCTCTCATATCTACTTTAAAAAAATATTATTTTGAAACAGTACATGTTGCATATCAAATTGTTGGAAAATGATTGGAGGCTACCTCTTTCGAGCCAACGAGATGGCTTGTCGTAGTGACATGAAAATTTCCGAGCCACTCAGATGGCTTGCCGTAGTGAATGATTACATTAAGCCTCGCACTTAAGGGAAAATGTAATGTCAAAAATCCATTAAGTACATGATGTATGTACATGCAGTTCTGTTTCACTATTAATATTTGATGTTTTTTTTTTTTTTGACATTTACGTCGCTGTTTCCATTTCCGTGCACACGAAAACCCAGCTTAAGGGCGTGGAATTGAAAGGGAGACAACAGAATCTATTACCAAGGCTCAAGAGACACAAATACAATCATATACAAAACCATGGTTACATGTTTTGTCAGTTTGATGTTTGTGGTAGGTTTTACATTGGAGAAATTTTTCCCACATTCAGACATAACTAGGAAATAATATTCATCTTGTAGGACAAACACTGCTGCAGTCGCATACATTATACATTATGTGTACATGAACAAGAAAAGTTGTAGACGTGCACAAAATACTCAGTAAACGTGGTACCGGTACATTATTGTGACATGTAAAGATTTTTGCTCTCTAGCATTTGAAATTTGCCTTTATATGGCATCGGTGTACGTGCTTTAACCTTTAGTGGGTAGGTCTGTTTTAACTGCGTTGCTAGGTGCCTGCGGCTTCAGGTTTGGCTGCTTTGGTCAAGGTGATTTTCAGGTTTTAGGTGCCTCCGTTGCTGGCACCCATGGTCTTACTAAGGAAATTCAAAATAACAACTCCTAGTGAACTTTTGGGGCTAAGCTTAACTCTTATATGACCTGCATTGTACATCAGTTTTTGTGAACTTTTGTACTGCAAGCTGACCCTGTGTGACGTACACAAATATTACTGACCTGGACTGCTATCATATAGAAATCATTGTTCTCATTATTGGCAGTCTTGAAAATGTACATAGCAGGATTGCTAATGTGAGAGGTCTAAGAAAAAGTAGGTTTGTCATCAAGCAAGTTAAATATTTTGCCAAAATATCTCAGCACACCTGTACTGATAGGATTGTTTAGAGTTTGGATATTTAGGTGTGATAAGGCACTATTCAGTGTTCTCAAATGTTTTGACACAACAGTGACTCTGACTACTGCAATTGTTACCCATTTACATTTATGCCCATGCTGGTACAGTGGAGTCTGCATTATTCGAAGTCGTCCAGAAAATGGATTAGTCTTCAATTTACGTCTTGACAGAGAAATAGCCATTATTGTGTTGTTTGCCCCATACCTCACAGGTAATAACATCCCTTCTTGCAGACACCCCCCCCCCCCACCAAAAAAAAAACAGCACAGGCATCTGCTCACTTGTGCTTAAAGTGTTTGAGCCGAGCTTTAGTGGGTACTAAGATCAGGAAATTGGGAGTTGTGTTGCTGTGAGCGAGCTTGATGACTTCAAATTATCGGAAATTGGTCAGTTCAATTACACAAGAAAGATTGATAGAGGTAAAGAAAAGAAACAAAACAGACTTGAAATTACTTCTATTTAAAAAACTTCGAATGATCAAAGTTCGATTTACGTGGACTCCACTGTATCTTGTTGTATGATGCCAATATCATGTACAATGGAAATAAAAAATTTTCTGTATATATCTTTTCTGCAAACTGGACTTACCATTCTTATTCATGAAATTACCCACTCTACATGTATTAAGTCAACAATCTGGGAAAATTTTCGTTTTGCACATGACATTTTATTGCATGTATTTTACATTACACATGGATGCAACAAAACAACAAAAAGGGTTGCAATTGTTCATTTGTGAATTGATGATGTTTCAATGTCCATTTCATGTGTGAGATCAGATTCAAATCTCCAATTGAAAGTAATTTAAAATGACTGAATCTAAACAGAACTAGGGTTTCAGGATGGACTGGGTAGACAAACGATAAATGAAGGTGAAGTAAGATGCTGCGACAGTGAAATCGACATGTTTGGTTTCACTCCCTCTAACCACACAGTACATCACAGCTGAGCACTGCTATATCAGAGTTGACTTAGTCATCCCCAGCCATCTTGTGCAGTCAGCCTTGTACTGTCACCTGCCACAAAAACTTGTAGTATGTCAAAATCTCTACTTTTCAGAAGAAAAAAACAACAACTATTTTATGCCTAGAGTGTATACATGTATAAGATATAGAAGGGCTATATGTATATTTATCACATACTGATTCCTAAAACTAAAAATACAAAGCAGCTGTAGACTTGACACCCAGCTGGTGGGATCACAAGGTCAAAACTATATTACACAACAGGTGTGGCCAAACTTGCATAACCCTTATCCGGCAATTACGAGCCTGAGAGGCCCGAAGACGCATGATTTTACCGTAACTACGTGAAAACAGATTGAAATGACTTGATAGGCCTAGAAAGCCTCTACAAGCCTATTCTGTGCAATACAGCAAAAGTTGACATGCAAAGAAATAAAAATATTTCACACATACCCCCAAAAATCAAATACGGACCTGGGAGGCCTAGCACTGTAATTGCTATAGATCTATTTACTTTGATAGATCCCAGGTGAAGAATGATTTTCTACTTTTTTTTCTTTTCCTTTCTTTTCAGTGAAACTTTTCTTGCTTTTCTTTGCTTCTCAGGTGTAATTTTTTTTTAATGTTTAGGATTCTAAAATGGCTGACAGGAATGTGTTTGCTTCTTTGCAAGCAAAATGCAAAATTGACAATAGTGATGATGATGAAGGTTCAGCTGTGACTTCAGTAGAAGATGAATATGTGCCATCTCATGATACAGATTCATAAGAAGATATGCTTGAAGTGGATCTATCTGAGAGAATTGAAGAAGACGAGAGAGAAGAGTCTGATCCAGATGAAGAACGGGAGCTGCCTGCTGCTGAAGGACCGAGGCAGTATATTGCGAGGGATGATACTGTTTGGGAATGCGCACCTCTGCCAAGAACCCGAGTACAAACACAAAATACAGTGTGCTCCCGTGATAAGCCTAAGAATTTACCTGGTGAAATAACTGAAATAGAGCAGGCTTTTCGCCTGTACTTTCCAGCCAATGTGATAGACACAAGAGTTACCCATACAAACAATGAAGCTGGGAGGGTGTATGAGGAAAAGGGAGGTGGGACCAAATGGCAGCCCACTGATGAAACTGAAAATGACTAAGCACTTATATGATGCACATGATTTACCTTCCCTTGCATGAAACAACCGTGTTACATCACAGTGTTAGCTTTTAATGACCGCCGGCCAATTTTTTCTCCACATTTTTACAAACTAACAATCAGATCTCAGTACTGAAAATGCCCTTCATTGTTCAATAACTGTACATAGGTGCCTGGTGCCTGGTGAAGAAACACTCGATGAGATAACAGGAAGGATCCACTTTTATTTTTTTTTTGGTCCTTTGGAAAATTGCCAGAGTGGACAGTCTCATTTTGTGTTCCTCGAACAGTGCATATTTTGTCAACTCAAAAAATAATATCAAATATGGTGTAAGAACAGCTGTAGACAAAAACACTTTGGACCTACATGCACATGTATAACTTCCAGTCAATGCTATCCTCAACTATTATTCCACTCTGAAAACCATGCATTGACTGCCAAAACACCAAAAGGCAACAATTTTCTTTGAATTTTCTACACAAGCGTTTGAATTCTGTTACACAACTTAAAATTACAACATTAAAGGGAATGTCATGATGAGAACCTGATGGACATTTTTGAAAAATACACCTACACACATCACAAATCTGTCATTGTGACAAATAATTTAAACCATGTTCATTATAAATGTGTATATATGTATAAATAAAAGTGTTATACAAAAAAAAAAAAAAGAGCATTGTTCACCTATGGCACACTGAACAATCATCAACAGGACAACAACAACAACAAATCACACTGCCAGTGCAATGGCAATGACAACCTGGCAAGGCTCAGACATAGGTCACTTACTTCATTGCACTAATGGCATCAACCACTCGCCAGCTTTCACTACAAAAAGGTCATAAAATGGTTGAAAACAAAATTTAAGCTTTGATGAGTTTTTTTTTTGTTTTTTGTTTTTGTTTTGAAGCTCACAAAATTTGCAGGTAGGAAAAATGGAAAACTGGTGACATTACAACTAGAGATCTTGCACCTCTTTGGCCATGGTTTTTCCCAGGCTTTTCCAGGCTAAAATGTTAAATTCCAGGGCTAATTAAATGCAAGAAAATGAGAGGAAAACGTTCACATTTTCTCCTGCTATTGTAAAACCTTTCAACCACGGTATGAATTCACCAAAACATTTTTTGCATGAAACTTAATACACGTACATGTACTTGTATTACAAATCGTACTATGCCCAGAGTTAAATTGCACACATATTTTATACATCAGACTAGGATTGTACAAATACAATAAATTTACAATTACACGCATTGTCCAAAATCCTCCAGACAATCTTAAGTTATGTAAACGTTTCACACAAAAATAATACTTCATTGCTGACTGAAGTTAAATGTGACAACAAGAGCACAAAAAACCCCCACAAACTTGCACGTGTCAAAATCCTGCATGTAGAAACAATTATTTTTGTCAACGGGTCAGTTTTGCATGATGTTTTTCTTTTATCCCTTTCCCAATGCCCCATTTCCACTGGGAAAAAAGCTTAGCACGACATTTTGGAATCCGTCTTTACTTTTCGTGCGATCTCATTTTGAAGACCGATAGAGGGAAACCCGTGTCATGGTCAAATGCATGCCGCCATCTTTAATAATCGCTGTTTCGCTCCAGCTCGTACCAGCCATTGTTCTGTGTCTGGCTCGCCTTGCTTACACCTGTTCTGCTGCCTATGGGGCCACGTCGACGAATACAGGCTATGCTCAAGATAGCTTCTTGGTGCAGTCAAGACTTCTTCGTCTTTGTTAATCACTGATTATGGACCAGTTCATAAGGTATATGTCCCTATAAAGATGCTTTTCGGTGAGGGGTGTTGGACTATAATAACAAACGCAAATAGCGAGATAGAATTGAATGTTGAACTGACTAAATGGACTTGGAGTTGGGCTCGGTCTGGAAAGCGTAGTAATTCTAGAATTAATATTCGAAGGGTAATCACTGATTATTTGATTATGAGGAAGCCTCGCCGCTGGCAGACGGGCGACGTTTGTAACGTTAGTTTAGGCTCAGCGCTACATGACGCTAGTGTGGGCAGTGGGAGGGTGAAGAAGGGAGGGAGACTTGTCTATAATAGGTTTGAGGCGTCCATTAAGGCAACTTCTGATTATGACATTGAAAAGCCAGACTGGGCTGACCAGACTGCTTAAGAATTGACGTGAAAATGTTTTACATACGCCTACCCAGGTCTTGAAAAGTCGCCTTATACATGAGAGTAGCATTTTTACCCTCATTTTCAGCACTGGGGTGGTGGTGGTGGTGGTGGTGGTGGTGGTGGTGATGTGTATGTGTGTGTGGGTGTTGTGGTGTGCGTGTATTACAGATGCGGTTCATGTTTTTTCTAGAAATTCCACACGGTTATGGTATTTTTGTGTGTGCACGTTTGTGTTTATCTGCTGAGTTTCTAAAATGTTGCAGTAACCTCCCTGGTTATTTTATAAAATCGTCCCGTACTTTGTTAGTTCTACATGTAGTTGGGAGGTCTGGACCCAGCAATAGTGTCTCTTTGGTTTTTTTTATCTTTAAGTTGACTTACAACTGATAGCTTTATGTTGATTTTCAGTTGATATCTTTATCATTTATCATTTTATGTTGACTTTCAATGTTCATTCAGATTGATCTAGTAATGTGGTTTTGCCCACATTGATTATAGTGCAATTGAAACAGAGCATTCTCTTTTAAAATGTTTCATGACCATTGTCACGAGTGGAGTGAGCGATAGTTAATAATTACGGGGGGAAAGGAGGAGAGTAAAATTAACGCACGTAGACAAGTAAGGAAAGCGTGCATGTTATGAGTGGTGGGGGGTCTGAATGAGGCGAGGGCGCTGTATTACTATCACTGCAAGTTAGAACGTCCTAAAGTGCGGACGCAAGAGAAAGCCCAGTGGGCGAACATAAGGAGAGCAGTCGGAAGACTAGTGAGAGAGTTTTTTCCAGTGATGACTGGTAGGTGAAACGATGATTGATAATTATGATTGATGTATTATATTCGTCTATTACCATGATGTAAATAAGTATATGTGAGGAATGTGGAAGTCCTTGATATTGGATATAGCAATGTGCGCCATGAGCGATAGATGAAAGTTGAGTTCATGGATTTGTAGCACGAGTGAGTATTGTGTACTACGATGGAGGTGTGTTACCGTAAGATGTTGGTGAGTGAAATGTGAACTATTGTGTGTACGCTTCATGGGTTGTAAGGAGAGGTGGAGTGAATAGAAGTGATATGGTATTATACCAATGTAATGTTATTCTTGTAGGTGTCGGGGACGGGCCAAAGAGCCACCTCGGTGAGCACAGGGGATAGGCCAGCATAGGGCCGGAGGCCACACATAGGCCAAGAGTGAGGCTGTCGGTGCAGGACAGTAGAGGCACATAACGTCGTGGCAGTCAGGCCACGGACAGGGACGTAGATATGAGCGTGAATGTGCTAATTGAAATGATAATGTACTATTGCCATGTTGATGGGCTATTGAAGTGATAATGTACTATTGCCATGTTGATGGGCTATTGAAGTGATAATGTGCTATTGCCCTGCTGAGGTGCTAGTGGAATGCTAAGGTGTTATGGCAATAGGAAGGTGATATTGAGAGACTGCGGTGCCAGTGAATTATTAATGTGCTATTAAGACCCTGAGGGGAGAGGCTGAGGCCGAAGTGTCTTTAGGAAGTAACTACCGGGTTGTGGACCCGAGGAAGAGTGCATGTGGGAATAAGGCCGTTGTACGGCAGTTAAATTCAATAATATAATGTATGTAATTGCGCTAGTATCTGTATAATTATGTTTAATAAATGTGTGAGTCTGATGGGTTGTTCTGTTAAGTGTTAAACTTGTTCGTTCGTGATTGTTGTCTTGTTTAATTATTACATCTCCCAGTCTGGGATTTGTGACACTGGGGGCTCGTCCTGTTTACCTGTGGTCATTTTGACATTGTGTATTCGTTATATCTAGTTGTTTTTCTGTTGTGCTAGGAATTCGTGCTGTTGTCCTTGTTCGTGGGATGAATGGGAATTTCATGATGATATGACTTATGTATATTTATGAATATGTATTGATGCATGTATTTTGATGAATATGTATTAATGTGTACTTAAATTTCTGCAGAGAGTGTGTGTGCCAGCCTGTAGAGGTCAAGCAGCCAGAGCTCCGAGACAAGGGGAGAGGTTATAGTCAGAAAAGTTAAGTAAAAGTCAACATTTTTGTGCCCTGGATTGAGGGCTGTCTGTTCACCTGTCTTTTTCCGCTGTTTTTCTGTTTTTGTCGTAATAGATTATACGGGCGGTGGCGCGGGTTTGCTGTGTTGAACTTAGTTTATCCTTTTAAAAAAAAGGTGTGGGAAACTTGGAACTTCGTTCATCACAGTGAACAGTTCTGTAGGGACCTGTATTTTTGTTTAGGTTGTAGCGTCGATATCTTCTCTGTTTCTGCAGGAAGACGTATTCTCTTGTCCCTCTTTCTTCCCTATTTGTAGATACGTTCTTTTTTTCAGACTCTGTTCTTGTTCGTACCTTGTAGTGTAATCGGCGTAGTTAGGTTGCATTTTTTTCCCCATTATATTTTCTTTTTTAGGTCTTTGTCCTAGTCTGGTTCGTTGTCCTTGTGGTCCTTCTACTGAATTTCTTCATTCTTGTCGTTTCTATTCTCTTTTATTATTAATAGTGCTATACATTTAATGAATATAGAATTAGTTAGGAAGTAGGTAAATTTCTGAATTGTATTTGAGACAAGTGCGTGTTGTTATATCTGGTGTGATCTCAGGTCTCTGGTCGTGTCGTTAGTGATCATACCGACAGGTTGGTCGTTCTCATAATACATACCAAAACCATAAATCTGTGAAATGGCGGAGCTCCAGCAACTGATGAAATTAGGTACGGAACTTGGTCTTGAAGGCGTAGAGCTACGCGGCTGGATTAAAGAGCAGCAGGCAGAATTGCGCGAGGAGCGTGCTAAGGATAGAGAGCGAGAAAAAGAGGCTCAAGAGCGACAGAGAGAAGAGGAAAGAGAGCTTAAGTTAAAGGAGTTAGAGGCTCAGCAGCAGGAGAGGGAGTTAAAGTTAAAGGAGATAGAGGCGCAAGTAAAGATTGCGGAATTAGAAAGCAAGAAGAATGCGCCAACGGAAACAGTTGAGCGGCAGGGGCAAAGCAAAAGTGGTGTTAGGATTAAGCTGCCTACGTTCGACGACCGGAAGGACGACATAGACGCCTTCCTATACAGGTTCGAACTGAACGCACAACTGCAATGGGGGGAGAATAAACAATTATGGTCCACGTACCTGGCTTCCTTGTTGCAGGGGCGAGCGTTAACCTACTTTAAAGAGCTACAGCGCGAAGACTTACATGATTATGATAAGCTGAAGTCGTTGCTGCTTCGCCGATTTGCGCGTACCGAGGAATATTTCCGGGAGCAGTTTAGGCGAGCACGTGCGGATACCAGGGAGGACTTTGCTGCCTTCGTCGCGAGACTAACAGAATATTTCACGAACTGGATGGACTTGGCGCATGTGGGCGCGGATTTTGCTAAATTGAAAGACCTAATGATCCGTGACCAGCTGTACGCGTCCTGCCATAAAGATCTGGTGGCTTTCCTAAAAGAAAACGAATCCGCGACGGTGCAGGAGGCGTCTAAGTTGGCGGAAGCATACCGTACGGAACATCCGTCCAAACCAGTCGCGAGGGCGTACGTACAGGATGCTGGTTACGTCGCCGTGGTTGAGGGGTCCCCGGCAGGACATAAGGACAGGTCGCGTCAGCGTGGTGCCTATAATGGGCAAGCTCAGGGGCAACGTAGGGGGTATCACCAATCACCTGCATATGGATCCGGTAAGTTTGACCGAGCAGGAGGGCTAGGTCGCGGTAATGGCCGAGGGCGATTTGTGACATTTGCCGATGACCGACGGCATAGGGACTTTAGTTCCGGTCGCGATGGGTCACGGGGACCCAGGTCTAGCGGAGCACAGGGAGCGGAGTGTTGGACTTGCGGACGCGTGGGTCATTTTTCACGCGAGTGTAGAGCCGCGAAGTGTTGGAACTGCGGAAGAGCAGATCACATCAGCGTGAATTGCCCTGCAGGTAGGATAGCGGCGAACGTGGATGGCAATCACGGTAGCTCCACTCCATGTTCCCCTAATAAATTTCATCATGCGGCCGCGTGTGTTACATCGGACAACGGAGGCGGACAGTATTCTAAGTGTCCCAGTTGTGAGAAGTTATTGTCTTCCGGTGTTTTACCTTGTGGGAGAAAGATCCCCGTTATAAATTCATGTCATACAGGAGGTGGTCTTAGGGTTTATCCAGGGTTTGTTGGGTGTCACGAGTGGAGTGAGTGTAATTAAGGGGATTGCTACAGAGCGGGTGTAGAGTAAGAAGGGCTCACGGCAGACAGGTAGGGAAAGACGTGAAAGGAGGAGAGTAAAATTAACGCACGTAGACAAGTAAGTTAAGCGTGCTGTTGTGAGTAGTGGGGGGGGGGGGTCTGAATGAGGCGAAAGCGCTGTATTACTATCACTGCAAGTTAGAAGGTCCTACGGAACGGACCTGTGGATAAGAGCCCATCGGGCGGACATGAGGGGAGCAGTCGAGAGACCAGTGAGAGAGCTTTTCCAGTGATGACTGGTACGTAGAACGTTGATTGATAATTATGATTGATGTATTATATTATATTCGTCTATTACCATGATGTAAATAAGTATATGTGAGGAATGTGGAAGTCCTTGATATTGGATATAGCAATGTGCGCCATGAGCGATAGATGAAAGTGAGTTCATGGATTTGTAGCGCGAGTGAGTAGTGTGTACTCCGATGGAGGTGTGTTACCGTAAGAAGTGTGGTGAGTGAAAGGTGAACTAGTGTGTGTACGCTTCATGGGTTGTAAGGAGAGGTGGAGTGAATAGAACTGGTAGGGTATTATACCAATGTAATGTTATTCTTGTAGGTGCCGAGGTCGGGCCAAAGAGAGCCGCCTACGGTGATAGGCCAGCATAGGGCCGGGGGCCACACATAGGCCAGAAGTGAGGCTGTCAGTGCAGGACAGTAGAGGCACATAAAGTCGTGGCAGTCAGGCCACGGACAGGGACGTAGATATGAGCGTGAATGTGATAATGTACTATTGCCATGTTGAGGGGCTAGTGAACTAATAATGTACTATTGAAATGATGTCTATTGAATGGGATAATGTGTTATTGCCCTGCTGAGGTGCTAGTGGAATGCTAAGGTGTATGACAATAGGAAGGTGATATTGAGAGACTGCGGTGCCAGTGAATTATTAATGTGCTATTAAGACCCTGAGGGGAGAGGCTGAGGCCGAAGTGCCTTTAGGAGTAACTACCGGGTTGTGGATCCGAGGGAGAGTGTATGTGAGAATAAGGCCGTTGTACGGCAGTTAATTCCAATAATATAATGTATGTAATTGCGCTATTATCTGTATAATTATGTTTAATAAATGTGTGAGTCTGATGGATTGTTCTGTTAAGTGTTAAACTTGTTTGTTCGTGATTGTTGTCCTGTCATAAACTATTACATCTCCCAGTCTGGGATTTGTGACATTGGGGGCTCGTCCTGTTTACCTGTGGTTATTTTGACATTGTGTATTCGTTATATCTAGTTGTTTTTCTGTTGTGCTAGGAATTCGTGCTGTTGTCCTTGTTCGTGGGATGAATGGAAATTTCATGATGATATGATTTATGCATGTATTTTGATGAATATGTATTAATGTGTACTTAAACTTTCAGAGAGACAGTGTGTGTGCGTGCAGCCTGAGGAGACAAGCAGCCAGAGCTCCGATTAAGGGGAGGACTTAAACTCATAAGGCTGAAAGTTAAGTGAAAATTTTGTACCCTGGATTGAGGGCTGTCTTTTCATCTGTCTGTTTCCCTGTTTTTGCTGTTTTTGTCGTTATAGATTATACGGGCGGTGGCGCGGGTTTGCTGTGGTGAACTTGGTTTGTCCTCTTCGGGAGGTGGGCTAATCTAGGAACCGCGTTCATCACAGTGAACAGTTCTGTAGGGACCTGTATTTTTGTTTAGATTGTAGCGTCGATATCTTCTCTGTTCTGCAGGAAGACGTATTCTCTTGTCCCTCTTTCTTCCCTATCTGTAGATACGTTCTTTTTTTTCAGACTCTGTTCTTGTTGTACCGTGTAGTGTAATCGGCGTAGTTAGGCTGCATTCTTTTTTCCATTATATTTTCTTTTTTAGGTCTTTGTCCTAGTCTGGTTCGTTGTCCTTGACGTACTTGTGGTCCTTCTACTGAATTTCTTCATTCTTGTCGTTTCTATTTTCTTTTATTATTAATAGTGCTATGCATTGTATGATTATAGAATTAGTTAGGAAGTAGGTAAATTTCTGAATTGTATTTGAGACAATTGGGTATTGTTATATCTGGTGTGATCTCAGGTCTCTGGTCGTGTCGTTAGTGATCATACCGACAGGTTAGCCGCTTTTATAATACATACCATAACCATAAATCTGTGAAATGGCGGAACTCCAACAACTAATGAAGTTGGGTAAGGAACTTGGCCTGGAGGGAGAGGAGCTACGCGGCTGGATTAAAGAACAGCAGGCGGATTTGCGCGATGAGCGTGCTAAGGATAGAGAGCGAGAAAAAGAGGCTAAGGCTCAGGAGCAGGAGAGAGAGGCTAAGGATAAGGAACAGGAAAGGGAGTTTAAGCAACAGGAAAGAGAGGCTAAGGAACGGGAGCAGGAGAGGGAGATAAAGTTAAAGGAGATAGAGGCGCAAGTAAAGATTGCGGAGTTAGAACTCAAGAAGAATACGCCAGCGGCTGAGCGGCAGGTACACAATAAAGGTGGCGTTAGGATTAAGCTGCCTACGTTCGACGACCGGAAGGACGACATAGACGCCTTCCTTTACAGGTTCGAACTGAACGCACAATTGCAATGGGGGGAAAATAAGGAATTATGGGCCACGTACCTGGCGTCTCTATTGCAGGGGCGAGCGTTAACCTACTTTAAAGAGCTACAGCGCGAAGACGTGCAAGATTACGATAAGCTGAAGGCTTTGCTGCTTCGCCGATTTGCGCGTACTGAGGAATATTTCCGGGAGCAGTTTAGGCGAGCACGTGCGGATACCAGGGAGGACTTTGCTGCCTTCGTCGCGAGACTAACGGAATATTTCGCGAACTGGGTAGACTTGGCGCATGTGGGCGCGGATTTTGCTAAACTGAAAGACCTAATGATCCGTGACCAGCTGTACGCGTCGTGCCATAAAGATCTGGTGGCCTTCCTGAAAGAAAACGAACCCGCGACGGTGCAGGAGGCGTCTAAGTTGGCGGAAGCATACCGTACGGAACATCCGTCCAAACCAGTCGCCAGGGCGTACGTCCAAGATGCTGGGTACGTCGCCGTAGTTGAGGGGTCGCCGGCAGGACTTAGGGACAGGTCGCGTCAGCGTGGTGCCTATAGTGGGCAAGCCCAGGGGCAGCGTAGGGGCTATCACCAATCACCTGCATGTGGATCCGGTAAAGTTGACCGAGCAGGAGGGCTAGGTCGCGGTAATGGCCGGGGGCGATTTGTGACCTTTGCCGATGACCGACGGCATAGGGACTTTAGTTCCGGTCGCGATGGGTCACGGGGACCCAGGCCTAGTGCAGCACAGGGAGCGGAGTGTTGGACTTGCGGACGCGTGGGTCACTTTTCACGCGAGTGTAGGGCCGCGAAGTGTTGGAACTGCGGTAGAGCAGATCACATCAGCGTGAATTGCCCTGCAGGTAGGATAGCGGCGAACGTGGACAGTAGCTCCAGTCCATGTTCCCCAAATAAATTTCATCATGTGGCTGCGTGTGTTACATCGGACAACGGAGGCGGACAGTATTCTAAGTGTCCCAGTTGTGAGAAGTTATTATCTTCCGGTGTTTTACCTTGTGGGAGAAAGATCCCCGTTATAAATTCATGTCATACAGGAGGTGGTCTTAGGGTTTATCCGGGGTTTGTTGGGGACGAACCGGTCTCGGTTTTACGAGATACAGGATCTACCGTTGTGGGAGTGCATAGGGACTGCATTCGGGATTCACAGCTTACAGGTGAGACTGTCCCGTGCATCCAATTTTCGGGGGCCATTGAGAAATTACCCATGGCAAGAATAGTGATAGATACACCTTTCCTTAGCGGGGAAGTCGAAGCAGTCGTTGGTTGTTTTCCAGGCGCCCAGCTCATCATTGGGAATGTATCACGGGTAGTTTCCCCTTCCGATGAGAACGTGCAAGCATGGTCGCAATCAAAAGGTATTGACTTTTGCGCCGCGGTCGAAACACGTCGACAGGTAGCTCATAAGGATAAGATTAGACCTTTGGCGACGCCAGCGGTCAACATAGATATCACGCCAGAGCGCTTGGCGAGAGTACAAAGGGAGGATCCATCATTAAACCCATGTTTTGGGGAAGCGCGAACCGAGAAAACGAGGAAATATAAGAACGGGTCATCTTCTTTTTTTGTCCAGGGGGGCATTCTGTTCCGTATGTACGTCACAGTGGCTTCCGTTCAAAAGCAGGTCGTCGTGCCACGGTCGTTAATTGCTACAGTATTGCGTCTGGCCCATGATGTTCCATTAGCGGGTCATATGGGAAGTGCTAGAACCAAGGAGAGAGTTCTGAAAGATTTTTATTGGCCATCGATACATAGAGATGTACGGCTGTATTGTAAGACGTGCAGTGCGTGCCAAAAGACGACGCATAAGGGTCGTACACCCCAGGCTCCTCGTCAAAAGATCCCCACGGTTTCGGAACCGTTTAAAATGGTTTCGATAGACCTTGTTGATTTAAGAGAAAGATTATCTTCAGCGCGCACTATAGCAGAAGAAGCTTCTAGTATCGCTTCGAAAAGAGCAAAAGACTATAAAGATAGAGGTTCCAAATTGAGAATTTTTAAGCCAGGAGATAAGGTCCTATTGTTGTTACCTACGGACCATAATAAGTTATTGATGACATGGAAAGGTCCTTATGTTATTGAGCGAATTGTTTCGAAGGTAGATTACGCTATCCACATTGATGGATCAGTAAGGGTTTTCCATGTTAATATGCTACAGAGATTTTATGAGAGACCACAGTATCTGTGTGCACAGACAAGACCAGAGGAGACTGTCTTCTCTATTGCTTGTACGGGGGTCGTAGACCAGTTGGACTGTGACGTAAGCGACACCGAGGCGCAGGAAGAGTTACAAATTCAATTGCCGGAGTTAACTCCGACACAAGGTTACAGGGACGTAAAAATTAACCCTGACCTTACGAGTTCAAGGAGTAGGGAACTTAAGACCCTGTTAGCGTCATTCCCGGATGTTGTTACGGATTTGCCGGGTCGCACTACGGTGATCCAGCACCAAATAAAGTTGACTTCGGATAAGCCAGTATTTCTTAGACCGTATCCGCTGCCTTTTTCTTCGAGAGATAGAGTTATAAAGGAAGTTGAGTCAATGTTGAAGTTAGATGTGATAGAACCATCAACATCGCCGTATTCATCACCCATCGTCCTCGTGAAAAAACTTGATGGATCGGTGCGGTTCTGTATTGATTTTCGAAGATTGAACACTATTACGGTAGGCGATAGGGAGCCTATTCCGTTTCAGGAGGAATTAATAGCTTCATTGGCCGGGTACACGTGGTTTTCCAAGATAGATTTAACGAAAGGTTATTGGGAAATCCCTCTTACTGAGGAGTCTAAACAATACAAGGCGTTCCAAACGCCCATTGGATTATTCCAATTTAAGGTCATGCCATTTGGGTTGGTAAACGCGCCAGCGACGTTTGCACGATTAATGAGACTAGTGTTGAAGGACATACCTAATGTCGTGTCATTCTTTGACGATATAGCATGCCATACGGCGACATGGTCTGATCATATTCAGACACTAACAGTAATTTTTCAACGATTACGTCATTTTGGGTTAACTGCTAAACCCGCAAAGATGGATTTGGCATGTCCAGAGATAGTATTCTTAGGACATATTGTGGGTAGAGGTGTTCAGAGACCTGAAGTAACAAAAATTGACAAGTTAGTAGGGTTGCAAATCCCTAAAACAAAGAAACAAGTCAGAAGCTTAGTGGGAATTTTAAATTATTACAGAAAGTTCATTCCAAATTTTTCCTCCTTGTCATCTTCTCTTACTGGCCTTACTAAGAAGGGACAACCCGATAAGGTCCAGTGGACGTCTGAGTGTCAGACAGCATTTGATAATTTGGTGACAGCATTATCATCGTCACCCATTCTGATATTACCCGATTTTCGATCTAATTTTATCCTCAGAACGGATGCGTCGGACTCTGGTGTCGGCGCTTGTCTTCTACAGGAGAAGAACGAATGTCTCCATCCTGTATGTTATGTCAGTAGGAAGTTATTGCAGAGAGAAAGAAAGTATTCTGTGATAGAGCGTGAGTGTCTTGCCATTGTGTGGTCCGTCCAGAAATTGGGACGTTATCTCATGGGACGAGAATTTTGTATCCAGACAGACCACAAGCCACTGACATTTTTGTCGAAGAATCGTTCGTCCAGCCCACGCTTGTCTAGATGGGCATTGGCTTTGCAGCCGTATACCTTCGTTATTCAACCAATTCCAGGAACCAGCAATCATATCGCCGACTACCTTAGTCGAGTCTAGGGGAAGAGTTCAGGAGCTTATACATCGGAGGACAGGAACATTGACAGGATCTGTGTGAATGAGTCGACTTTAAAATATTGACATTATAAATATGATATGAAGAATGGTTGATAGGTTGATTGGTTTTTGATTCTGTATTAGATATTGTGTTTAGTTAGCTATTCATGATGTGATACATATAGGCATAATGCAGGGCATATTGATCCCCATGTTTTCCCCTGATTCCGGTATTTTATGTGCTAGGGGCATTGGTAGGTCATTTTTATGTAGGTATTGCTCACGCTCACTCGTTGACAGTCATCTTGATGCGATTTGAAATTAATTGCATTAATTTTTTTGGGGTGGGGGATGATGTCACGAGTGGAGTGAGTGCAATTAAGGGGATTGCTACAGAGCGGGTGTAGAGTAAGAAGGGCTCACGGCAGACAGGTAGGGAAAGACGTGAAAGGAGGAGAGTAAAATTAACGCACGTAGACAAGTAAGTTAAGCGTGCTGTTGTGAGTAGTGGGGGGGGGGGTCTGAATGAGGCGAAAGCGCTGTATTACTATCACTGCAAGTTAGAAGGTCCTACGGAACGGACCTGTGGATAAGAGCCCATCGGGCGGACATGAGGGGAGCAGTCGAGAGACCAGTGAGAGAGTTTTTCCAGTGATGACTGGTACGTAGAACGTTGATTGATAATTATGATTGATGTATTATATTATATTCGTCTATTACCATGATGTAAATAAGTATATGTGAGGAATGTGGAAGTCCTTGATATTGGATATAGCAATGTGCGCCATGAGCGATAGATGAAAGTGAGTTCATGGATTTGTAGCGCGAGTGAGTAGTGTGTACTCCGATGGAGGTGTGTTACCGTAAGAAGTGTGGTGAGTGAAAGGTGAACTAGTGTGTGTACGCTTCATGGGTTGTAAGGAGAGGTGGGGTGAATAGAAATGGTAGGGTATTATACCAATGTAATGTTATTCTTGTAGGTGCCGAGGTCGGGCCAAAGAGCGCCGCCTACGGTGATAGGCCAGCATAGGGCCGGGGGCCACACATAGGCCAGAAGTGAGGCTGTCAGTGCAGGACAGTAGAGGCACATAAAGTCGTGGCAGTCAGGCCACGGACAGGGACGTAGATATGAGCGTGAATGTGATAATGTACTATTGCCATGTTGAGGGGCTAGTGAACTAATAATGTACTATTGAAATGATGTCTATTGAATGGGATAATGTGTTATTGCCCTGCTGAGGTGCTAGGGGAGTGCTAAGGTGTATGACAATAGGAAGGTGATATTGAGAGACTGCGGTGCCAGTGAATTATTAATGTGCTATTAAGACCCTGAGGGGCGAGGCTGAGGCCGAAGTGCCTTTAGGAGTAACTACCGGGTTGTGGATCCGAGGGAGAGTGTATGTGAGAATAAGGCCGTTGTACGGCAGTTAATTCCAATAATATAATGTATGTAATTGCGCTATTATCTGTATAATTATGTTTAATAAATGTGTGAGTCTGATGGATTGTTCTGTTAAGTGTTAAACTTGTTTGTTCGTGATTGTTGTCCTGTCATAAACTATTACATCTCCCAGTCTGGGATTTGTGACATTGGGGGCTCGTCCTGTTTACCTGTGGTTATTTTGACATTGTGTATTCACAAACAAACAAGTTTAACACTTAATAGACGAACCGGTCTCGGTTTTACGAGATACAGGATCTACCGTTGTGGGAGTGCATAGGGACTGCATTCGGGATTCACAGCTTACAGGTGAGACTGTCCCGTGCATCCAATTTTCAGGGACCATAGAGAAATTACCCATGGCAAGAATAGTGATAGATACGCCTTTCCTTAGCGGGGAAGTCGAAGCAGTCGTTGGTTGCTTTCCAGGCGCCCAGCTCATCATTGGTAATGTATCGCGGGTGGTTTCCCCTTCCGAGGAGACTGTGCAGGCATGGTCGCAATCAAAAGGTATTGACTTTTGTGCCGCAGTCGAGACACGTCGACAGGTAGGTGATAAGGGTAAAATTAGACCTTTGGCAACGCCAGCGATCAACCTGGATATCACACCAGGGCGCTTGGCGACATTACAAAAGGAGGACCCATCATTGAGTCCATGTTTTGAGGAGGCGCGAACGGAGAAAACGAGGAAATATAAGAACGGGTCATCTTCCTTTTTTGTCCAGGGGGGCATTCTGTTCCGTATGTACGTCACAGTGGCTTCCGTTCAAAAGCAGGTCATCGTGCCACGGTCGTTAATTGCAATAGTATTGCGTCTGGCCCATGATGTTCCATTGGCGGGTCATATTGGAAGTGCTAGAACCAAGGAGAGAGTTCTGAAAATTTTTTATTGGCCGTCAGTATACAGAGATGTACGGTTATATTGTAAGACGTGCAGTGCGTGCCAAAAGACGACGCATAAGGGTCGTACAACCCAGGCTCCTCTTCAAAGGATCCCCACGGTTTCGGAACCGTTTAAAAAGGTTTCGATAGACCTTGTTGATTTAAGAGAAAGATTATCTCCAGCGCGCACTATAGCAGAAGAAGCTTCTAGTATCGCTTCGAAAAGAGCAAAAGACTATAAAGATAGAGGTTCCAAACTGAGAATTTTTAAGCCAGGAGACAAGGTCCTATTGCTGTTACCTACGGACCATAATAAGTTATTGATGACATGGAAAGGTCCTTATGTTATTGAGCGAGTTGTTTCGAAGGTAGATTACGCTATCCACATCGATGGAACGAGTAAGGTTTTCCATGTTAATAGGCTACAGAGATTTCATGAGAGACCAGAGTATCTGTATTCTCATACTGGTATTGAAGGACATACCTAATGTCGTGTCATTCTTTGACGATATAGTGTGTCATACGTCGACATGGTCTGATCATATTCAGACACTAACAGTAATTTTTAAACGATTACGTCATTTTGGGTTAACTGCTAAACCCGCAAAGATGGATTTGGCATGTCCAGAGATAGTATTCTTAGGACATATCGTGGGTAGAGGTGTTCAGAGACCTGAAGGAACAAAAATTGACAAATTAGTAGGGTTGCAAATCCCTGAAACAAAGAAACAAGTCAGAAGCTTAGTGGGAATTTTGAATTATTACAGAAAGTTCATTCCAAATTTTTCCTCCTTGTCATCTTCTCTTACTGACTTTACTAAGAAGGGACAACCCGATAAGGTCCAGTGGACGTCTGAGTGTCAGACAGCATTTGATAATTTGGTGACAGCATTATCATCGTCACCCACTCTGATATTACCCGATTTTCGATCTAATTTTATCCTCAGAACGGATGCGTCGGACTCTGGTGTCGGCGCTTGTCTTCTACAGGAGAAGAACGAATGGTTCCATCCTGTATGTTATGTCAGTAGGAAGTTATTGCAGAGAGAAAGAAAGTATTCTGTGATAGAGCGTGAGTGTCTTGCCATTGTGTGGTCCGTCCAGAAATTGGGACGTTATCTCATGGGACGAGAATTTTGTATCCAGACAGACCACAAGCCACTAACGTTTTTGTCGAAGAATCGTTCGTCCAGCCCACGCTTGTCTAGATGGGCATTGGCTTTGCAGCCGTATACCTTCGTTATACAACCAATTCCAGGAACCAGCAATCATATCGCCGACTACCTTAGTCGAGCCTAGGGGAAGAGTTCAGGAGCTTATACATCGGAGGACAGGAACATTGACAGGATCTGTGTGAACGAGTCGACTTTAAAATATTGACATTATAAATATGATATGAAGAATGTTTGATAGGTTGAGCGGTTGTGATTCTGTATTAGGTATTGTGTTTAGTTGGCTATTGATGATGTGATACATATATGCATAATGCAGGGCATATTGATCCCCATATTTTCCCCTGATTCCGGTATTTTATGTGCTAGGGGCATTGGTAGGTCATTTTTATGTAGGTATTGCTCACGCTCACTCGTTGACAGTCATCTTGATGCGATTTGAAATTAATTGCATTAATTTTTTTGGGGTGGGGGATGATGTCACGAGTGGAGTGAGCGATAGTTAATAATTACGGGGGGAAAGGAGGAGAGTAAAATTAACGCACGTAGACAAGTAAGGAAAGCGTGCATGTTATGAGTGGTGGGGGGTCTGAATGAGGCGAGGGCGCTGTATTACTATCACTGCAAGTTAGAACGTCCTAAAGAGCGGACGCAAGAGAAAGCCCAGTGGGCGAACATAAGGAGAGCAGTCGGAAGACTAGTGAGAGAGTTTTTTCCAGTGATGACTGGTAGGTGAAACGATGATTGATAATTATGATTGATGTATTATATTCGTCTATTACCATGATGTAAATAAGTATATGTGAGGAATGTGGAAGTCCTTGATATTGGATATAGCAATGTGCGCCATGAGCGATAGATGAAAGTTGAATTCATGGATTTGTAGCACGAGTGAGTATTGTGTACTACGATGGAGGTGTGTTACCGTAAGATGTTGGTGAGTGAAATGTGAACTATTGTGTGTACGCTTCATGGGTTGTAAGGAGAGGTGGAGTGAATAGAAGTGGTATGGTATTATACCAATGTAATGTTATTCTTGTAGGTGTCGGGGACGGGCCAAAGAGCCACCTCGGTGAGCACAGGGGATAGGCCAGCATAGGGCCGGAGGCCACACATAGGCCAAGAGTGAGGCTGTCGGTGCAGGACAGTAGAGGCACATAACGTCGTGGCAGTCAGGCCACGGACAGGGACGTAGATATGAGCGTGAATGTGCTAATTGAAATGATAATGTACTATTGCCATGTTGATGGGCTATTGAAGTGATAATGTACTATTGCCATGTTGATGGGCTATTGAAGTGATAATGTGCTATTGCCCTGCTGAGGTGCTAGTGGAATGCTAAGGTGTTATGGCAATAGGAAGGTGATATTGAGAGACTGCGGGGCCAGTGACTTATTATTGTGCTATTAAGACCCTGAGGGGAGAGGCTGAGGCCGAAGTGTCTTTAGGAAGTAACTACCGGGTTGTGGATCCGAGGAAGAGTGCATGTGGGAATAAGGCCGTTGTACGGCAGTTAAATTCAATAATATAATGTATGTAATTGCGCTAGTATCTGTATAATTATGTTTAATAAATGTGTGAGTCTGATGGGTTGTTCTGTTAAGTGTTAAACTTGTTCGTTCGCGATTGTTGTCTTGTTTAATTATTACATCTCCCAGTCTGGGATTTGTGACAACCATCACATTGAACAAATATATAATATACATATATTTTTTAAACAGTAACCCCTCACATACTTTAATACACGTGGCCCTGCACACAAACAATGCCTCCTCCCCTTTTAAAAAAAGTCATAGTTTATTTATGTTTAGCATGATTTGATGGATTGCGCGATGTTATTTATTATGTCCCCCGGTCATCATGCTAAACAATATTGACTGTAATTATTTTCATATCTCTCTCTCTCAGGAATTAGTGACTTTCTCACCTGGTTAACTTTCAATGTACACAGAGACTTGGAAGGTTTTTCTTTCTATTGGTCTCTACTTGAGCCCTTCAATTGGCACGTAATCACTCATCTCCTGGGTGGCCAATCCCAACTCTGATGGTGATGATAGGTTTGCCGGCATCGCCTCACAAATGTCTGAATTGTCAGCTGGAGTTGGTCTGTTGTCCATCAGCTGCTGGGGAGAAGCAGGGCCAGTGGCTGATTCAGTGTCTGTCACTGATTCAGCTGAATTTAAGACATAGTCTGAGCAATCTGTCTCTGTGCTGACAGGAGTTCTTGTACTGTCGGGCTGGTCACTGCTGTCTGAGACCACAGCTGATCCTGGCAGTGTGATCTCAAAAATTGGTAATATAGGACACATGGGGATTTGCTCTACAAGACCTTCCCCTTGATTCTGCAGCGATTCTTGTTTAGCTGGGATGTCATCTCGAGCAACATAGCCAGAATTTGTTGGTTTTTCTACTTCTGTTGGTGCCAGTACAGAATAATCTATTTCCTGTTTGTCACTGACGTTCGTTTCGGGCCTGGTTACATTGTCATGACACACGCGGAAGATGATGGAATCCATTGGACCAATTACGCCATCTTGGTGATTGTTCTCCTGTGTCATGGTCTGAGAAACCTCATGTTCTTGTGAAGAACTTTGTTCCATGCCCATCCTTATGTACGGGGAAGCTGAAGCTTCGTCTGAAGTTCTGACTTCCTCTGGATGACTCATTTCTGATGACCCTTCAGCACTGGTCACCTCAAGCCCATTCTTGACCTCCTCACCTGATTTGCTTCCCCCTGAGAAGTCAAGGTCACTTTGGGCTTCATTCCAAGATTTCTGAGGTACCATAGGAAAAGCATTTCTCTTCTCGTTTACATTCGCTTTTGCTTTTCTTTTTGGACGCTTTGGCCTAATAATTGGTGCCCTACTGTTTGTAGTTTCATCATTTGTAAAACTTTCTAGTGACGAGTTTGTTGTGTCACTAGATGGAGTGCCCTGTTGTCCAATATGAGGTGGATGTGCTCCCTGGTTGATTGTATCCTGAAAGACAGAAAAAGAAAAGTTTAGTACAAGAACAAAAGAAAATCATCTGATTGCCTGGAAATGTTTCTATCACAATGTTCAAAGTACAAACTGCACAGGAGATGCATACAAAAACAACAACTAATTAGGCTGATCAATTTTGTGTTATTTCATATCCAAAAAGTTTTTCCTCCACAGCAGTTGTACTTTACTGCCTATACATACGATGTTACACCTTCGACCAGCTCCACAAACCCTCCACCAATCTCCACAGCATGAAATCTGTGCATTATTAAGTAGTTAAAATATGGCCCTAAAAAACACAACAACAAAAAAAAAAAAAGACAGAGAAAAGTTGTAAGTCACAAATCCCTGATTTTGGGGCCAACAATAAAGTATACAATCATTTTAGAAATTTTTCAAATTAGAAATGGAAGAAAAAAATAAGCTCTTTGACTGAGTCATTTTTCTCTTTTTTTTTTTAGGCCACATTTTGACCTAGTTCTAAGCCCTGCTAGAAATCCACAGACTTTTAAAAACCACTGAGTCAACATGATGACAGCAAACTTTCAAGACAGCAATTTTATGTTATTGTCCTACAGAATAACCCTGCCAGACATTCACATCTTCTGTCAGCTGTGGGAACCTCTCTCAACCCCCCCCCACCCCCCACCAAGCTGTGGGAACCTCTCCTCCCCCACCCCACCCCCACCCAGCTGTGGGAACCTCTCCTCCCCCACCCCCTTTCAGGCTAAACTTTGAGGCTCTGTTGTTAGGGGAGCGTAGTCCAAGTATAAAGCTAAATAGATAAAACTAGTGGGTGAGTGAGTTAGTGAGTGAGTGAGTGAGTGGGTGGGTGGGTGAGTGAGTGAGTGAGTGAGTGAGTGAGTGAGTGAGTTAGTGAGTCAGTCAGACGGTCAGTTAGTTAGTGGGTGAGTGAGTCAGTGACTGAGTACGTCGGTGGGTGGGTGAGTGAGTGAGTGGGTGGGTGAGTGAGTGAGTGAGTGAGTAAGGGAGGGAGGGAGTGAGTGAGTGAGTGAGTTAGTCAGTCAGACAGTCAGTCAGTTAGTGAGTCAGTGAGTGAGTGCGTCGGTCGGTCGGTGGGTGGGTAGGTGGGTAGGTGGGTGGGTGAGTGAGTGAGTGGGTGGGTGGATGAGTGAGTGAGTGAGTGAGTGAGTAAATTGTGTGTTGTGTTGTGTTCAGTGCTCACCTACAGCTTTCTATGTAAAACACTATGTCCCCCGAACAGCAACCTTTGAGTTCAGTTTGAATGAGGTTCCAACAGCCGATCGGTGACATCCATTGACATTTGCCTGTCATTAATTTGTGTATTTTTGGTTGACTTATCACATATTCTTGCCAGTTTCAAATGATACTACCTGTACTCTTACTGCCAATAGTTGAGTCTCAAAGTGAACAAATGACATAAAAATATAAATAAATAAATAAATAAATGATTAAATCGTCCCCTTGCAATGCTGCTATTCTATATCACTAGTAAATGTTTTTAAACACTTGATTATTGCCTCTAAAAGCTTCACCAAAGATCTTTTCTCAAACTAACAGCCACATGTCCTTTCTGGCATATATCACGACATAAACGGTTCCTATTGGTTAAATTAGTAACTTTATATGGATAAGATTCTTTGTTACTGTTCGTGCCCAGACACGGTGGCTTCAGTTTCATTTTGCTTTTGGTTCGCTTTCAGCAATTTGGGAAAAAGTTTTCACATCTCGATGAAATATGAAACAAGACAAAAGCAGAAGCGCTATGCACTCTAATAGGTGCTGTAGAGCTGTTGTTGTTGTTTTTTTTATATCTGTTGGCTTTTTGGCAAAGATGAGGCAGACATCATTCGGCAAATCTGCCAAAAATGAATCAAAACTGAAATAAAACTAAAACTAGCATGTCTGGGTTCTTATATTTCTGTTTTATTTTTACTTTTTTATCTGTGATTTTACTTTTAAATTGTACACCGAGCAACTGCAAATCAAAACATACTAAGGCCTGATTTGGCCTAATTAACAGCTTCTGACCCATTTAGAAAGTTGGTATCAAATAGCACCTTCGGCATGAACACAGCCCCCCCCACAGTCCTTTCTTTCCATGAGCTATCACCAGAATCCCCCTCACCATCTCATCTCATTTTCCCGTCCCCCAACCGGCGCTGCACTGTGGCGACGATGTGTCTGCTCTAGTTATAACTGGGTTGCAATGACGCTAGCAAATTTCCCAAATGGGATTAAAGAAGTATACAAGATACAAAATACTTCTACTTTGACTTTGATTCACCAAGCCAGTTCCCCATCCATTGTCACAGTCACGTGCCCTTGACCATCTCACCACATTCACCGCTCACTCTTCACCCCCTTTAACAAATCAACAAGTGGCCAGTACATGCTCTCCGCCCAATCTACCCCTCCCGCCTAAAAATAAATAGCAGCCCACTTCTGCACTAAGCCAGTCCATGTGTAGAATAAAACTAAAGTGCCATCCCTGAAGTAAGCAGAGACAAAACCATAAACAAAACTCTGTCCGTGTACTTTTAATTCACATCATCTTGCCCTTGCCCTCAGCAAAGGTGATAACAATAAATGTAAACCATCCTTGAGCTAAGCAGGTATGGAATAAGAATAAAAAACAGCTTAACTCATACGCTATGGTTAGCCAAACATTCGGCTCGCGGATTTCGCTTCACTATGGAAAGCTGAATAATCGGCTCGTCTGGACACCAGTTTTCCAACACTAATATCTAAGCCAACGTCGAAATACTGAATCTCATCCTGATTCATTGATTTTCCTTTACTGTCATGTGTAATGTATTATGTCTTGTGTTTATAATGAGCCAAAGAAAAGACATCTTTGAATTGTGTCTAAAACTTCAAACTGGAAAGTGTTCAGAGTTCCCATCCACAGCCACAATAGTTACCACAGGGAATGGGTTATATGAAATACAATACAAAAGAGGCTGTGCATGTACTTGGAACCATGGTCATGGCCAAACTCAAAAATATATATTAACATCACTCATCACAACCCTTTATAGAAATTCTTTGCCCTTTCCTCTATTCCCCTTACCGTCTCTGTCGGCGTCAGCCCAAAAAAGCCCTTTTGAGGGCTTACAAACAGCCCATCTGAGGGCTATGAAGACAACAACAAATACTGACAGAGAAATGAGAAGAAACAACTCAATACATGTACAAGAAAAGAACTAGAGGAAAGAAAAACAACGACAAAATCCAGATGCAAACACTTGGAGCTGGGATCTTCTGAAAACGAAAACCTTCAACCAATATTCAATACTTGTACCTACAGCTTCACAATGTTGTAAACCAAAGGCGTCTCAGTGTTAAAAACCTATACAGACAAAATCGCATTGCGAAACAAAAAATGTATTCTCAAATGTATGGATACTTGTTACCTTTTGATTTTTAACTGCTCGACTATATTCTACCCCAGGTCTGTTGTAATGTTACATAGTAAAAAGGGACACTTTGTAAGAGGTTTTTCTTCATTTTGATTAAGTATTGAAGATTTGATATAATCCGTTGCCATGGTGACCCTTAATACTTTTAATGGGCATTGCACAGCCCTTCCTTAATGACATGACATTAAACATTAAAGTTTTGTTGCACAAATAAATAATATTCCACAAAAAAAATTTATTGGTCCATCCCAGATTACTAGTGGATAAATTTTCTGACCCAAAGAAATTCATGAAATAGAATAAAAAAAAGATTTAAATTTTGACTTTTGTGATAAAAAGAAAGCACGCCCTATTTGAGACATTACCAGCAAGTTTTCCATTTCCACTGATGATACCTGGGTGTTTTCTCTTGGCGGGGGTAGCGCTGGAGGAGAATCGTTGCTGGCAGCCTCCACCTGAAATCAATATTTATACTGATTGCTGCCCTAAAACATCAGTACTTGTCATTTTTCATAAGAGAAAAAAAATTTCACTTCTACTTCAATGGCATTTTAGTCACTAAATCTGATATAAAATGCATGTCTTTGTCAGAGGCTCAAATTCAAACAAGAAAACTGCAGACCAACCAATAAAAAGAAAAGGACAAAACTTTAGACATTGAAGTTCCCAAACTCCCCCCCCCCCCCCCCCCCCTGGCACTGTCAAAAAAGGGGTGAAAAAAAAACAAAAACAAAACAACACCAATATTATTAATCACTGCATTGTGTTATTTTAAATGAATAAGAACTAATCAATACAGACTATTTCTTCCCATCAGTAGGACATGGTGACATGAAAGGATATCAAGCTTCTTGCCCAAACAGAGCTATCAGTTGAACTGTTTAAATTTCAACCTCTGTAAAATCATAAGAAATTTATAATTAGCCAAACATATCCTTGAAAACTAATGATGATTTCAACATATCTGACAATATTTGGGTTGTATACATATATACTTTTATATCTATGAAACTTTCTGAGAAACTCAAGACTTTCCCTCACAGTTTCAAACTGCCACCATCAACTTTTCTCACAAAATCTGCTAAAACTTTAACAAAAGAACAAAAAAAACAAAACAAAACGGTAAAGATTAAGAGCATGAAAGAATCTGCTCAGAATTTTCTGGAAGATTTATCAACTGAAACCATGGTCAGGTGGTCATTCTGAGAGTCTTCTTATGAGAGAATCTGGGCAATGGTCATCCCACATTAATATAACAGATGGACACGCATTGGTATGTGGTTTTGTACTGCAGATAGGAACAAACTTTCAAAACAAAAAAAACCCAGGTATATACTTCGCTGTTTGGTTTCACGACTAAGGGGCGAACAGATAGCAACAGCTGTACTATGAAAAAGTAAACACTTAAGTTCTCGGGATGTCAAATTTGAGATCTTTACTCTTTTGTGGTCATCAAAAGTATATTGCGTGGAGCTTTATCCAACACGAGCAATTTTATTAAATCTCATTAAGTTTTTGTGATATGCAGTATGTCAAAATGGCACGATATCGATAAGAGTAGCACACAATTTTCAACACAGAATTCTCACAATACTGACTTTGGGTGTTTGCACCTTCATCATACACAGAACATTCGTCTTTTCAATGTGCAGCTGTTGATAGCTATTCATCCCTTCGTCATGAAACCAGCAAATTGCAAAACTTATCGGAGCAAACATATGTGGAAAAAGTAGTCTTCATGAAAATCATTCTTTCCTCCATTGAATCTCTCCTATGTCAGGTACCCACTGGGTTTCTCAAACAACTAAAAGTGAATTTATTTTTCTGACTCCTGTCCAAGGGATCAATGCTGCCTGCAGACACATTTTTCTTTCGCTTGAAATGAAACATTTTTGGGTGATTTTGTTTTACACATAGGGTACAATTTTTGGTTTGGGTATCAATCAACTCACACCCTTGGTGAAACATGACATCTTTTGTCAGCTACATAAGAAGATGGCTCACCTGAAATGGCATTGATGTTAAAAACTCCTCATATTTTCTCTTTGCCTTACTGCAGGTTCTGAGAAAGTAAACAAAATCAATGCACAAAAACTGTTCAAATCTACACAAAGATATTTTGGTAAAAACTTCCACAGAAACACAACAATGATAATGGTAATCTTGACACCGTCAGATCAACATTCATAATTCTTCCGTCCTCCCCTCTCCTAACTCTTTTAATAACTGTTTAAGTTCCTGCCCGCATGTTCTTCCATGTTCCTGACTCGTGTGATAGGCACTGACAGAATGTAAGAAGGGAGAAAGTTCTCTAAATGAAAGCAGGAAAACTTGGGTTTAAAACAAGAATGTTCTGTATAATTCTCTATAATTTCTACATCTCAGAGGATACAGAAACCAACAACAAGGAACATACATCCTGTCCTCTTCTTGTGTGATAGATCTTTTGTGATTCAGACATGAATGATGTTGGACACACATGAATGTCTGTAAATTTAGATAACTCTTTGATCTGTAGTGATCCAAGTCTTTATTTGTTTTTCTGGCGGTTCAGGATCAACAATAGCAAACTGCAGAAAAACTGCAGAAAAAACAACAAAAAACACTTACCTGTAAATATACCAAGCCAGCAACAGCACCACCACCAACATAAACACTCCGATAGAAGTACCCAGAGCTATCCAGACATATGATTCCTTGTCCTCTATCAATACACCCAAAACAAACAAGAAAAAAAAAAATCAGCAAAATTCAATAGTTGGGTTTTTCACCCAGCTTCTTCAAATATTGAAAAATAGAACCCCTTTCATGATCTAAAAATGGAAACGTATGCAAAAATTGCATTGCAAGAACGAAAAGTTGTGAAATTTGGTAAGGCAAGTCCCAAATTCAGCACTGACTTCCATACTGTCTACAAGATCAAATGCCTTACCACACATTTACAAGTGAAAATCATATCTAATCAAAATATTTTTTCACAGGCAAGTTGCATCCAATCAGCATAGAAATAAGCAGAATTCTCTACCCTTACAATGGAAATTACAGCGTGTGTCATGCTGTAAAAATCCTCCGTTGAGTGACAATCATGGCACGTTGTTTTCAGCTGCTGTCGGTGAAATAATTTGGTCGCAATTTCTCCTTATCCTTGGAGGGAATTTATAGACAGCTGACCTTTGACAATACGCAGTCACAGTAAACTACAGAAAAACTGTGGGGTTGCAGCAAGACTTGAAGCAAAGTCAAAATATGGCAAAAAGAAAAAGTTGTATGTGGCAAAGCCTCACATAAGAAATAATACAGAAACAATGCAGTAATTTCCTTTTCCTTTGCATTCTATTGTATCGTTTCTGTAATATTTCTTATACGAAGCTTTGCTGTTTCTTTTTGACACATTTTGACTTTGCTGACCTTGGGCGTCTACTTCAAATGACACAATGAAGTGATTATCCGATTCCACGGTGTTTACAAGTGAAACAGCAGCAAATCAAGCACTTTGTTTCACTTTTAATTTTGCCCCTTTTTTTCTCCAGCAAAAATGATAGATTGCGCAGTTTAATGCAAGTTATTTAAAACGTTTTTTTTCAACGATCAAAGGCTTCAAGACTCAATGATGGACGTCAAAAAAAATATTGCAAAGGGTGACAAACAATGTTCCAGAAGTGAAGATATATGAGCCTGCGGTGAAGAATGTTGAAATCTAGGAACTGTTTGATGGATGGTTTGAAGTTGCAGTCCCTCCTATCTCTGTATCCCTCACAGCAGGAAATGTATGACACAAACCTTCAAGCAATTCTGAACAGGTTTTTCTTGGCTTATCTATCCAATAGATTTACTATGAATTTTAAAAAACAATGATCTAAATATGTCCAGATCTGGTTTAATTTATCTGCGCCTGACGGACTGGTGGAAGCCTTGTTATGTCGCCATGTAATGCTAAACCTAGAAAAAAAAAATTGCATCTTCTTTGAACTAGTACAAAGTGGCACATGAATGCCTGAACAGCCTTCATACTATGACCAATATCTCACTTTACTCACCAAAGGCTGGTACTTCCTCCTGAATCAATAAAAAGAGTGCTTTACATTTTCAGACATCTGACTGTCGACTGCTGCCGAACCTTTGGCAATTGACACTCTTGTCACCAGCCGGGAAAGTTGTCGTATGTCAAAATCATTACTTTTCAGGAGAAGTAAAAACTGTTTTATTCCTATTGTGTGTGTCATACAGAAGAATTATTTATTCCAAACGAATCGATCTTTACCATAGATAGAGGCTACTGTCTTGTCACCCAGCCAATAAGATCAATGAGATAAAAACTATAACATGTCAGATTTGCAATTTTTGGACAATTTGACATTTGACATTTTTCATGGATGGCCACCATCTCGTACCTTTCAAAACACAGTCGGAAACAATTAAACCGAAAACAGCCAAACCAAAAATAGTGGTAACCCAAAAGAAAATAAGAATGCCAATTTTTTTCCCCTTTATCTTTGTTAACAAACTGGCCCAGGGCGCTATCCCGAAATAGTCCTATTGTTAAACTGAAAGAAAATTGCTGGATTCAGTGGGACCAGTCCACTGTGATTTGCCATAGGCCGAGTCAAGTTACTGTACCCCCCCCCCCCCACCCCAAAAAAACAAACCCCGAGCAGAGCATGCTTTGTTTTTTCCGGTCCTATAGGCATATATGGGAGCGGCAGCACTACAGGGGTAAGGGGAGAGGGGGGCCTATAACCCCGCCGGTCCCAAATCAGAAGTTAGCAGACAGGACATAGGCACATCGTAGGCGACCTTTCATGTAAAAATAAAAATGTATGATTTCAGAAAGACAATACGGTGTGCTAGCGACCGCTGACAGCATAGTTCATGGCATCATGTGCGGTAACAGTAACGTGTCAGCAGAATGGTACACTGTTCTGTCCGTCCATACTCAATGTCTCTTTACCCTGAGAGTTAGTTCACATTCGCCCGCATATCCATGCCTCATATATCCCTAAGCCTCAGCAATCGCCCACCCCTATTCTCCATAAAAAACACACAGCAATGGAGGACGTGTTGAGTCTCTTTGTACTTACATTTATCCTCTTCGATGGTGATTTGGGCCACCTCTTTTGAAACTGGCGTTTTTCAAGCCATCTGTTGGTAAACCGAAACTCTTTCTAAACCAAAAACAAACCCGTGGTCCAGCTGATTTCAGTTTAACCGTTGTCTATGGTATTAACCAAATTCAGAAAAATTGAAACTAAACTGAAAATGCTAACTTTTACCTTCGTTGCCTGCAGGTTTGACTGTTATCCAGGGCTGAACCTCCTCACTTATTTTCCCCCCAGACTTTGCCTGGAGGGTTATCTTGTAGTTGCTATCACTTTTGAGATTTTCCACAGTAAAGGAGGACTCCGACTCAGGAATGGCAATGGCTGGCACCTCATCTGTAGGCCTACCTTCAAACAAATGAAAACAGAACATGAAAAAACATTTCATCAAAAAACTCTTGAAGATGCACCGTCTTAGTTCTTGTTTGTTCCAATTCCACTTCTGAACAACTGAGAAATTCCACGTTAAATGTTTGCGGTTTCTGTTGTTTGGCGACTGACCGTAGGATTTTACCCAGTAAGCTGTAGATGAACAAGGAACACAACTCGGTATTTTCTTTCGTTTCTTTATTCGTCTGTATAATTAGGCTACTGTCCCCTAACAATAAACCATTATTAGGACAAGAAGTTGGGAATCAATGGGAACCGTGAAACAGCTGGGTAAATGTCACAACGCATTTCAAACAAGTGTCAAAGTGTGCATTTGTTATACATGTACGTCTTCCACATACTAAAAGATTTCCAGTTTTTCAGAAAATGGAGATAGAACAAATAAGAACTAAGGCTGCAGGTATTCTCTCTGCATCTGAAAAAACAAAAAAAGACTGAGGCCAGGGCAGCTGCAAGGAGAATTTCTCTATGACGTCATTCTGCAGGAGATGCACATAGTACCATGTGTGCAAGTAAATGCAGCTTTCAACTGTGTAAGGCAGTCCTACAGACAGTTGAATACATTTTCCAACTCTAAACATACACACAGTGTTTATAGCCATGAATGCTTGCTGTAAACTGTGCAGTCCCCCCCCCCCCCCCCGCCCACCCCCCCAAAAATTAGTCTATGGACAAGTACACTGTAGAAACAGCTTTGATTTGTGAAGGATCTCTGCGCCAGACATTCGCACATCACTTTTCTAGTTGCTGTTTCTCTTCTTTCTTCTCATTTCTTGTCTTTGGTTTTTTATTTTTTCTTGTTTTTGATTGTGTTCTCTTTTTCTGTAGCCCTCAGTAGGACTATTTGTTAGCCCTCAAAAGGGCTATTTGTTAGCCCTCAAAAGGGCTATTTGTTAGCCCTCAAAAGAGCTGTTTTGGGCTGGCACCGAAAGAGACATTAAAAAGTATTAGAAAAGACATCTAAGTTGAGCCTGTTGGAGAGGGGAGTTGTGGGGAGCTATGCCCGGGATAAATCTGTTTTTAGTTTCGGTGTTGACAGATTAGAATAGATCTGCTTCACCTTGTTCAGCCCTTTAAGTCTACTTTATGGTTGTTGTTGTTTGTTTATTTTTTAGCAAAGTCTCACTGCTCCCCCTTTGTACATTAATGCCCCTTGCATCCCATCAGCGTTCGTGATTTGGCAGTAATCCTGGCACGGGGCAGTGTGTCTTATAGTCAACACATCATAGGAAGTGATAACATCATGAGTTTGTGGAAAAGAAAGGATCGAGGGACAAAATTAGCAACACAAAACAAACTCAGAAAAATACTCCCACACCGTTTCAAGTCTCCCACTCTAAAAAAAAACTTTCTACATGTCAAAAGGAAGGCACCTGTAAAATTTCAGGCAAATCCAAGTTGTGTGGGTAGCGGAAGGGCTTGTTAAAATTCCTGCCAGTTATTTTATTTATTATAATACAATTTTGGCAAAGGCCACGGCTCCAGTCACTGCCTTTATACTGGTGAGTTTCTCTTCTAAAGATTGCACTCACCGATTTTCTTCCCCAGATTTTTCTTCTCCATGATTATTCTAATTATGTACCAGATAAAAGTGGCAAGTCTGCAGTGCGTGTTGACGCGGGCTCTCACTGTTGTCCAAGGCCAGACATGGGTAAGCTACTACATCCCATTGACCACATCCGGCCTGCCAAACGATTTTGGCCGGCCCCCAAGCTGCATTGAAAAATTACTTCACAAACCCATCACTGAGTTGCAAAAGAAATAATTGCAGCCCCTCCCCCAAAATCAAAAAACAAATTTTTCTTTGATAATCAACATCCAAATAAAGAAAACGTCATTTATACAAGGGCTTAAATATAGACTAGCGCTGGGTGTGAGTCCAGATTTAGATATCCAGTTAAACAGACACACAAGCGGGTAACCTGCTTGCGATCTGCTTTCCAACTTGCTAATAGAAATCTAGATCAGAGGCTCCACCTGGAATGAAACTTGCCTCTCCACCCCATCTCCTCCTTAAAAACAACAACAACAACAAAAAAACTTCATCTGACACTTCAACCAAATTGGGCGAGGGGGCAGACGATCACAAAATTGCTTATGCCTCAAAAGGAAATCCCAGAAAAAAACAACAACAAAAACAAATCAGTGAGTCAGAAATAAATCTACTGACTCATTGTTTAGCCAGCGGACCTGTGTGCAACAACCCTTTTCTGTCCTTGAACCAGACAGAGGATCCACACCTGTTTTTTCTTAACTGATCTAAAATTTTGATCATTATCTGGATATCCAGATATTTTGAAATGGATGATCCAAAAATCTGGATTGCACAAAAGCAAGTCGTTGCCAAGTACTACTTAAATGCGGGGTGGGAGTGTCCAGCCCTACCCATACATGTATTCACATTTCTCAGGTCTGACCCTCACTATATGCAAGGTTGCCCATGCCTTGTCTGCGCTGAACATATTCAAGGCAACACCAAGTATTTTAATTGCTGTCTGCATGTTTGAGCAGCTGTGACAAAAACTAGACCTACCACTACAATGGCCTTCTTCACAATACTTCAGCAGATAGCCCTCCACTTTAACCATGGACTGGTACGAACAGTGAATCCTGTCCCAAGTCACAACGGCTCTTCTTTCTCCTGGCAAGGCTTGCATGTTCTGCGGCACGGGGACTTCCCCTGAAGATGGGAACAGAAAAAAACGGCATTTAGAGCCATTCACAAGAGACATCCGACAAATGACTGGCTTTCTATCTCCACAAAAAGTTTCAAGGACAGACTTTAATGTGAAAACCCTTTTTTCTATAAGTAAAACTTTCAAAAATTTTCCTGCTTGGTTTGGAATGATGTAATTATGTGACTTCTTACTGAAACTTTTAAGGAATGGTGTAACTTATAGCTAGTGTAACACATCAAATTTACATGTAGGCTAATTTTAAAAAAAGGTAGTTAAATAAAAAATGTCAACAAATGACTTTTCAACAAACAAAAAAAAAGTACCTGTAACATCTGCATATCCCAGGACTTCTTGCGTGGTAAAATCAAAAACAAAACAGAAGAAGGAACCATTACATTTTAGAAATTTGCTATAATAAAAACCGAAAAACAACATCACAACATCATCTGGTCAATCACAAATCCGTGTTAAGTAGCAAACACAGAAACAATGACAGCACTGAGAATGTCGGGAGAGAAAAATTCATAATCTGCATCATGCAGGTGTCAGGGGATCCAGCTCAAATGTAACGGAGGTATCTGGATTCCATGACTGATGCGGGATCCATATCAAGTGATTTAATCAATGTCCGTGTAGACATTAATCAATCAAAACTTTCACGTGGCTTACCGACTTTCTGCTTGTATAAACATCCAGTCCAATGAATCTCACTCGCCAGGCCTGACTCTGCGATGGGCACAGAGATTCCAAACTGAAATTCTTTGGTAAAGGAAGGCAGCTGGGGGATGTCCAGATGTCCTTGGGAGGCTGACACTTTTGACCAGTGGATTGGGCCCTGTCAGAAATGACAAATTCAACAACACACATAAAAACTGAATTTTCCATTTAGCTTTGTTGACCAAATAATTAGGTATTCAGTTGTGTTGGTATTTGGTTGTGTAGGTATTTGGTTGTGTAGGTATTTGGTTGTGTAGGTATTTGGTTGTGTAGGTATTTGGTTGTGTAGGTATTTGGTTGTGTAGGTATTTGGTTGTGTAGGTATTTGGTTGTGTAGGTATTGGGTTGTGTAGGTATTGGGTTGTGTAGGTATTTGGTTGTGTAGGTATTTGGTTGTGTAGGTATTTGGTTGTGTAGGTATTTGGTTGTGTAGGTATTTGGTTGTGTAGGTATTTGGTTGTGTAGGTATTTGGTTGTGTAGGTATTTGGTTGTGTAGGTATTTGGTTGTGTAGGTATTTGGTTGTGTAGGTGGTGTTATAATGCATCTCCATCTCCACAGGGAAAAAAATTAAAGAATTGGGGGGAGGGGGAATGTGGGGAGAAAAAGATGTGGATGAGCTGGTACACAATTGTGTCAGGTAAAGATAAAGTACAAACAATTCCTAGATGTACTTGTTAGGTTCATCTGTAGAAGAGACAGTTAACCCTTCAGGTTCCTGTGCCAGTGCCATTTTTTTCCTCGGCCACATAAAAAATCCTGAGATCTTCAATACTTTAATTACAGCACACAACATATCGTCGCTGCAGGATTCTATAGGGCTCTAACTCAGTTTTTGTAAATTTTACAAGAGAGTGAAAAAACTGAAAAGCAAGGCTGTTATACACATTTTGGAGCTGGGAATCGGTACTGATACTAAAAATGTTTCCCATTACATATCCAGGGCTTATTTGATCAATTATTATGATAGTTTCATGAATAGTCGAGTTAGCCGTTCAGACACTGACACTCTGCTGCTATTAGTGCCTAACTCTGGAGCAGCACCAAGTTAGATGGATAGAGTGCTGCACCAAATCCAAACGGCCACCAAAATTTTGATGCTTTAAATGGCTAACTTGGAGTTAGCTGGATAAAGACTTACTGCAAAGCCCGAATTGATGATTTATTTGGCTATGTCGATGATCTTTTTGTCTTTCCCGTGAATTTTGTTATAAAAATAATCGTTCAATTTGGCTGAACTTTATTTATAGAGAGTGTCATGTGATGTCACTCTTAACCCCGGAGAAAAACCAACACACTGCATTTTCAGAGTTAGCCGTTTAGAATCCTGCAGCGACGATATGCTGCACCACCGCTGTCACCATGGCACAGGTATCAAAACAGAAGTTTTGTGATGTGCCAGAAAGGAGAACCTAAAAGGGTTAACATTTCCCTCCAGGTTTCTGTTAACACAACTTACAGTACATGACTTTGACTGCCTTGAATAACACCAAAAAACTGTGTAATTCAAATCATCCATGTCTTCATCGATTGCCCACACAGCTTGAAGCTTGTCTTGACCAGAGCCAGTGTCAGCCGTCTTCACTATTGCAACAGCAAAAGATTCTTTTAGCCTCTCTGGCACTGAAACATACAGTATATTTGAAAGGGTTACAAAATCTTATTGACGAAATATCATAACAACCACAGAAAAACTGTGGGGTCGCAGCAGGGCTATAAGCAAAGTCAAAATTGGGCAAAAAGAAACAGTATGTTGCGAAGCTCTGCGTGAGAAAAGGCGAAAGCCGAAAATTTTGTGTATTTTCTGTCTTCTCTTTAGTTTGCTTTGTATCGTTTGGGTTTTATTTCTCACGCAGGGCTTCGCCACATACAACCTTTTCTTTTTGCCCAATTTTGACTTTACAAAATCTTAAGCATTTTGAATTAAGGCTTTGAGTCTGTGGGAGCATCAGTATGATAATGGCCACTTTGCGCCTGGTCACATTACGCTGGGTGCTTTGCTGTAGCTTGATACTTGGAGCTTCATCCGGCAAAATTCCCAAAATAATTGATGTAAAAAGTTCTGTACAAAACTGTTTGATCTGTCAAGTTGTTAAAACTTGTTTTCTATAGGCCCATTGCGAATGACGTCACAGACTGTTTTTGTTTTGTACTTCCGACACCTAAAATGGCGGGTGGATCAGCTGACGAGTGTAACTTCAAGATATGTCTGTCACGAGTGGAGTGAGCGCAATTAAGGGGATTGCTACAGAGCGGGTGTAGAGTAAGAAGGGCTCACAGTAGACAGCAAGTTAAGCGTGATGTTGTGAGTAGTGGGAGGGTCTGAATGAGGCGAAAGCGCGGTATTACTATCACTGCAAGTTAGAAGGTCCGACGGAGCGGACCTGTGAATAAGAGCCCATCGGGCGGACATAAAGGGAGCAGTCGAGAAGACTAGTGGAAGAGTCTTTCCAGTAATGACTGGTATGTAGAACGTTGATTGATTATTATGATTGATGTATTATATTATATTCGTCTATTACCATGGTGTGAATAAGTATATGTGAGGAATGTGGAAGTCCTTGATATTGGATATAGCAATGTGCGTCATGAGCGATAGATGAAAGTGAGTTCATGGATTTGTAGCGCGAGTGAGTAGTGTGTACTCCGATGGAGGTGTGTTACCGTAAGATGTGTGGTGAGTGAAAGGTGAACTAGTGTGTGTACGCTTCACGGGTTGTAAGGAGAGGTGGAGTGAATAGAAATGGTAGGGTATTATACCAATGTAATGTTATTCTTGTAGGTGTCGGGGACGGGCCGAAGAGCCACCTCGATGAGCACAAGTGATAGGCCAGCATAGGGCCGGAGGCCATACATAGGCCAGAAGTGAGACTGTCGGTGCAGGACAGTAGAGGCACATAAAGTCGTGGCAGTCGGGCCACGGACAGGGACGTAGATATGAGAGTGAATGAGATACTATATTATTGCCATGATGATGGACAAGTGAACTGATAAGTTGTATGGCAATAGGAAGGTGATGTTGAGAGACTGCGGTGCCAGCGAATCATTAATGTACTATTAAGACCCTGAGGGGAGAGGCTGAGGCCGAAGTGCCTTTAGGAGTAACTACCGGATTGTGGATCCGAGGGAGAGTGTGTGTGAGAATAAGGCCGTTGTACGGCAGTCATTTCAATAATATAATGTATGTAATTGCGCTATTATATGTATAATTATGTTTAATAAATGTGTGAGTCTGATGGGTTGTTTTGTTAAGTGTTAAACTTGTTTGTTCGTGATTGTCGTCCTGTCATAAACTATTACATCTCCCAGTCTGGGATTTGTGACACTGGGGGCTCGTCCGTTGTGACACTGGGGGCTCGTCCGTTGTGACACTGGGGGCTCGTCCGTTGTGACACTGGGTGACACAGGATTACCTGTGGTCATTTTGACATTGTGTATTCGCTATATCTAGTTGTTTTTCTGTTGTGCTAGGAATTCGTGCTGTTGTCTTTGTTCGTGGGATGAATGGAAATTTCATGATGGTATGATTTATGTATGTTTATGAATAATAATATGTATTGATGCATGTATTGCTGTGAATAGGTATTAATGTGTATTTAAACTTTCCAGAGTGTGTGTGTGCCAGCCTGTAGAGGAGACAAGCAGCCAGAGCTCCGGCATACGTCAAGTTAAATAAGACGCTGATTAAAAGTTAAGTGAAAATTTTGTGCCCTGGATTGTGGGCTGTTCCTTTAATCTGTCTTTTTCCCTGTTTTTGCTGTTTTTGTTGTCGTTATAGGTTATACGGGCGGTGGCGCGGGTTTGCTGTGGTGAGCGTAGTTTGTCCTCTTCGGGAGGTGGGCTAATCTAGGAACTTCGTTCATCACAGTGAACAGTTCTGTAGGGACCTGTATTTTTGTTTAGATTGTAGCGTTCTATCTTCCTCGTTGTTTTAGGAAGACGTTTCTCTTGTCCCTCTCTTCCCTATTTGTAGATACGTTCTTTTTTTTCAGACTCTGTTCTTGTTCGTACCGTGTTGTGTAATCGGCGTAGTAGGTTGCATTTTTTTTTCCATTATAGTTTTTTTTTGTAGAAGCTTGTCCTAGTCTGGTTCGTTGTCCTTGACGTACTTGTGGTCCTTCTACTGAATTTCCTTATTCGTTTCTTTTCTACTCTTTTTTTTTATTACTAATAGGGCAATACATTTTATAAATATAGAATTAGTTAGGAAGTACGTAAATTTCTGAATTGTATTTGAGATAACTGGGTATTGTTATATCTGGTGTGATCTCAGGTCTCTGGTCGTATCGTTAGTGATCATACCGACAGGTTGGTCGTCTTATAATAGATACCATAACCATAAATCTGTGAAATGGCGGAACTCCAACAACTAATGAAGTTGGGTAAGGAACTTGGCCTGGAGGGAGAGGAGCTACGCGGCTGGATTAAAGAACAGCAGGCAGAAATGCGCGATAAGCGTGCTAAGGATAGAGAGCGAGAAAAAGAGGCTCAGGTAAAGGAGTTAAAGGCTCAGGAGCAGGAAAGGGAGTTTAAGTTAAAGGAGTTAGAAGATAAGCAGCAGGAGAGAGAGGCGCGAATAAGAATAGCGGAGTTGGAAATCAAAAAGAATACGGCAACAGAAACAGTTGAGCGGCAGGTACACAATAAAGGTGGCGTTAGGATTAAGCTCCCTACGTTCGACGACCGGAAGGACGACATAGACGCCTTCCTTTACAGGTTCGAACTGAACGCACAATTGCAATGGGGGGAAAATAAGGAATTATGGGCCACGTACCTGGCATCGCTATTGCAGGGGCGAGCGTTAACCTACTTTAAAGAGCTACAGCGCGAAGACGTGCAAGATTACGATAAGCTGAAGGCTTTGCTGCTTCGCCGATTTGCGCGTACCGAGGAATACTTCCGGGAGCAGTTTAGGCGAGCACGTGCAGATACCAGGGAGGACTTTGCTGCCTTCGTCGCGAGACTAACGGAGTATTTCGCGGACTGGGTAGACTTGGCGCATGTGGGCACGGATTTTGCTAAACTGAAAGACTTAATGATCCGTGACCACAAAGATCTGGTGGCTTTCCTGAAAGAGAACGAACCCGCGACGGTGCAGGAGGCGTCTAAGTTGGCGGAGGCATACCGTACGGCGCATCCATCCAAACCAGTCGCCAGGGCGTACGTCCAAGATGCTGGGTGCGTCGCCGTTGTCGAGGGGTCGCCGGCAGGACTTGGGGACAGGTCGCGTCAGCGTGGTGCCTATAGCGGGCAAGCCCAGGGGCAGCGTAGGGGCTATCACCAATCACCGGCATATGGATCCGGTAAGTTTGACCGAGCAGGAGGGCTAGGTCGCGGTAATGGCCGGGGGCGAGTTGTGACCTTTGCCGATGACCGACGGCATAGGGACTCTAGTTCCGGTCGCGAGGGGTCACGGGGACCCAGGCCTGGGGCAGCACAGGGAGCGGAGTGTTGGACTTGCGGACGCGTGGGTCACTTTTCGCGCGAGTGTAGGGCCGCGAAGTGTTGGAACTGCGGAAGAGCAGATCACATCAGCGTGAACTGCCCTGCAGGTAGGATAGCGGCGAACGTGGACAGTAGCTCCAGTCCATGTTCCCCAAATAAATTTCATCATGCGGCTGCGTGTGTTACATCGGACAACGGAGGCGGACAGTATTCTAAGTGTCCCAGTTGTGAGAAGTTATTATCTTCCGGTGTTTTACCTTGTGGGAGAAAGATCCCCGTTATAAATTCATGTCATACAGGAGGTGGTCTTAGGGTTTATCCGGGGTTTGTTGGGGACGAACCGGTCTCGGTTTTACGAGATACAGGATCTACCGTTGTGGGAGTGCATAGGGACTGCATTCGGGATTCACAGCTTACAGGTGAGACTGTCCCGTGCATCCAATTTTCGGGGCCCATTGAGAAATTACCCATGGCAAGAATAGTGATAGATACACCTTTCCTTAGCGGGGAAGTCGAAGCAGTCGTTGGTTGTTTTCCAGGCGCCCAGCTCATCATTGGGAATGTATCACGGGTGGTTTCCCCTTCCGATGAGAACGTGCAAGCATGGTCGCAATCAAAAGGTATTGACTTTTGCGCCGCGGTCGAAACACATCGACGGGTAGCTGATAAATATAAGATTAGACCTTTGGCGACGCCAGCGGTCAACCTAGATATCACGCCAGAGCGCGTGGCGAGATTACAAAGGGAGGACCCATCATTAAACCCATGTTTTGGGGAAGCGCGAACCGAGAAAACGAGGAAATATAAAAACGGGTCATCTTCTTTTTTTGTCCAGGGGGGCATTCTGTTCCGTATGTACGTCACAGTGGCTTCCGTTCAAAAGCAGGTCGTCGTGCCACGGCCGTTAATTGCTACAGTATTGCGTCTGGCCCATGATGTTCCATTAGCGGGTCATATGGGAAGTACTAGAACCAAGCAGAGAGTTCTAAAAGATTTTTATTGGCCATCGATACATAGAGATGTGCGGTTATATTGTAAGACGTGCAGTGCGTGCCAAAAGACGACGCATAAGGGTCGTACACCCCAGGCTCCTCGTCAAAAGATCCCCACGGTTTCGGAGCCGGTTAAAAAGGTTTCAATAGACCTTGTTGATTTAAGAGAAAGATTATCTTCAGCGCGCACTATAGCAGAAGAAGCTTCTGGTATCGCTTCGAAAAGAGCAAAAGACTATAAAGATAGAGGTTCCAAACTGAGAATTTTTAAGCCAGGAGACAAGGTCCTATTGTTGTTACCTACGGACCATAATAAGTTATTGATGACATGGAAAGGTCCTTATGTTATTGAGCGAATTGTTTCGAAGGTAGATTACGCTATCCACATTGATGGATCAGTAAAGGTTTTCCACGTTGATATGCTGCAGAGGTTTCATGAGAGACCAAAGTATCTGTATTCTCATACTGGTGTTGAAGGACATACCTAATGTCGTGTCATTCGTTGACGATATAGCATGCCAGACGTCGACATGGTCTGATCATATTCAGACACTAACAGTAATTTTTCAACGATTACGTCATTTTGGGTTAACGGCTAAACCCGCAAAGATGGATTTGGCATGTCCAGAGATAGTATTCTTAGGACATATTGTGGGTAGAGGTGTTCAGAGACCTGAAGTAACAAAAATTGACAAATTAGTAGGGTTGCAAATCCCTAAAACAAAGAAACAAGTCAGAAGCTTAGTGGGAATTTTAAATTATTACAGAAAGTTCATTCCAAATTTTTCCTCCTTGTCATCTTCTCTTACTGACCTTACTAAGAAGGGACAACCCGATAAGGTCCAGTGGACGTCTGAATGTCAGACAGCATTTGATAATTTGGTGACAGCATTATCATCGTCACCCATTCTGATATTACCCGATTTTCGATCTAATTTTATCCTCAGAACGGATGCGTCGGACTCTGGTGTCGGCGCTTGTCTTCTACAGGAGAAGAACGAATGTCTCCATCCTGTATGTTATGTCAGTAGGAAGTTATTGCAGAGAGAAAGAAAGTATTCTGTGATAGAGCGTGAGTGTCTTGCCATTGTCTGGTCCGTCCAGAAACTAGGACGTTATCTCATGGGACGAGAATTTTGTATCCAGACAGACCACAAGCCACTGACATTTTTGTCGAAGAATCGTTCGTCCAGCCCACGCTTGTCTAGATGGGCATTGGCTTTGCAGCCGTATACCTTCGTTATTCAACCAATTCCAGGAACCAGCAATCATATCGCCGACTACCTTAGTCGAGCCTAGGGCAAGATTTCAGGAGCTTATACATCGGAGGACAGGAACATTGACAGGATCTGTGTGAATGAGTCGACTTTAAAATATTGACATTATAAATATGATATGAAGAATGGTTGATAGGTTGAATGGTTTTTGATTCTGTATTAGGTATTGTGTTTAGTTAGCTATTGATGATGTGACACATATATGCATATTGCAGGGCATATTGATCCCCATATTTTCCCCTGATTTCACTATTTTATATACTAGGGGAACTGCTGGGTCATTTTTTTTAGGGTAGGTATTGCTCACGCTCACTCGTTGACAGTCATCTTGATGCGATTTGAAATTAATTGCATTAATTTTTTTGGGGTGGGGGATGATGTCACGAGTGGAGTGAGCGCAATTAAGGGGATTGCTACAGAGCGGGTGTAGAGTAAGAAGGGCTCACAGTAGACAGCAAGTTAAGCGTGATGTTGTGAGTAGTGGGAGGGTCTGAATGAGGCGAAAGCGCGGTATTACTATCACTGCAAGTTAGAAGGTCCGACGGAGCGGACCTGTGAATAAGAGCCCATCGGGCGGACATAAAGGGAGCAGTCGAGAAGACTAGTGGAAGAGTCTTTCCAGTAATGACTGGTATGTAGAACGTTGATTGATTATTATGATTGATGTATTATATTATATTCGTCTATTACCATGGTGTGAATAAGTATATGTGAGGAATGTGGAAGTCCTTGATATTGGATATAGCAATGTGCGCCATGAGCGATAGATGAAAGTGAGTTCATGGATTTGTAGCGCGAGTGAGTAGTGTGTACTCCGATGGAGGTGTGTTACCGTAAGATGTGTGGTGAGTGAAAGGTGAACTAGTGTGTGTACGCTTCACGGGTTGTAAGGAGAGGTGGAGTGAATAGAAATGGTAGGGTATTATACCAATGTAATGTTATTCTTGTAGGTGTCGGGGACGGGCCGAAGAGCCACCTCGATGAGCACAAGTGATAGGCCAGCATAGGGCCGGAGGCCATACATAGGCCAGAAGTGAGACTGTCGGTGCAGGACAGTAGAGGCACATAAAGTCGTGGCAGTCGGGCCACGGACAGGGACGTAGATATGAGAGTGAATGAGATACTATATTATTGCCATGATGATGGACAAGTGAACTGATAAGTTGTATGGCAATAGGAAGGTGATGTTGAGAGACTGCGGTGCCAGCGAATCATTAATGTACTATTAAGACCCTGAGGGGAGAGGCTGAGGCCGAAGTGCCTTTAGGAGTAACTACCGGATTGTGGATCCGAGGGAGAGTGTGTGTGAGAATAAGGCCGTTGTACGGCAGTCATTTCAATAATATAATGTATGTAATTGCGCTATTATATGTATAATTATGTTTAATAAATGTGTGAGTCTGATGGGTTGTTTTGTTAAGTGTTAAACTTGTTTGTTCGTGATTGTCGTCCTGTCATAAACTATTACATCTCCCAGTCTGGGATTTGTGACAATGTCTAAGCGGTTAAAATGCCTGCTGGCTGCATTGCAGTTGACTGTTATGTCAGGGGTGGAAAGGATGGATCCAAGCTGGTCAGATTCCCTACCACCAGTGCAAACAAAGGAAAGGAAGTGAAAGAATTGACTGAATGTCATTGTCTACTGTAGTGAACTTTTTTTTTTAGCTCGCCGCCGATTGGTTTACGACGCCTGAAGTGCTCACAGTGCAAATCAGCTAACGAATCAAAATTTTACCATCGCCATGGTTAAGCGTCGGGCCTGACAATTAAAATGGCCGATATCCGCAATGGGCCTATAGATCTAGAATTAATTTTGTAAACGAGTCGAGACCCCGCGATTTCACGGCCATGGACAAAAACTGGATTTCTTGCTCACCCTTTTAATCTAAGCTTAGTCTTGTCTTGATCAGCGTAGCTTTGTTCTCCCCCTCCCTCCCCAATCTCTCCTTTTTTATCTGTCCTACCCCCCCCCCCCCCAACTAATTAAGTTGCAAACTGAACGCATGTCAAATAGTCTCCCTTGCATTGGGCTTATCAAAGGGAGCCAAAAAAAAAAAAGTTCAGTGCATTTTACCAGCATAATGTTTTAAAAGATTTCCTGAAACTTCAATGCACACAGTAGATTGGGTTAGATTAAGTTGGGTTAGATTATTTGACATCTAAGAAAATTAATTTCATCATTTTTGAATTTATTATTCAGGTCGCAGTGTCGAGTGTCATGATCTCATTTTGGGGATCCAGTGAGTAGTGTTAGGGTGATCCGACCCTTAGAATAAAAAGGTGGGATTTTATAGGTTAGTGGACTCACGCCCTAACCTGGTGAGTTTTGCAAGCAGTGCACGGGGCACGTGAACCCGGCATGATTTCGGAAGGTGAGACAAGAAACTTTCACGGGGTTTGGCTGGAGGTATATAAGCTTAAGTCACCATTGTTTAAGCAGAGAACGGCTGTGGAAATCATTCGATCCAGTGAGGTTCCTCTCGGCTCGAGCTCCAGGGCCTGACAATAGGAGTCGAGCACAGACAGAATAGACACAAGTGAAGTCGAAGTGGAGTGACCGTGTCGTCATCCAGAGAATTGATAAACGCCTCGTCGCACTAGGCCAAAAGTGCGAACCGTGTCCGTTGGATCTACGCTCGTACTTGGCTACGAGCGTATAATGGTAGGCAATTCATAAGTCCACACAATAGAGACAGGAATTACTAGATCAGCCCAGTGACGAAGCTGAGTAGTAGGAAAGCCACCTGGCAATCCTCACAATAGAGACAGGATTAATACAGTGTAGAATGATAGTGTGTGTGGAAAGAAAGAAGTATTGAAGTCAGTCATAGAAAAATAATCTTTTGTAGACGTAGTATGTAGATATTGTATCTCATGTTATATTGAATGCCTTAGTTGTATCCCATGTGAGATTAGAACTTTTGAATTACAGTTAATAAGTTCAGCGACAAGCTGGAGTTCCCACAACGGGGCTTTGATGTAGCCACTAATTAAGACAGTCCTATTTATTGTATCTGCAAAACCTATCTATTGTATCTGCAACCATATTTATTGTATTCTGCAATCCTATCTATTGTATCTGCAAATATATTATTGTATCTGCAATCATATCTATTGTATCTGCAACCATATTTATTGTATCTGCAATCATATCTATTGTATCCGTAGTAATAAAGTAGTATGGCCCTTCAGGCCTGATATATATTCAACAAGTGTGTTATTAATTATTATGATTGTGCCTGGACGAGTGTGAGTGGCCTTTCGATTAGTAGAATGCGCTATTATCCCCAAAGACCTTGCTCACCTCGAACGTTGACAAAAAAAAGCCACAAAAAGATGGCCCAACTGCACCACAAGGGAATACTCCAACCACTAATTGTTTTTCTTAAAAGATATAATGTTACAAATCTATACATCAGCTTGTAGAGTTCAGCCTTTCTCAGAAAGGACAAAATGAGCCGTGAGTCCAAGTCAAAAAGTAACCCTTTCATGGATATGCAAGCTCAGTGCACTCATCGGAAATGCATGAAATCCACACTTTTTGTTAAAATCTGGTTCACCGATAGTTGGCAATCACATGCTTTACATTTAAGGCTTATTATGAGTGATCAAAAAACCAAAACTATGATTATTTGAGACAAAATTCCCTGGAGTTGCAATATGAAGAAAGAAGGAGCTTTTCTACCTGCGGTGTTGCCTGGAATATAGAGCAGAAAGGGGTTTAAGGAATAACCTCCCTCATTATGAGCCAAGAGCTGCACTACTGTCGCAGAATTGCAATCGAGTTCAACTGTGGAAGAAAATGTGTCATTTGCCACATTCTCCAAAGTCTGCTCTCCCACCTTCACAATAAACCTGTCAATGATCCCATTACGAGCATCTGCTGGTACATCCTGTTTCAGATTGGACGAAACAAAAAAAGAAAATCAACATTAACGTTCATGTGGAGCAACACATTCATAGTTAATGGCCAGTACACTGTCACATTCCCACTTAACTGCTAATACATTGTCACATTCCTGCTTAAGTGCTAATACAATGTCACATTCCTGCTTAACTGCCAATACACTGTCACACTCCTACCTAACTGCTAATACATTGTCATATTCCTACCTAACTGTGAATATATTGTCAATATTGTCACATTCCTACCCAACAGTGAATATATTGTCATATTCCTACCTAACTGCCAATACACTTCCAGTGTATTATCACATTCCTGCCTAACTGCGAATATATCGCCACATTTTTATTTAGCTGCCAATGTCACATTCCTACTTATCTGCCAATACATTGTCACATTCCTATCTAACTGTGAATATAATATTGTCACATTCCCACCTAACTGCGAATATATTGTCACACTCCTACTTAGCTGTCAATGTCACATTCCTACTTATCTGCCAATACATTGTCACATTCCTATCTAACTGCCAATACATTGTCACATTCCTTCCTAACTGCCAGTACATTGACACATTCCTACCCAACTGCCAATATATTGTCACATTCTTACTTAACTGCCAATATATTGTCCTATTCCCACCTAACGGCCACCACTACTACTATTTCCTGCTGCACCCACTGGTGCTTAGGGCAGCAACAAAAGATCTCCAGCCCTGTCTGTCCTGCGCCATCTTTGCGAGAGTTCCCCAAGAGTGATTGATGGATTTCATCTCTGCCTCGATCGTTCTCCGCCAGGTTACCTTGGGTCTGTCTCGCTTGCGCCGTCCATTCGGTGTCCACAGAAGTGACGTTTTGGTGATAGAATTTGCTTCCTTTCGCAGCATGTGTCCAAGCCATCTCCATTGTCTCTTCGTGATGATGCTGGCAATTTCTTCTTGCTTGCATCACCTTAACTGCCATTGTGCCAATATACTGACACCTTCCTACCTGACTGCGAATAAACTGTCTCATTCCCGCTTAACTGCCTACATATTGTCACATTCCTACTTCACAGCCAATATAATTGTCTCATTCGTACCTGCCAATATACTGTTGCACTCCTACCTACCTGCCAATATATTGTCACACTCGTATCCAACTGCTAATATATTGTCACATTCCTACTTCGCTACCAATACAGTGTCGCATTCCTACTCACCTGCCAAAACATTGTCACATTCCTGACATCATCAACGCAACTGGTTGCAGTAAAGCTTCCATTGGTGGTACTGGGTCCCAAGTCAGGAGCTAATGAAAAACATAGACCGGAAATAAATTCAGGTTACACTGAGCAAAAATAATGCAGTGTAAAACTTCTTCTCAAGAGTTTGAGTACTGCTGAGACAAGGTTCATGGCTCCCACCAAGGCATGTCTACGTCCATACATTTAACAAGCAGGATTTCTCAATTTTGCCGGAGCTTATGGCAATGTGTTACTATTCGTGCAGATAAAAACATCAGCTCATCCTGCCACGTCAGATAATTATTATAACATAAATTTTAATAAGATTGGGGCAAGAACCTTCGAGCAGTTTCTGACAACATCAAGCTGGAAGGTGGAAAAACTCCACATGTAAAAATTGAGTAACTTTAATACAATGCCAGATTAAAGAAACAGTTCTGATAAACGGAATATCACTTAAGGTGAATCTTCAAGCACTTCAATTTATACCCCAACTTTATTTCACTAAATTCATGTGTTTTGAGCTCCAGAACCCTGGTAGTTTCTGTTAATATTCATGATAGCCTTGTCACCAATGTGTACAATAATATAAGGGTATAACACTGGACAAAAAATGATCGTATAATACCTAGTGAATATACGTAACAATGTACATTTCTTTCTCCTTTGGCAAGAGGATCTGGAAAAATCTGCTTCAAGTGGCTAACCTGTCATTATCGTCCATTCACCCGCACAGACAGACTCACTCCAGAAACCACTGTAACTTGACAAGGGGTAACTCTCAACACAGAATTTATGCCAAGTGTAGGGAGCGTAGCCACAGGCTGTGTAGGCAGTATCTGTCACGTTGTCACTGAGGATCTGAGGGGGGGGGGGGGTGGGGGTAGGGGTAAGAAATGAGATTTAAAGACAGATGTGGCGAGGGTGGACATCAATATTGGATCCACAGACTAAATCTTGAGATTAATACAATTCACCTTTTCTCTCTTTCTTTTTGTCTTTTTTTTCTTTCCCTTTCTCTCCCCCTTTCCCTCTCTCTTCTCACTCTCTCTCATTCTTTTTCACCCTCACTCTGTCTCACTTTTGGTCTCTATCACTCACTCTTTCTCATCCTCTGTCTCCCTCACTCCCTTTCTCTCCCACTCTCTCTCTCACTTTCACACACACACTCTCATTCTTTCTTTCACTCTCTCTCACAGATTTCGTTCCACACTCACTCTCTCTCACTCCCTCGCTCTCATTCTCCCTCCCACTTCTTTCTCTTATTCGCTCTCTCTCCCTTATAACCAAAGCCAATCTTCCATTCTTGTGTCACTCTCTGAGTCTTGACAGCACTTACCACAAAAGTCCCATTTGCTTTATGCCGGACCCTGAATTTCTTGTGACGAAAGCGCTTGGGATCTGTCCAGGAAATGTTAAAACATCCAGGTTGCTCAGCCTCTGCTGGCTCCACCACCAAGTTCTTAACAGGGGCAGGTTGAACTGAAGTCATAGACACATCAGAAACATTTGGTTCAAGTCTCATCAAAATCCATACATCAACGACAACAATATCCAGAAAAGCAATAGATTTTTTAAATAAAAGGGCAAACTGGCAGGGGAGTCCACTAATTTTAACTATCAAATAAGGGAGACAACAGTGGTTATGATAATCCTAGGTACGCACAAGCCGACTCTGATCAGCTGACTAGCTGGATGAAGACAACACGGTGCTGAGTTTCGATGAGACTGCTACTAGCTATCACCTAACTGGTTTTTTCCTCAATGAAATTCACTGTCATGACGTAGGCTAAAGGTCACCCATTCTTGCTCTTAGTTTTAGCAAATCAATTCCATTTATAGCTATCACCTTCCAGAAAATCCTCTTCTCCTGTTCTAATCATCTTGACTTCCTTACTAAACAGTCGCTTATTTTTCCTTCAATATTCATATGGCTTTGTCTCATGCCTTTCATTAGTGTAACACACCAAAATGAGATCTTCATAAATAAAAAAAAAAGTACCAGAATTCTGTTGTCTTTATCCCATCAAAACTTCCTATTCAGGTCAACTTATGAGCATCTAAAACACCGAGTAGATGACTAAAAATGATGAAATTTGTGTCCTGCCACAATTTTTGATGATAAATTACTGGACACGCCCAATCTGGATAAAATGTATGACTTAAATGGTCGCGATGCTGCGAAATTCCCATAACTAACATTTCGAAAATTTTACAGGAGAGCCCAAAAAACTGATTTTCTTTGGTTTATTGCCGCCAGCAAATTCTAAAGACAATGGACTTGATTATTGCCATATCGTTATTTATAGGAATTGAGCCACGAGCTTTTGACACAAGGTGCGCCATGGATTTTCAGACCCAAAGAACGAAAAGGTGATTTTGGCCAAAAATGTTAGTTACTGGAGTCTTGCAGCATAGCGACGAAATGTTGTGTACTTACGATGCTTTGGCCCCTCGAGCACTATGTTAAAATTAACCATCCGTTCAATGCAAGCAATCTTTCGCGTGGCGTGCAGCACGGTAAACTCTTTGCCAAGCAAGCAAAAATCTGCGTTTGCACGCCGTGCAGCAGGCGAAACGGGATAGTGCGCGCGGCCCCTTTGAGCCACAGGAAAAGAGGCGCATTTTTGTCCAATAAAATCATGACATATGATCGGAATTTTGTTTTGCGGATCTCTTCACACATTGTGGTTGAAAATCAACTTTATTACATCTGAGGTGCAGTAACTATGGTGTAACTATGAATTCTGTTAGTCTTTGCATTGAATCCAAAGTGCTGTTATCAACGTGACCTAGATCTAGATAAGCCTTTATGGTCTCTTGTTATACAAAATGATGGCTCAACAGGGACAGCACTCATGTAAAGACATAATAAAAACGCACTCACCAATTTTAAATGTGTCTTGTGTGAATATTGCAGATGTGCTCGTGTTCGTCCGTATATTGGAGACATTGATTTCGAAGCTGTAATTCCCTACCATCAAGAATGCATTTTCATTCCATTCACATTTGTCTTTTCTTTTCTTGTCAAGTTGAGGGCACGGGTAAGCAGATTCACTGCAGATAGCACAGAATAAACAGGTTAAACAACCTAAAGGCAGAGGAAGAAAGTAGGACAACGTTTCGTTGACCTACTTACTTGACCAAACTTCAAATAGAAAAATTAAATCTGAAAACAATATCAGTTCCTGTTCTGGCAAATCTGCAGCAATGTTTAGAAATATGATAATCTGCCAGGAATGTTTTTTTTCCTCAGATTTAATTGCATTCTGGTCCATATCCACTCTGTGCATGACTCGGTGATTGTTATTATTCAAAGATATCATTATTGGCATAACTATCAAAACAAAAAAGTATACATGATTAACTTAACATTAGAAAGCTATCTACAATGAGGATATTTTTTTTTTTCCCTGGAAACGCATGTGTATTGTATGAGTGATTATATGATGTAAATGCTGTAAAGCACTTAAAGAATGGTTGTTAATGAGATGGAGTGCTATATAAATGCTATGTATTATTAATATTACTATTATTACTGGGGATCAGACCCAACTGCAGACTTTGTATCCCAGAACTATCAACTACAGAATTTAGCTGATACCGTTACTTTATCACCTGACAACTCATTTTCTTTTTCTCAAGATATTTTTTTCTAATCCTCGGACCCTCAATCTGCCCGTGGGTAGCTCCTTGTTGCAATGAAGAACTTATTTCTTGCAACAGTTCAGCAGATAATACACCGCTTTCACAGAAATACTATTTGTTTGATCTGTACAAATGATCACTGAGTTAGCAACACCCTCCTGCATTATAAAGAAAAATAAAGTTGCAAAAACGTATGCCAAAAATCTCTGGGCTAAAACTACAAAAAATATATATGGGTTTTCATCCAAATTCCTTACAAATAATGCAATTTACATTGGTTAAATAAAATTGAATATATTTGCATCATGCTCAGCGGGGACAATTCTCACTGTTGAGCCCTACCACTTCCCTGATGCATTTTTATCCAACATTCCCAACTTTTCCTGCCCGTGTTTTTTGCTGCTTATGATATTCAAACCCGAGTGTTCACTAAATTCATTGCCCAATGCAACACCGTGACTTGGAGTTACACAGAAGTGCACAGCCTCCAGTGATGGGAGTGAATATGACAATGCAGTTTATTGCAGTTTGATAAATACCAACACACATGCCTACAAAGTGGAAGAATCCAGAATATCTGAAGTAAATTAGTAATAACTATGATCATAATCCGGTACCAGGTTTAACCTATGCTATGCCGGTTACCCAAACCAATTATAATAACTTATATAAAATATTTACAAACATTTCTGAGTATTTATTTCTGTTGTTACCAAGGTAAACATTGTATTGTAGGTTACAAAGATAAATGTCAGTATAAAATGATGCCTGCTCTGGAGTCAAGCTGCTATTAACATTTTGAGAAATTTTGCAGTCCTGCATTCAAATTTTGTTGAAACATGGTGCATGAACAGAAACGTGTCATGCATTAACTTGAAACAATTCTGAGGAGTTCAAAGTCAAAAGTTCAAAGTTCGCTCTATTTTCTTGAAAAAGAAAGTGTTCTTCTTGGTATGGTTACTGAAAGTGATTTAGGTAGCGTGATTTTCCTCTGTATATCTGTATTCTCGTAACAGTTCAGCACCTTCCATTTCTAATATTTTGAAGTAGAAGGATATATTCCATGACAGCTTTCTGAAGAGCCACATATCATTTATTGGGTCAGATTAACTACTCTACTTAGTATGTTTTGATTTTCAAGTCCTCAGTTACTCGTTACTCACCCAGGAGCTATCGCGTAGACAAAAGTGACTTTGACATTGCTCAGATTCACATACTGGACTGGGAACTGCCAGGTGCATGTCATTTTTACATCCCAATTGTAGACCACACATTTAAAGTTGGTCACATCCTGTGGTGGATCTAGTCACATGGAACAGGAGACAAAGATTGAAGTTTGGCAGAGAAACATTCATAAGTGAGAACATAACCAAGGTTTGGAGTAATAATTCACAGCAACCATAGATGGAAATTGGAAAATCTGTCTAGGACTGAAAATGGACCATAAGTACTGGACAGTCTTGAACATTTCTTGCATATTTATCATTTACACGAATGCATGATGATATGTGAACATATACAGTGGGGGGGGGGGGGGGATGCTGAAAATCTAGGTAGGGCTGAAACCAGGTCTGAGGAGGATAATTTCTACCTATAAGCCAAATGGGTTTCCATACGTCCTTACCATTAAATATTAAGGACTTTCATCCACAAAAATTCAGAATTTTGTTTCAGACTGTGGTGATACTGGTCAGTCGAAAAGAAGTTAAATAAAAATACAAATTTAAAATACACAAACTGGCCATACCGCAACATGACAAAGAAAGCACATGAATTATGAGAGTTTTGAATGACCTTTGGGCAAATTTTGAAAATTCAGGAATTTTTATGGCCTGAAAATGAATTTTGAGAAAATTCAGGACTGTAAGGACTTTAAAGGACCTGTGGGAACTCTGTGAGTAATATCAAACAATAGACTTGCTCGCCCTCACAAATCTTTACACATCTGTCCCTCCAGATAGCCAAGGTCAGAATGCCCAATACAAACCTGATCAAATGAGTGGTAAGTTAAAAATCACAATAGTCCTGTCACCATCCAACCTCCTCCTCCTCGCCAGCTCACAAAACTCACCCCTGACATGAAATGAAAGAAATTTTCACCCCCCCCCCTCGCAAATGACTTTAGATTACACTCCATATAGACATACTCTGACTGGTCCCCCAAAGGATGACTTACACTCCACAAAGACATCTTCCGACAAGCCCACCAAATGATTACTTACATTTCACAAAGACATCTTCAGATCAGCTCACTAAATGATTACTTATATTCCACATTGATATCTTCAGACCAACTCACCCAATGATTACTTATATTCCACATTGACATCTTCAGACCAACTCACTAAATGATTACTTATATTCCACATTGATATCTTCAGACCAACTCACCCAATGATTACTTATATTCCACATTGACATCTTCAGACCAACTCACTAAATGATTACTTATATTCCACATTGATATCTTCAGACCAACTCACTAAATGATTCCTTATATTTCACATTGATATCTTCAGACCAACTCACTAAATGATTACTTACACTCCACATAGACATCTTCAGACCAACTCACTAAATGATTACTTACACTCCACATAGACATCTTCAGACCAACTCACTAAATGATTACTTACACTCCACATAGACATCTTCAGACCAACTCACTAAATGATTACTTACACTCCACATAGACATCTCCCACAAGCCCACCAAATGATTGTAAACCTACGCTCCACATGGCCATCTTCAAACCAGACTGCCGAATGAAAAATTACACTCTACACAGAGATCTTCTGACTAGACCCCCAAATGATTACTTACATTCCACATGGACATCTTCAGAGCAGCCCACAATAGTTTCATTCATTCCTTTCATTCCTGCCCGACACTGCCCAGGTCTAACAAAAACATGGCACCAGTACACAGCTACATCTTGAATTCTCTCCACAGGCAGAGTGAGCTGGGCTATTCTCTTGTCAAGTGTCTGCAGGAAATCTCCAGATATTTCGTCCATTGATCCATCCTGCATTTATAACAATAGAAAACAGCTGAATTTCACAAATCAAAACTGAGCACATGTCAATGATAAAGGTGAGTAAATAATGGCTACAAAATTTATGATTTCACAGTTCTCCTGGTTACTGAATGATCTGGGCCTCATACACAAATTTTCCTTCAATGTTACTGGATTAGGTTTATAATTTTCACAGACTGTCTTGGTAGAGTTAAATTACGCCACTCCCTCCCCTCACCGCCCCCCCCCCCAAAAAAAAACAACAACAACCCAACTGCCAACTGCGCTGCACTGTGGTGATGACCTGTCTGCTCCAGTTGTAACTGGGCTGCAATGATACTAAGGCAAATTTCCCAAATGGGACTGAAGAAGTATGTACAGAATACAAATACATGTCAGCTATACACGTTTACTAGTGTATTATCTATGCAGCTATACTATTGTTCGTCATGGGAAGATTCAACCCCTCATGCTCCAAAGTCTTGACTATTTACTACAAATGAATGCATGCTACTAATGAGAGATTGAGAGAATCTGTTGGACTGTAGGAAAGAGAAGTAATCCTCTACTGTGCCAGCATGTTGCCAGGATGTACATGTGAGACAGCATTTATCTGCCAGTCTGCTGCATTATGAGCTCAGTTGATTTCTGACTTGAATCTGAGACTTGCCAATTTTCTTTTTCCTTCTTTCAATCACAAACAAGAAATATCCTTAACATCAAAAGTGTGAGATGTTCATTTTCATATTTGTTATATCTAGTCTGAGAATGAACTTGACATTTCTCCCCCATGCCAATGGGACAAACAAAAGTTCACAAAACATCCACTGCAGACAAAAAAAAAAAAAAAGCAATCATTAGGTACCTCTATGCTGACTTGTATATATCAGATGCAATGTTTTCAACACAATCTTGGAAACACTGCATGGCTGTTACTTATCACCACACCAATGATCTCTGTGTATTATTTGGCAGAAAAATGAATTGACATATCAGTGAATCACGACTACAATGTCCAGTAATTTTGAAACTAAGCATTAAAAATCGCATCAGCCGTAATGATATAGATTAGCATTGTAAATGAAAGATCAGAAAAAGCATCAAAGAAGAAGCAGCAAAATGTGCAAGTGATTCAATTCATACAGCAATTTTATCTATATGCTGACAGATTTTTCTCAAAGCACGGGCCAAATATCATTTCTGTGTTGGGAGCCAACTTCAAAACTATGCAGACTGGCATTCTACGAATCAAACGTCAGAAAAAGTGGCTCTCTGAAGAAGTGTTTTCCTACAGTGTGTAGACACAGCAACATTTCCAGTGTGTAGACAGCAACATTTCCAGTGTGCAGACAGCAACATTTCCAGTGTGTAGACAGCAACATTTCCAGTGTGTAGACAGCAACATTTCCAGTGTGTAGACAGCAACATTTCCAGTGTGTAGACACAGCAACATTTCCAGTGTGTAGACAGCAACATTTCCAGTGTGTAGAAGCAGCAATATTTCCAGTGTATAGACAGCAACATTTCCAGTGTGTAGACAGCAACATTTCCAGTGTGTAGAAACAGCAACATTTCCAGTGTGTAGAAACAGCAACATATCCAGTGTGTAGACACAGCAACATTTCCAGTGTGTAGACACAGCAACATATCCAGTGTGTAGACACAGCAACATATCCAGAGTGTAGAAACAGCAATATTTCCAGTGTGCAGACAGCAACATTTCCAGTGTGTAGAAACAGCAACATATCCAGTGTGTAGAGACAGCAACATATCCAGTGTGTAGAAACCACAACATATTCAGTGTGTAGAGACAGCAACATTTCCGGAGTGTAGAAACCACAACATATTCAGTGTGTAGAGACAGCAACATATCCAGTGTGTAGAAACCACAACATATTCAGTGTGTAGAGACAGCAACATTTCCGGAGTGTAGAAACAGCAACATTTCCAGTCATGAACATACACTGCCGAACTGGGACTGGTGGTCTTTCATTCCGCGTACAATCAGAAAAAAATTGGATACCATCCCTGGGCATAATTGTCTCATGTAATTTATCATCCATTTGCTTTTTTACAGACGTTGCCAAATGAAAATGTTTCTTTTTTGAAACAAGTTTTGAACTTTTGAAGTCTGGCAACTGTCCACTCCTGCTCTTTGGGATTTTTAAACATTTTATTTGTTAATTTAAATGAAAATTCCATGTTTGTCTGAGCTAGTTCTTCATGGAATCTTATGAAGAAATGCTCCAATGTTACCGGTGCTTACCGAATTACTTAGCAAGCAGCTTGTTACTAAAACAACAACAACAACAAAAGTAACTTTAAAAAGAGAGGAATGAACCAACACATTTAGGAAGCCAGTGAGTAAATAAAATTCATTAACTACTAGAAAGTGGAGAGTGAAATGAAATAATGTTTGCATACTGCCTTCTTAAACATAAGATTAGAGAGAACCTGATGCAGCAAGAAGTAATAGAGGTACATGTAACAGTAACATGTAAATGATGTAGTCTGTACACAGATGCAGAATACACACAATAGATTTATACCTCCGATATATTGCATAAAACATCTACCACTGACTGACAGGGAGCAGTGACATTGACAGCTGGTTATTCGTTCTTTAGGTCATTTTCATGAATTCTTTTACTTACAATTTTTTTTTAACCTGAACTTCAGGTCCCAAAGCCTGTTGGTTTTTTCTTTTCTTCTATTTTAAATTCTTTTGGAACTCATTTTATAGTTTACTTCTTGTTTGTTTCTGACAGGGGGTTTGCAACAAACAAATTTTCTTTTTCAATATTTTAACTCTCATCAAGACATCTAAGGAGCACAGTCAACAATCTTTCTTCCAAAACAGGACAAAAAAAATTCTTTCATGGCCGACCTTGACTGTAGGAGTCAAGCTTTCAAGATTTAAAGCTGTGGTTCATTCTGAGAGATTTGCTACACCCCCACCCCCCCTACACGACTGGTTAAGATGCTTCAGTTTTGCTCTAAGGCCGGATTATCAGGCTCAGCTGACAGTATTATCACTGATGATTCTATGCATATCTACGTTTGTAAATGAGAATCAACTGATATGACATGGCCAGGATCAGTTCCTTCGATCCATAGGCCTAATGTGTCACAAATACAGAAATCCTCCTTGTTATCAGTTAATCTTAAATTACTGACATTCCTGGCCAGAAAAAAGATAAATATCACTGAAGTTACTGACAACAGAGCAGTGGCAAACAGTACGGCAATCCCTACAGAGATATAATAATAATAATAATGGATGGCATTTATATAGCGCATATCCATTAAAACCGCTCTATGCGCTTTACAGAAAGTCTTGTTCTCTCGATTTGCATCTTTCTCACTCGCTCTTTCTTCCTCTCACCCTCTCTCTCTCTCTCACTCACTCTACCTCTCTCTATCTCAGAGCAAATTGTAAAGCAGACTGTTAGGCGCAGTTCAAAACTCAAAATAGTTCACAATTCCCCACAGTTCACAACTCACAACTTGTATTCTAAAGTATTACAATAATATCTGAATATGTATTAATATTTGTATAATAATGAATTATAAATTTTTGTTGGTGATACGGGGTGGGGGGATAGGGATAAATTTTTAATCTATTAATTTTAATTTCAATTTTCAATTTTGCCCGGAATATACAGAACTATTAATCTTACATCTTGACTCTGGCAGGCAAAACAGAGAAAATCTGGCAATCTAGGTATTGGCTCATAAATTGAATAGCTGCAGAGTTTTAGCAAAATTCATCACATTCAAGAGTTGTTAATGTACATCATTCTTCATCTAAATATATCATGAGGCATAAAAAATTTTAAAGTCTTGAAATTGTTATGATAACTGGCATACAATAAAATGGAGGCTATAAGTTCTATACAAGCCCTACAAATAAGTATTACAGCTGCAAAACCTGGCAACTAACTCTGGTGTGAACAGCGAGAGAGCTAAGCAGATGATCTTGTCTGTAAACTATCACAGTCGCTATTGATTCACCATGAACCATCAGCAATTTCCTCACTTCGGACTGCTGTAAGCATTGTTTGTTACAGTTTTCTAAAATCTCACATTTTTCTCTGGTGCTAAACTTTACAGAGCTTTAGTTCAACACTACTATAGGCCTACACAGGGTCAGGTTTATCAAAGATGACATTAGCCAAGAATATCCCATGCACTGTTCATGGGGCGGGAGATAAAAGCAGAAGATCAGTTTATATGGCTGGTCATAAAAAGCCACTGTCCAGGGCTGTAAATAAACCACCCCTAGCCAGCAACCCTATGTCAATATGACGTAGATTCCCAAAGGATTACCGTTGTCGCAGGTTTCCCATGTAAAACCAATATCTATGTCATAACCAATGGTTCTACGTAAGAACAACATTATTCCTATGTGCAAAACTGATGTCAATCTCGAGCGACAGATTTCTGTAGGATCGGTGGCTGAGTAAAAATGATCAATATAAAAAAAAACAACTACAGAAGAAACAAAATAAACTTCAGCAAAGCCAGATATATGCAAAGCCAAGTTAAACATACTTTGGTTTTTCTGTTGAATAGAAACCCAGTGGTAAACAGTCACTAGTAGTCTGATAATTGACTGAAACAAAATGAGACCTGGCATTGTCAATCATTTTCATGCCCAATGTGGGACATTTGTTTGGCTGGTCCAATCACAGGACAGCATAGCAATTCTGGGCTCAATAAAGGGTGCAGGCACATTTCCAGGTGCAAAAACATATAATCTTAAATTAATTACGTATATAAATGGCAGTTCCACTTTGAAAAGGGGGAGGGGGGGGGGGGCTTTTCATTATTTAAAAGCTTCTCACACCTGCAAAAAAAAAATTTTTTTAAATTTACAAACATGTGAATTAGAAAATCTAATGTTTTCTTTGACAACTTGAAGCCTAGGGTTGCAGAGGCTGAGAACCACAGCTTGTACTATCCACAGTTAAGTTTGTGATCACAGGTTTAGGCCTTGAGTATAACCAAGTCTAGAGGCCTCTCACAGCTTGGCGCCACCATACAATTTCTCACAGTAGTACTTTACTTCCCAAACTGTTGACATCAATACAAGTTCCAATGTAACTTTTCTGTCTTTCTCGAAAGTGCCAGGCAAATAATATGGCAAAAGTGTTTCTTCACCAGAACTCTCACCCACACAGATTCAAAATCAACACACAAAAAAAAAAAAAATCACCCACAAAAAATCTGCAGGGTAGTGACAAGACGTGGAACAAAGTGAAGGAGGAGGAGGTTGTATAATGTAAAGCCCCACATCTTATGTACAAACAAAAAAAAGATTTCTTATTCTTTTCCCATTGTTTAGTTTCGTTCTTGTTTGTCTCCAACGCTGCGTTTTGCAACACGCACGCTCTTCTCCTTCTTGTTTTGTTTTTTTGGGCAATATTTGACAAACAAACACAGATGAATAATTTATGAATCTAATTTACAAAACAGTAAATGTTGTACATGTATTACTTTAGTGTGATGAATGAGGCAAAATCTCTCACAAACTGTAAAAATGTCAAATTGTGATAAAACTGCTACATTTTAGTAACATTTTTATAGATCACTTTCTTAGGATCTGTAAGGCCAAATATCTGTGAGAGACTGATTCTTTCCCTATTCTACACTGAACAAATCAATGACGAATTACCCTTACCTGGGGAAATGATACAATCCAAAATATGTCATTCGATGTGCAATTCTTTTTTAAAAGGTTGTCAGATAGTGTGCAATTCAACACCAAGTCTTGACCAACAAGGACATAGGTATCCCCTGTGACTGCTGTACAAGAGAAAAATGTCAAAAAGAAAGGAAAAAAAAATGTAAATTTATGGCAAATGGTTTAGGGCAAAATATCATGAAAGTGCCAGACAAACTGTATAGTTACCATAAAAAATCAATGAAATTCAAGCGACATCAAAATGCTAAAAAAAAAAAAAAAACTCACAGTAATTAAAAGGCACACAAAAAAGAGAAACGAAAAAAATATAAAGAGAAAAAAAACAATTTTGTTTTGCAGAGATTGGCACTTTGACATCACAGAAACATATCTAAATTCTAACTTCGTGTTTGTGGCACCTTCAGTATCTTGTTCATGGTCATAACTTTGCAGAAAACTGCATTTTTGGGGGTTTTTTGGCTGATGTTCGCACTCTTCTCCTTAAATGTTATGACATAACTATCATCAGTAATATCATTTCTTCACAAAAGCCAGCAAGTGAGTGACCACTGAACATCGCTTTGATTTATTCCTATTATGGCCTCAAATACAGCATTTTATCATTAAAACTGGGTCTAATAGGCCCCAAGAGGTACGAATTGGTAGTGCTTGGTTTTTTGCTTATTTGAGAAGCCTGGATCTGACAGGCCTCATGAGACATGAAGTAGAGAGATTAAAACAGGGTTTAAATATGAACAGGGAAAAAAAACAACTGTGAATTCCGGCTCTTTTGACTTCCCGAAACAAAGCTTCAGGAAAGCTTCAAGTAAACAGTGGTCATGCCCTTGTCTTGTATATTATTTGTTATTCTCTCAAAAGAAATCGATTATGATTTCATAACTGTTCTGTCAATTATCGCATTTTAAATGAATAAAAACAATTTTTTGTTGTTTATTTATTCATTTATTCATGGACATGGTTACTGGTAGATATTTGAGATCAGCAGAAGCAAATTTATTAGTAGTGCCCAGATCAAGAACAATCATGGGAGAAAGAGCTTCTTCGGTGTGTGCACCTAAAATGTGGAACGACTTGACTGATCATGTGAAACATTCAAACAGCTTGATCCAATTCAAAAGAAAACTTAAAATAGCGTTGTTTACAAAAGCGTATACGCAGGATATGTAACATTCTTGAGACAGTGATTATTATAGGTTGATGAAAATGTGTGTTGTGTGACTGAGAGAACTGTTAGGTGCTTTAGAGCACTCTTCTGTGGAATCAGGCGCTATAGAAATGACTTATTATTGTTATTTATTATTATCATTTAGTCATTTTCTGCAACTGGAGTAAATATTTTAGAGATGTTGTGATTGTTCTGGCATTGACTGCAGCGGTAGTGATGGTAGTTTGGGTGATGGTGGTAGGTGATAGTGATGGTAGTTTGGGTGATGATGGTAGGTGATAATGATGGTAGTTTGGGTGATGGTGGTAGGTGATAGTGATGGTAGTTTGGGTGATGATGGTAGGTGATAGTGATTGTAGTTTAGGTGGTGATGGTAAGTTAGTCGCGATGGTAGGTTGTAGTGATGGTAGTTTGGGTGATGATGATGGTTGATAGTGATGGTAGTTTGGGTGATGATGGTAGGTGGTAGTGAAGGACATTTGGGCGATGATGGTAGGTGGTAGTGACGAAAGTTTTGATGATGATTGTCACGAGCAGAGTTAGGGTCTTGGGGATGTTACGACTGCACGAGAGGCAGCTAACTCACACTCGGACACAACCACACAAGAAAAGTATTAAATAACTAGAGCGTATATCTATGTCAGGCCGGTCAGGCCATAGTTTACATAAATATTAATAACAAAACAAAAGACAATAGGGGTATATATTCAAACCAAAAAAACTCTAATTAATAACTTAACCAATGATATTCATGTAACTAGGGAGGTACTGCAATCAATAGCAAATAGGTATATTATACGAAACTAGATATCAATTTAAAGTGACAGTTGAGTCGCCACTGGCCAGTCGCCAGGCAAACTCTCCCTAAATCATATGGGCTTGAGTGTTAGGAGAGCCCAGTATGTTCAAAGCCTACAGAAGCACTCTTCGGCTTGTAGGTAATTTAAGCAGTTGCCAAAAGACTATATTTTATGCACAGTCACTATTCAATTCATCAACAATGTGCTATATTATTCCAATCATACTATGGCAATAGATCTATGATACAGGACACTCGTGGTCGAGTGCCAGCTGGGGTTTCCTTAGTCTTCCTATGAGGCTGTAGTTCTCTCTCTATCTCCGATCTCTATTATGCTTGAATAAATAAGATATAGTACCATTGGTCACGCCTACTGGTAGGCCCACTCAGACCTTTCTTTCTAGAGCTCAGTCAGTCCGTTAGCAAGGACTTCTTGTCTTCAAAGCACACAGTTCAGGTACTGGTCAACCGGAGATACTTCACGACACGATGCTTCTGCTCGTCTGTATTCACCAAATCTGAACGTTACACGATGTTTTATACTATCTGGCTACCCAGCGTGCTAGTCCGCTGGCCCAATTAGTTCAGCTATCTCATAGGTCGAAACCTCCCACCATTTTAATTGTAGTAATACGTCTGCACTATTCTACCAGCCAGTTAACGTGCAAAAACTTGGCTAGTCATACTTAACAATGTCAACTATCCCCACCTTGTTTCACCCCTACTCCATTCCTTATTAATCACGAACATTAAAACCGACAAGCGTGCATCTAACAGTTTAACTTTACATTTATTTACTCCCCAACTATAATTCGCGAGGGCCGTTCAAGGCCACCAGCCAATTTCTCATGGCCCTGGTAAACAACAACAACTCACTCTCTGCGTGAGTTTTAACAACATCTGAATCATGACAATGATGGTAGGTGGTAGTGATGTTAGTTGGGGTAATGATGGTAGATGGCAGTGATGGTAGTTTGGGTGATTATTGTGACAGTGGAGTTGTTTGATGATGGTGTCGTGGTGGTGATGATAATTGTCAATGTTGGTGCTGGTGATCGTGATGTAACGAGTATCGATGGTTGTTATTACCTGTGGAGAATGTACCGCTAAAGCCCTCTAGGGGTGACACCACTGTCACACAGCTGCACGTAACCACCGCCATCAAAGTAATGATGCTGTATCTGCACATTTTGGTCAGAAGAAAAAGTTCGAGCAAACACTTCTCCTATTCTCTGGGAAAAGCGTTATCCACTAGCAGGTAGGACACTGAACCATCTTTGACCATGGTCTGAAACAACAAAATACATGTAGTTACTTTCATAACTTCCTGGCTTCCACAAATGTCAAACGCTCTGAAATACATGGAATCTATCTATACTATATAATATATTTGTGGACTTGAGATTTTTCGTTGCAAAAGGCTTCTGAACCACTCAACACTCAGACTTCAAATTTTATATGGTACATCAGAATGGATGTAAGGGTGCACAGTTTTTAATAGAAGTCTTAAATCGAGGTAGTTTTTTTTATTGGAAATTTATTGTTCCCCAATTTTAGATCTATTTCGAGTCATGGTTCACCATTTTAAGATTTCATTGAAACTGCGCATGCGCATTATGTTTGTTTTGAAGTTGAAACTGAAAGACAGCGAAAGTGCAAATCCCTACTAGAAATGAGTGCATTGTGTGCTGGTGCGCATGAAATCTGTAGTAAGGCTCTAGGAGTTTTCTATACCGATGAGAGAGAGAGAGAGAGAGAGAGAGAGAGAGAGAGAGAGAGAGAGAGAGAGAGATAGAGAGAGAGAGAGAGAGAGAGAGAGAGAGAGAGAGAGAGAGAGAGAGAGAGAGAGAGTCTAAGTTCCGTTATTAACGTGGCCTAGATCTAGATCTAGAGTTGGGCTCAAGCAGCCTGTGTCAGTGTGTGTTTGTGTTGTGTAGCGCACGAAAAATAATTGTTGGAACTAAGTATAAAAATATGTGTTCAGGTTGTTTCAAGAAGTTACTGTTGCTACAGCTTTGTCAAATCGCCTAAGCTTGGGGAAACCATGAGCACATCTGGCATTAGGCATATGTGAGTGTACATGAGAAAACCCACAATAAGTCGCAAACATGACATTTTGAGTTCTGTACACATTATAAAAGATAAGACATTTCTGATAAATTGAAGTCAGTGACCCCCCTAAAACAAGATTTTGATAAAACAGCATTTAATCCTAAAAGTGGCAATAGCTAATTGACCAATTAATATTGGAGTGATTGCTGTTAGGTGACCGTAGTCTAATTACAAAGCCTTTATGGAGATCATAGTGAGTAGTGTTCACTGCTCATCTACAGTTTACCCTGTAACATACCACGTGGACCTAAGCAACAGCCAAGTTGGAAGTTTGTGTCGGACCCATATTTTCACTCCAAAGCCGTTTTTCTCAAAATCAGCTCTTTCGACATAATTGTGGGTTTTCTCATGCACACTCACATATGTCAGGGAGAGAGAGGGAGGGAAGTGGAGATGCACGAGAGGGGTGGGTTTTGAGGACAAAGGGGGGATGGAAGGGGGGGAGAGAAGGGAGATGGGGGGGGGTCAGGGTAACGGGGAGGGGGTGAGAAAGAGATGGGATAGGAGAAATTGGTGGTGGTGGGGGCGGGGGGTGGGAGGACGGAGGAATCAGGTTTATCCCGTGGCAAGGCCTCATCTAGAAATGCCCAGTTTATGTCAAAATATGCCCTTAGTACCGATACGGTTCGTAGAGCGGGCGCTTTAGCTTGTGATATATAAAACAAACATCGCTGTATTCACTTTGAACAGATGGGTGGATGGGTAATGTTGCGGGTTGTACGTGTGAATGGGTGGATAGACGGAAAGAATGTACGGACAAACACGTCTCCAAATCCTCAATGCTTCTGCTCTTTCCCACAGAATACTTTCACTATGCCTCAAACATTATTTGTGATAAAGCTCATTCTGGGAGGGGGAAGGGGTGTTGATATTGTTTAAAATTTTCATTTTCATACAAAGTCTTGAAAACTAATTTTAAGGACTTTTTAATGATTTTTTAAGGACTCACAGTAAACAAATTAAGGACCTGAGTGCCTGCGACCAAGAAATATTACATGTATGCAGCACTCAAAAATCAAGTACCCATGCGCAAGAAATATTACAACTATATAAGTGGTGTACAGCACTCATCGAAACGGGATGTCTCTGTATCCAGAGTTCAAACATAGCAAATTCACTCTGAAAAGTTCAGTTATTTGAAAGTACCAATTATCCAGTGTGCAACTGGAAGATTTGAATCTCTAATGTTTCAACCGAAACACAAATTGGGGACTTTTTGAGGACTTTGACATCATTTTAAGAATTTAAGGACTTTTTGAGTACTTATAGTTTCTTTTATGAAAATTAAGGACTTTTAAGGACCTGTGTGAACCCTGAACATCCTCTGGTGAAATCTCAAAAATGCATTTTCTTATTGTGTGTCAGAAATAGAGGGCGAAAGCGCGTGACTTCAGAAAAATATCCATTGACATATTTTGTAACTCCACAAGCGGAACTGTTTAACGGATATTCTTTGTTTTTCGTCTACTTCTATTTCCTTTCGGTTAGGAGACGTTAGTTTTTCATTTGCCATTACATTTTATCTTTCCAGACCGCCCGCAGAGTATTTGTGAACTCTGACACGGACTGTCCTATCTGGTGATCTTTCACTTACACTTGTACGTCTTACTATAACTGAAGTAGAGGATAAACCTGTAAGCAGCTAAAATTTCGCGTCTACGCCATCAAAGATTACGAAACTTGGTGTACTGCATCGATTTTTGACGAAGAGTTACTTGGACACATTTATTTTGAACAAAAATCCGTCTTTACTATTATTTATATTAAAAAAATTTGAGCCGCAAAAACAGAGACGTATTTTCGTAGGATATTCACGAAATATCATAAAAACCATAGAAAAACTGTAGGGTCGCAGCAGGGCTATAAGCAAAGTCAAAATTGGACAAAAAGAAGAGGTTGTATGTTGCAAAACCTCGCGTGAGAAATAAAACCCAAACAACACAAAGCAAACTAAAGAGAAGACAGAAAATACACAAAATTTTCAGCTTTCGCCTTTTTCAAGTGAAAAAAAAACACCGAACAATAAAAGACTTCAATAGGAACGAAGTGAAACAGTTTACTTAGCTGCGAGTTCTTGCTTCGTTAGCAGCACCAAAGCACGCCCGCCTGCCAAATGCATTGAAGCTCGAAAGGATAGAATCGAAAAGTGTGACCGGAAATTACGAGCTTGACCTCTCTTTTCACACTGGTGGTCGGAAATTAACGCTATCACATCTCTGTATTTCTACGTGAGATTGTGGTGAGACAGTTAGTTGTATTAGCCATTGCATCGAATCCAAATGCCGTTTTAATGTAGCCTAGATACTGAATGTACAGTTGGGCTTACAACATGGACAATTTGCAAGATTTACCTTGCGCGGGTCGGCTAGTTTGTTTAAAATGCCGATGTGACACTTATCATGCTGTTTCACAGCTCCGATTTATTCTAACTCCGTATCGTAATACTAAAGCCACAAACGTTTTTACGTCGAATTTCTCAGTTGCGCAAAAAGTGGAGTTGGAACAAACAAGACCTGAGGTCGCCAGAATGACTTTACTTCCCTCCCACACTGAACATACTAGACAAACACACACATGCCGGTTGCCGCTGGCAGTAAATCACATTTGCGTTGATACACGATATAACCATTGATCCTCTCACTGACAGAATACTTTGTAAGACGTAACGCATGTACAACTCACCATGTATATAATATTTTTTAAAAAGCGACTTGCAAACCTTTGGCCCAGAGCTTCCAGGTGACCACATAACTTAGAAATCCGGTTTCACCAAAATTCCTTCAAAATAACAAGATGAAATTCCCGGCATTATCCGGGATAAACCTGTGAACCCACCATATCTCTTTCTTTCTTGGTCTATAAAGTTTCCCATTCTCTACAGTCTAACTACAGATTTCATGCGCTCCAGGGCACTTCACACTCATTTCTGATAGGGAAATTGTGCGCACGGAAGTGAACGCGTATCAATATCATTCAGAGTGCGGTGGGCTTATTACAGGGAGCCAAAACAAAGATCATTGTATTTTACATTTTTACAACTTTTTATCTAAACACACCTGAAACTTGAACCAACACAATCGCTCGATACAAAAGAGTTACAAAAGTACACAGACGCTACTGATGGGAGTAAAAGTGATCAGTATGAAGAAGACCAATACGCGTCCATGGAAACGGACAAGGTTTGGAAAATCTGAAATAAGTTCATAATAATGTTCATGATTCAGTAACAGGCTTATCCCGGGCAGCACCGGGCACCCTAGCCGGTGTATTGAAGGGCGTCAACCCAACACATTCCAACATTAGTATTTATGATTTACATATTGATTGAGACGATGGTACATACCACTCACTTGCATGGCCAGTAAACGTGTTGCCGGATCCCTCGATAGATGCAAAATAACATCTTGACAAATCCGCTGCAGCCAGAATTACACAAGCTATCCCAGTTCATGTGTTGCACGTTACAGTCGACTCGGTGCAAGCCTGCTTGACTAATCTCAGTATTGATAATCAAGTCCCTATCACCTTTTCCAGATAAAAACTACTGGCTTGTGTGATAACTTGTTGCGCACTGAACTTTGCTGATGCCACCCCACCTTTATCAGCAATGACAATCCTACTCTCTCTCTGTGTCTCTCTCTGTCTCTCTCTGTCACTCTCTCTTTCTCTCTTTCTCTCTCTCGTGTACTGTCTATTGCATTCACTCGTGTGCTAGACACACATACATATATAACCGAGGCACCTAAAGCAGAAATTAAACAATAAAACAATAAAAATTAAATTATTTGAGAAAATTGAGACTTCACAACTGAAAGTGTCTTTTAAAAAGGTGTGTCTTTAGGCGACATGTTGTTATAAAAAGGCGTAAACTGAACCTTGGGAAAGACACTTTGCCACAGATATAACTAGATTACGTGTAGAATAGCAAACCACTGTACACTAGCAGTTGTCAGTTTCAGGTTATCACGCCCTGTTGGTATGTCATTATAGACACGCAGCAGGCTATCCTTGGGCCTTCACTCTACACACCTGCCTCTATAACTCGGCCGACACCAACATGGTGAACAAATAGGTTGTTCACTGTACCAGCAAATCTCTACTGCCGATACGGAGATTTCGCAAAGGCAACATGTTTGTTTTGGATAAATGCAAGGCATGTTTATAGTGAAATGTTATTCTGAGTAAGTCTGAACAAAAGCATTACTGGTGATTTGGTATTTAGCCTATGCTAGACGGTAGTATGGTATTTATGTGTAGTGTGTAATTTTATTATTTTATCATTATTTTTTTGTTTGTTTGATATTTCAGTCCAGGTTGCAGGAATTTTGTTCTTATTGAAAAGTAACTATGAAACAACAATGACAACAATCAAGCAATTTACCAAGACTCATTGCCAGATGATGACTAGGAAGAAGAAGCAAGGGGGTTAGCAAAGTTAGAATTGGCGGCTTCATTCCATCAGTGGTGATGTAGTCCTCTTTTACCCTTTTCACGTGGCTGTAGCATAAAATTAAACTACAATGTTGTTTTTGGTTCACAATCTGTGTTCAAACGGGGCAATATCTCTCTTGACTTGGGCCAGATACACTCTATCGAGTTACTTTAAGGTCACAATGGTATGGAGAGACTCTAAGGACCTCAGCGGGTTCTCCCGGGTGATACAGTCAGTTGTTGGGTGGCATTTGCTTTAATTTTTTTTTCTTTGTTTCACTAAAACATGCAACTCTGCTTTTTGCATATCGTTCGAGTATCATATGGAATGGTTCTGAAGCCACTCTCACTAATTCTTATAAATGTGTTTCTGTCCTAATAGAACTCCTGCGGCAATTGCTGTTGTCTACTAGAAATACGTTTGGTATGTTCAAAATAAAAGCTTTTTGGCGTGTGCAAAGATGTATGGAATCATGAAATTCATGGATGTCCCCAAAACGCTATAGTTGGTGCTGCTCAGCCGTGTGCAGTTGATATGCGTTGCAATAAAAGGGTCGTTGCGTTTATCTGAAATATCAGGATTTACTCTCATGCGGACATGACGTAAAGAGGACATCTCTGTGAGTACGGTAAAAACTCTGCTCTTTGCATCATCGTGTTTTCTTTTTTTTTTTTAAATTTATGTTTATGTGGAAAACTTTTTCACCAGTTGGAACAGAAGGCGATGCAAAATTTGGGCCGGACTGCTCAAGGCAAGCCAGAGATATTCAAGAAAATGTAAAACCGTATATTTATTGCTGAACGAACAATAACTGATTGAATACCAGCTCGGTGACATCTCTACAGGGTTTGTCACGTAGAGGGCAAAAAGGGGAGGTGGGTGGGAGATTACCCCTATCTCTCTCTCTCTCTCTCACACACACACGCACAAGCCCATTGGCACACACACACACAGTGCCATACTACATATACGCATTGTATTCCTCCCCCCCCCCGCCATGACCAAAACGCTAGGGTTACCAAGGCCCTCCTCCAATCACCCCCCCCCCCTTAAATTGCCTCTCAGATTCAAAAAATGAAGAATGTTGTTACAAGTACGTACGGTCCCCAAGTCTTCTGCGCTAGCGGTAGTCTTTTAAAGTTTGTTGTGACTCCAGAGCCACAGGGCTCCTTCCGAAATACTCCTAACAACAGCTTTAATTAATTATTCTTTCAGATTTTCTTTTTGTTTTCCTCCTGTTTTTTTTTTTTTGTTGAAGCGCAAAGGGGAGGGGGGGGGGGCGGTAGTCAGAACTGTACGCAGAAAACGTGCACAAGACAACAGTAGCAGACTGGTGGTGGAGCGACTTGTCGGCCTGAGAGCTGAGTCTGGTGTCCAAATCGCCTGGGTTTTATGAGGGCCAAAACCCGCCAAACTAAATAATGGGCGAATTGTAGCGCAAAGATGAGCAAAGTAGAGCCAGATTCATATCGAACCTTCCACAGAAAGTGGGTCCACTGTGGACCAAAAGACCCAAATAATTCCTAAGGCTACGCCGTTGCCACTCTCTGGACCAAGACGAGCACAGAACCTCCGGGGGCGGGGGGGGGGGGGGAGCATGCCCCCTGTGACGTTTCAGGAATGCCCAGCAAAGGAAAAGCAACCAAGGACCCTGACGCCCCTTGCCCATCTGGGATCAGTCAACTGGTGATGGACCAAGAGGCTCAAGGAATCCCCGGGGTCACTCCGTTGCCCTTGGCCCTCCCACCGTGTCCCAGAAAGGTCCAGCAAAAGGGAGACAATCGAGAGTCTTACAGCTTTGGCCCACCCGGCGCTAGTCAGTCCGCAAAGCAAAGGAAAGGCAATCAAGGATCCCAGGCCTTCGGACCGCTCGGCATTAGCCCATTCACACATATAAACAATAAATTTCATAAATACACCGCACCGTCCTTCTTATTCCATAACGGCCCAAATTGGAAATGCAGCACCGTGTAGGTGGAAACACGGGAGGGGGGAGGGGGGGGGGGGTGGGGGGTCGTGCGATCACCATGACAAATGTTGGATGACGTCACTGAAATAAACCATAAACACCCCAGCCGGTAAGTTTACGTTAACCCGACGTAGATTTCCTCAAGAATGATCGGATTATCCTATGGGCGGATTTCCTACATCTAACCAACGTAGGCATGATGCCGTACACACAGGGATGGCGTGATTCCTTTGTGGAATCTTGACGCTCAGCGCACATGTTGGCTTTCCGTCCAGTTGCTGGGTTAGACATTACATGTTGTACTTTCTCTCTCTAATTTTCCCCACCCCCCCCCCCGCAACGTTTAACCAATGCTGTGTCTAGTTAGATCCTATGGCCTTGGGGATAAGGTGATCTAGAGGCAAGGTGCTCGCCTCTCATACCAAGGGTCCCGGGTTCAAAACCCGGCCGGTACAGGCATGTTGGAAGTTTGGAATTTTTCTCACATTTTCGTGTCCCTGATCCTATTGGGGGGGGGGAGGGGGGTAGGATCGAGTACCTAGTCTTCTTGGTTAAGGACGAAAAAATTCGGAGGGACCGTGTGCATGAAACGCACGTTAAAGATACCTTGGCAGTTGAAAATCGAAAAGAGCAGGCAGAACAGGCCGCTGCCCGGGCAAAATCAAATAAAATTCATCCCTACCACTCCTTCCCCCCCCAAAAAACGCCGACCGGCATTGCACTGTGGCGACGACGTGCCTGCTCCAGTAGTAACTGGGTGCAGTGTCACAAAGGCAAATTTCCTAAACGGGATTAAAATAGTATACAAATACAAATACAAATTTCACGTCATATAAAACCTTGTAGAAGACAACCTCTTTTTTCTGGGTGTTTCGATCCACCATCAAAGTAATTTATTATGGGGTGTGTAAATGAAATAAGCGCATGGCATGTTGCACCGTAGTTGTAGTCGAGTGAGAAACTGTAGGAAACGTTTGAGGAGCAAACAAGGGGTCCAAAATTTATCTCTTTATAATTGGAATACAGTGGCATGTGGCGTGTCTCGGTTAGTGTTGTTTATAATACGTGTACACTACCATTCACACCAGTGGCATGTGGCGTGTCTCGGTTAGTGTTGTTTATCATACGTGTACACAACCAATCACGCACAAGGCGGAAAGAAAGATAAGGACACTCTCGGTTGCTGAGCCCTACAAACTGCACGTACAACAAACTGTACACAGTGGTGAAACAAAGCCCTCTATCCGTACGCACACCTTTCGCTATTTTATCAGTAGGACACAAAATCTTCTCCCGGTCTGACCACAGAGCTTGGCGCAGAATGTAGAAAAATAATAATGGAAACCTTAAGACAGGAGGTAGAAGGACCAGGAGAAAAGCGGAACAACAAGAAAATATCGGAAACCAAAGATTAAAAAAAAAGGACATAACAAATCTTCAATAAACACTTCAACTAAATGAGACCAAAAAAACTGCAAGACGAGGATGCCAAAAAGGTGAGAGACGCCCGATAAAGGCGATGTTTGACCCGTTGATTCAGCAGTGGCATTCTCGAGTGGCCACTCAACGATGTGGTTATCGCATCTTCAAGAGCACTTCATTTCGACCTGTTTTACGATTTCTGAGGAACTACGCCACTTTCCCCAATAAAGCTCTGCATGTGTCATTGGTGTCTCACTTTTTTTTGTCTATCTCTTGGGTTTAAGAAAAAGGAAACTACTCACACACAGTCAGCCTGCATCGGCTGTGTATTAAACGTGTATGGCAGTGGTTCTCAACCTTTTCCAGGCAATCGCCCTCTGGGCTCCAAAGTTTCTTTCATGACCCCCTCCCTCCCCCCAACCGAAATCCCTATTTAAACTGGACAGACACATTTCACAGGAGGACAGATACACAGAAATTATGACGTTCAGTTTATCAAAGCCTTTTCAATGACGACAGACATGTTGATTATCTATTATTAGAAAAGTGAACTTTGGAGGCTATGTTAGCCTACTCCTCCGTTAATACTTAGCCCACACGCTTCAAATTTTACAGATGTCCACAGTATCTACATACCCAGGTTTTCGCCACATAAAACATACGAAAGCTCCTGTCCCCAAATTTATCGAAATAGATTTTTTTCGGTCATATTTTCTATTTGAATTCACCATTTTGAGTGAACCGGAAGAATGATACCATTTTGACCGCCGACTGAACGCGGGAAGTTTGGTTCCGCATCAAGAAACGAAATAATTCTGTGTGAAATGTTGGCCTCACAGTAAGTTCTATTAGACATAGCATGAAATCCAAATTCCGTTTTAATGTAGCCTAGATCTAGATATACGGTTGCGCTTAGTACATGGAAAATTTGCAAGATGTATCTTGCGCGGGTCGGCTAGTTAATTATGAAATCAGAAAACATGAATTCTTTATCAAATGCACTAAAAAAAACAACAGGCACTTATTCTTCATAAAACCTATCTACCTGTGCAGTTGAACAAGACAGCGGCTGCCCCTGTAGTTGCCCCTAAATTGACCCCCTTCATCCCCTTTCTTCGTGTTCACCCCCCCCCCCCCAATCAAAATCGCCCTCCGGGGAACGATATCACCCACACTGAGAACCACTGGTGAATGGTAAACTCAAACATTGTGTTATCCCCCATTGATAGATAAAACCATTTCATTATACATGTCTCTCATTCCTGACCTTCCGCACAGACTAAAGCCAAAATATAATTTCATAGCCGATACAATCCCTGGTGTATAACATGCAGAGATACTAGTGATCATACCAAGAACTAACAAGAGCTTGGTCCATTTAGTGAAATATTTGTAGTGAACAAATTTGACTAGCAGTAAAGCAGATTTCCGGTGTCTTCAATAATCCACTGCTGTGACCTGGATACATGGAGGAAAATGGCACTTCCAATGGGAAGAGAGAGAGGAGAAGATTGTGAAGAGCCTGCGCGCAATTTTACAATAATGGTAATAAATTTTAATTTTTTGTTCTTGTTGTATGGAAAATTAAGTTGACAGTTGTAGGACTGAATAAAAATCCATTTTTTGTTTGTTTGTATAAATGCAACAGTCAAACGGATCACGCAAAATGTCACCGCCAAGCTCATGAAAAAACATACACGGGGGCCAAGGAGAGGAGATCATAAATTGCCAAAATTGAACATACGGACTTTATGGATGTATGGATATACATGTACAAATTTGATGTCCACACCGACATAATTTTACACTACTAGCTAGTCTACATGTCAGGCCAGAGTTTTCTGCTATTGTATGACAGTACACAATACAGCCTGCTACTGTCACCCCCACTGTCTTGTGGGTCATCTCGGGAGAGAGGAAGACTAGGGGAAGGTAACCCTGAATACAAATACCACACTGCCTTGTGTGTTGCTATGATAGCAAAGGCTATGGGAGTAAACCCAGACAGAAAATCAGGAGTGGAGACCCGAAGGTGGTTGTCAGGGAGAACTGCATCAAACTGGCTTCCAGCATCTCCTGCAGCCGGACTAGTTCCAAATGTATTGACCTGGTCTCTCCCTTGGGTTTAACTAGAATGGCAGAGAGAGGGGTGGTGCCTCTGGGCAAAGCACCATCTCTTAAAAATAGCCCAGGCAAGGCAGCAAAACGAGGAGGCGTTTGCTCGGGCTTGGCAAGCGTCTGTCTCTCCTCTATAAGCCCACCCATTTCCGATTTGGAGAGGACACTCCAGCCATCCGTTACGGATGGGCACAACACGGGAGGTGGCAGTTACCGGTGATAAGCTCAATCCATTTGGCGTACGGATGAGCGCCAGGGGTCCCCTCTGTCGGTGGGAGCGGCTTTTCAGCTGCATTGATCAACTACCGCCCGCCGTAACCTGGGCAGCCCCCAGGCAGTTGGGTGTTGTTCCGCCACGTCAGCCTGCTTCATAAGGTGGTTGGAGCTAGACCAAAAGTCAAAAAGCTGACGTAAAGTGTGCACCTGGCAAAAACAGAAAAATACTAAAACTTGGTACCTGGAACGTCAGAACAATGCGCCCAGGCTTGCAACAGCAAGATCTCACTAATATTGACTCCATCAGGAAATCCCAAATTATTGATCGAGAACTTCAGCTACTAAACATCGACATCGCTGCCCTTCAAGAAACTCGACTTCCCGACTCTGGGTCAGTCAAAGAAGAAAACTACACCTTCTTCTGGCAGGGCCTTAGCAGCGAACAGCCGAGAATCCACGGCGTGGGCTTCGCCGTAAAAAACTCCCTTATCAATTCGATCGCAACTCCAATTGGAGTGTCAGAACGCATCATGACACTCAGACTGAACACCCGGTCTGGTTTTACCAACATTATCTGTGTCTATGCCCCAACACTTACCTCCTCTGACGAAACCAAAGACATTTTCTACGAGGCATTGCAGAGGACTCTCCACAACATCCCTCTCACCGAAGGCCTGCTAATTCTGGGTGACTTTAACGCTCGAGTGGGAGCAGATCACTCCGCATGGCCAAAGTGCATTGGGCACTTCGGCATTGGCAACATCAACGAAAACGGGCAGCGCCTTCTGGAGCTATGCTCCGTAAACTCATTATGTGTTACAAACACGTACTTTGACCTTAAGAGATGCCAAAGAACATCATGGCGCCATCCCAGGTCTGGCCATTGGCATCAATTAGATCTTATTCTCTCAAGGAGGAAGAGTTTGGGCTGTATAAAAATAACTCGTTCCCTCCACAGTGCTGACTGTGACACCGACCATGCACTGGTAGTCAGCAAAATCAAAATTTCGGCCAAGAAAATATACAGATCAAAAGCCCCTTCAATCCCTAAGATCAATGTAACAGCAATCAGAGATGAATCAAATAGAAAGTCATTTGAAAAGTTATTTGCTGAAAGCATGGATAATGTCACCCAATGTGACTCGGTAGATGAAACATGGAACACTCTCAGTTCAAAAATTCATGACTGTGCCATCAAGTCTTTTGGACAGCATAAAGTTTCAAACAACGACTGGGTAGCCCAGAACAGCGAAATTCTCCTACCTCTCATTGAGCAAAAGAAATCTGCTTTCAATGAGTATAACAAAAATTGCAATCAGAGTACAAAAACTTGTTTGAAAAATGCAAAAGCTAAACTTCAGCTGGAGGTAAGACGTTGCGCCAACAAATACTGGACAGACTTGTGTAACAGCATACAAGAGGCAAATGAAAAGGGAGATATGAAAACCGCCTTTAATCAGATGAAAGTAGCCCTTGGGCCAATCATCACCAAAAGCGCCCCACTTAAGTCTGTAAATGGTGAACCCATCACAGATAAAAATGAACAACTGAATAGGTGGGTAGAGCATTACTCTCTGTTGTATTCAACTGAGAAAAATATTCCACCAGATTTTGAGGAACACCTCCAAAAACTGCCAATAATGGGCGAACTTGACGCTGAACCTTCCTTAGTCGAGCTTTCCAATGCAATCGACCACCTTGTCACAAATCCCAGACTGGGAGATGTAATAGTTTATGACAGGACAACAATCACGAACAAACAGTTTAACACTTAACAAAACAACCCATCAGACTCACACATTTATTAAATATAATTATACATATAATAGCGCAATTACATACATTATATTATTGAAATGAACTGCCGTACAACGGCCTTATTCTCACACACACTCTCCCTCGGATCCACAATCCGGTAGTTACTCCTAAGGGCACTTCGGCCTCAGCCTCTCCCCTCAGGGTCTTAATAGTACATTAATGATTCACTGGCACCGCAGTCTCCCAATATCCCCTCCCTATTGTCATACACCTTAGCACTCCCCTAGCACCTCAGCAGGCCAATAACACATTATTATTTCCATAGCCATCAACATGGCAACAACATAGTATCAGTTCACTAGCCGATCAACATGGCAACAATATAGTATCTCAGTCACTCTCATATCTACGTCCCTGTCCGTGGCCTGACTGCCACGACTTTATGTGCCTCTACTGTCCTGCACTGACAGCCTCACTTCTGGCCTATGTGCGGCCTCCGGCCCTATGCTGGCCTATCACTTGTGCTCATCGAGGTGGCTCTTCGGCCCGTCCCCGACACCTACAAGAATAACATTACATTGGTATAATACCCTACCATTTCTATTCACTCCACCTCTCCTTACAATCCATGAAGCGTACACACACTAGTTCACCTTTCACTCACCACACATCTTACGGTAACACACCTCCATCGGAGTACACACTACTCACTCGCGCTACAAATCCATGAACTCACTTTCATCTATCGCTCATGGCGCACATTGCTATATCCAATATCAAGGACTTCCACATTCCTCACATATACTTATTTACATCATGGTAATAGACGAATATAATATAATACATCAATCATAATAATCAATCAACGTTCTACATACCAGTCATTACTGGAACAACACTCATCCGTCTCCCGACTGCTTTCACTTATGTCCGCCCGCTGGGCTCTTATTCACAGGTCCGCTCCGTCGGACCTTCTAACTTGCAGTGATAGTTATACAGCGCTTTCGCCTCATTCAGACCCCCCCACTACTCACAACAGCACGCTTAACTTGCTGTCTATTGTGAGTCCTTCTTACTCTACACCCGCTCTGTAGCAATCCCCTTAATTGCACTCACTCCACTCGTGACATCATCCCCCACCCCAAAAAAATTAATGCAATTAATTTCAAATCGCATCAAGATGACTGTCAACGAGTGAGCGTGAGCAATACCTATACTAAAAAAAAAATGACCTAGCAGTTCCCCTAGTATATAGAATACCGAACTCAGGGGAAAATATGGGGATCAATATGGTCTGAAATATGCATATATGTGTCACATCATGAATAGCTAACTAACCACCATACTTAATACAGAATCAAAAACCATTCAACCTATCAACCATTCTTCATATCATATTTATAATGTCAATATTTTAAAGTCGACTCATTCACACAGATCCTGTCACTGTTCCTGTCCTCCGATGTATAAGCTCCTGAAATCTTGCCCTAGGCTCGACTAAGGTAGTCGGCGATATGATTGCTGGTTCCTGGAATTGGTTGAATAACGAAGGTATACGGCTGCAAAGCCAATGCCCATCTAGACAAGCGTGGGCTGGACGAACGATTCTTCGACAAAAATGTCAGTGGCTTGTGGTCTGTCTGGATACAAAATTCTCGTCCCATGAGATAACGTCCTAGTTTCTGGACGGACCAGACAATGGCAAGACACTCACGCTCTATCACAGAATACTTTCTTTCTCTCTGCAATAACTTCCTACTGACATAACATACAGGATGGAGACATTCGTTCTTCTCCTGTAGAAGACAAGCGCCGACACCAGAGTCCGACGCATCCGTTCTGAGGATAAAATTAGATCGAAAATCGGGTAATATCAGAATGGGTGACGATGATAATGCTGTCACCAAATTATCAAATGCTGTCTGACATTCAGACGTCCACTGGACCTTATCGGGTTGTCCCTTCTTAGTAAGGTCAGTAAGAGAAGATGACAAGGAGGAAAAATTTGGAATGAACTTTCTGTAATAATTTAAAATTCCCACTAAGCTTCTGACTTGTTTCTTTGTTTTTGGGATTTGCAACCCTACTAACTTGTCAATTTTTGTTACTTCAGGTCTCTGAACACCTCTACCCACAATATGTCCTAAGAATACTATCTCTGGACATGCCAAATCCATCTTTGCGGGTTTAGCCGTTAACCCAAAATGACGTAATCGTTGAAAAATTACTGTTAGTGTCTGAATATGCTCAGACCATGTCGACGTATGGCATGCTATATCGTCAAAGAATGACACGACATTAGGTATGTCCTTCAACACTAATCTCATTAATCGTGCAAACGTCGCTGGCGCGTTCACCAACCCAAATGGCATGACCTTAAATTGGAATAATCCAATGGGCGTTTGGAACGCCGTGTATTGTTTAGACTCCTCCGTAAGCGGGATTTCCCAATACCCTTTCGTCAAATCTATCTTGGAAAACCACGTGGACCCGGCCAATGAAGCTATTAATTCCTCCTGAAACGGAATAGGCTCCCTATCGCCTACCGTAATAGTGTTCAATCTTCGAAAATCAATACAGAACCGCACCGATCCATCAAGTTTTTTCACGAGGACGATGGGTGATGAATACGGCGATGTTGATGGTTCTATCACATCTAACTTCAACATTGACTCAACTTCCTTTATGACTCTATCTCTCGAAGAAAAAGGCAACGGATACGGTTTAAGAAATACTGGCTTATCCGAAGTCAACTTTATTTGGTGCTGGATCACCGTAGTGCGACCCGGCAAATCCGTAACAACGTCCGGGAATGACGCTAACAGGGTCTCAAGTTCCCTACTCCTTGAACTCGTAAGGTCAGGGTTAATTTTTACGTCCCTGTAACCTTGTGTCGGAGTTAACTCCGGCAATTGAATTTGTAACTCTTCCCGCGCCTCGGTGTCGCTTACGTCACAGTCCAACTGGTCTACGACCCCCGTACAAGCAGTAGAGAAGACAGTCTCCTCTGGTCTTGTCTGTGCACACAGATACTGTGGTCTCTCATAAAATCTCTGTAGCATATTAACATGGAAAACCTTACTCGTTCCATCAATGTGGATAGCGTAATCTACCTTTGAAACAACTCGCTCAATAACATAAGGGCCTTTCCATGTCATCAATAACTTATTATGGTCCGTAGGTAACAACAACAGAACCTTGTCTCCTGGCTTAAAAATTCTCAGTTTGGAACCTCTATCTTTATAGTCTTTTGCTCTTTTCGAAGCGATACTAGACGCTTCTTCTGCTATAGTGCGCGCTGCAGATAGTCTTTCTCTTAAATCAACAAGGTACTGAAACACCGAAATCTGCTCATCGTCTCCCGATGATGGCGACGTCATCATGTCCCGAAGAACATCAGTTGGGCCCCTAGGACTACGACCGTACATCATTTCGAACGGCGAGAATCCCGTTGACTCCTGCCGTACCTCTCTATACGCGAATAACACTGCAGGGATATATCTATCCCAATCTTTAGGGCGATCAGCAGCTACCTTACGCAGCATCGACTTTAACGTCGAGTTCAATCTCTCGCACATGCCATTAGCCTGCGGATGATAAGGGGTGGTAGTGATGGGTTGTATGCTGAATAAGCGGAACAATTCCTTCATCATCTGCGACGTAAATTGCGCGCCCCTATCAGACAGAATTTGCTCTGGTATTCCTACCCTAGCGAAAATTGCAAACAACGCTTCCGCGACTGCCTCAGACGTTATGGTCCGCAGAGGAACCGCCTCTGGCCATCTCGTAGCATTACATATGACCGTTAAGAAAAATCGATTCCCCCTATCGGTCGCTGGGTGAATGGGGCCAACAAGGTCTATCGAGACCTTTTTAAACGGTTCCGAGACCGTGGGGATCTTCTGAAGAGGAGCCTGGGGTGTACGACCCTTATGCGTCGTCTTTTGGCACGCACTGCACGTCTTACAATAGACTTGCACATCTCTGTGGATCGATGGCCAGTAAAAATTTTTAAGAACCCTTTCTTTGGTTCTAGCTATCCCCATATGACCCGCTAATGGGACATCATGTGCCAAATGCAATACTGTTGCGATCAGCAACGCTGGCACAACGACCTGCTTTAAAATGGAGGGCACCGTTACATACTTACGGAACAGAATGCCCGCCTGAACAATAAAGGAGGACGACCCGTTCTTATATCTCCTCGTTTTCTCGGTTCGCGCTTCCCCAAAACATGGGTTTAATGATGGGTCCTCCCTTTGTAATTTCGCCAAGCGCTCTGGCGTGATATCTAGGTTGACCGCTGGGGTAGCCAAAGGTCTAATCTTATCTTTATCAGCTACCCGTCGACGTGTTTCGACCGCGGCGCAAAAGTCAATACCTTTTGATTGCGACCATGCTTGCACGTTCTCATCTGAAGGGGCAACGACCCGTGATACATTCCCAATGATGAGCTGGGCGCCTGGAAAACAACCAACGACTGCTTCGACTTCCCCGCTAAGGAAAGGTGTATCTATCATTATTTTTGCCATGGGTAATTTCTCAATGGCCCCCGAAAATTGGATGCACGGGACAGTCTCACCTGTAAGCTGTGAATCCCGAATGCAGTCTCTATGCACTCCCACAACGGTAGATCCCGTATCTCGTAAAACCGAGACCGGTTCGTCCCCAACAAACCCCGGATAAACCCTAAGACCACCTCCTGTATGACATGAATTTATAACGGGGATCTTTCTCCCACAAGGTAAAACACCGGAAGATAATAACTTCTCACAACTGGGACACTTAGAATACTGTCCGCCTCCGTTGTTCGATGTAACACACGCAGCCGCATGATGAAATTTATTTGGGGAACATGGACTGGAGCTACTGTCCACGTTCGCCGCTATCCTACCTGCAGGGCAGTTCACGCTGATGTGATCTGCTCTTCCGCAGTTCCAACACTTCGCGGCCCTACACTCGCGCGAAAAGTGACCCACGCGTCCGCAAGTCCAACACTCCGCTCCCTGTGCTGCCCTAGGCCTGTGTCCCCGTGACCCCTCGCGACCGGAACTAGAGTCCCTATGCCGTCGGTCATCGGCAAAGGTCACAACTCGCCCCCGGCCATTACCGCGACCTAGCCCTCCTGCTCGGTCAAACTTACCGGATCCATATGCCGGTGATTGGTGATAGCCCCTACGCTGCCCCTGGACTTGCCCGCTATAGGCACCACGCTGACGCGACCTGTCCCCAAGTCCTGCCGGCGACCCCTCGACAACGGCGACGTACCCAGCATCTTGGACGTACGCCCTGGCGACTGGTTTGGACGGATGCGCCGTACGGTATGCCTCCGCCAACTTAGACGCCTCCTGCCCCGTCGGGGGTTCGTTCTCTTTCAGGAAAGCCACCAGATCTTTGTGGCACGACGCGTACAGCTGGTCACGGATCATTAGGTCTTTCAGTTTAGCGAAATCCGTGCCCACATGCGCCAAGTCTACCCAGTTCGCGAAATACTCCGTTAGTCTCGCGACGAAGGCAGCAAAGTCCTCCCTGGCATCTGCACGTGCTCGCCTAAACTGCTCCCGGAAATATTCCTCGGTACGCGCAAATCGGCGAAGCAGCAAAGCCTTCAGCTTATCGTAATCTTGCACGTCTTCGCGCTGTAGCTCTTTAAAGTAGGTTAACGCTCGCCCCTGCAATAGCGATGCCAGGTACGTGGCCCATAATTCCTTATTTTCCCCCCATTGCAATTGTGCGTTCAGTTCGAACCTGTAAAGGAAGGCGTCTATGTCGTCCTTCCGGTCGTCGAACGTAGGGAGCTTAATCCTAACGCCACCTTTATTGTGTACCTGCCGCTCAGCCGTTTCCGCTGGCGTATTCTTTTTGAGTTCTAACTCCGCAATCTTTACTTGCGCCTCTATCTCCTTTAACCTTATCTCTTGCTCCCTTTCCTTAGCCTGTCTCTCCTGTTGCTGAGCCTCTAACTCCTTTACCTGAGCCTCTTTTTCTCGCTCTCTATCCTTAGCACGCTCATCGCGCATTTCTGCCTGCTGTTCTTTAATCCAGCCGCGTAACTCCTCTCCCTCCAGGCCAAGTTCCTTACCCAACTTCATTAGTTGTTGGAGTTCCGCCATTTCACAGATTTATGGTTATGGTATGTATACTATGAAAACGGCTACCCTGTCGGTATGGTCACTAGCAACACGACCAGAGACCTGAGATCACACCAGATATAACAATACCCAGTTGTCTCAAATACAATTCAAAAATTTACCTTTACAGTAACACTAATTCTATATCTATAAAATGTATGCACTATTAATTATAAAAGAAAATAGGACGACAAGAATGAAGAAATACAGTAAAAGGACCACAAGTACGTCAAGGACAACGAACCAGACTAGGACAAGCTTCTACAAAAAAAAACTATAATGGAAAAAAAAAATGCAACCTACTACGCCGATTACACAACACGGTACGAACAAGAACAGAGTCTGAAAAAAAAGAACGTATCTATAGATAGGTAGAAAGAGGGACAAGAGAATACGTCTTCCTGCGGAACAGAGAAGATATCGACGCTACAACTAAACAATATTACAGGTCCCTACAGAACTGTTCACTGTGATGAACGAAGTTCCAAAGTTTACCACACCTTTTTAAAAGGATAAACTAAGTTCAACACAGCAAACCCGCGCCACCGCCCGTATAATCAATTACAACGAAAACAGAAAAACAGCGGAAAAAGACAGAAGAAAAGACAGCCCTCAATCCAGGGTACAAAATTTCAGAATTTCACTTAACTTTCACCCTTGATCTAAATTTCTCCCGTTTTCTCGGAGCTCTGGCTGCTTGACCTCTACAGGCTGGCACACACACTCTCTGCAGAAATTTTAAATACACATTAATACCTATTCATAGCAATACATGCATCAATACATATTATTATTCATAAACATACATAAATCATATCATCATGAAATTTCCATTCATCCCACGAACAAAGACAACAGCACGAATTCCTAGCACAACAGAAAAACAACTAGATATAACGAATACACAATGTCAAAATGACCACAGGTAAACAGGACGAGCCCCCAGTGTCACAACGGACGAGCCCCCAGTGTCACAAATCCCAGACTGGGAGATGTAATAGTTTATGACAGGACAACAATCACGAACAAACAGTTTAACACTTAACAAAACAACCCATCAGACTCACACATTTATTAAATATAATTATACATATAATAGCGCAATTACATACATTATATTATTGAAATGAACTGCCGTACAACGGCCTTATTCTCACACACACTCTCCCTCGGATCCACAATCCGGTAGTTACTCCTAAGGGCACTTCGGCCTCAGCCTCTCCCCTCAGGGTCTTAATAGTACATTAATGATTCACTGGCACCGCAGTCTCCCAATATCCCCTCCCTATTGTCATACACCTTAGCACTCCCCTAGCACCTCAGCAGGCCAATAACACATTATTATTTCCATAGCCATCAACATGGCAACAACATAGTATCAGTTCACTAGCCGATCAACATGGCAACAATATAGTATCTCATTCACTCTCATATCTACGTCCCTGTCCGTGGCCTGACTGCCACGACTTTATGTGCCTCTACTGTCCTGAATTGACAGCCTCACTTCTGGCCTATGTGCGGCCTCCGGCCCTATGCTGGCCTATCACTTGTGCTCATCGAGGTGGCTCTTCGGCCCGTCCCCGACACCTACAAGAATAACATTACATTGGTATAATACCCTACCATTTCTATTCACTCCACCTCTCCTTACAATCCATGAAGCGTACACACACTAGTTCACCTTTCACTCACCACACATCTTACGGTAACACACCTCCATCGGAGTACACACTAATCACTCGCGCTACAAATCCATGAACTCACTTTCATCTATCGCTCATGGCGCACATTGCTATATCCAATATCAAGGACTTCCACATTCCTCACATATACTTATTTACATCATGGTAATAGACGAATATAATATAATACATCAATCATAATAATCAATCAACGTTCTACATACCAGTCATTACTGGAACAACACTCATCCGTCTCCCGACTGCTTTCACTTATGTCCGCCCGCTGGGCTCTTATTCACAGGTCCGCTCCGTCGGACCTTCTAACTTGCAGTGATAGTTATACAGCGCTTTCGCCTCATTCAGACCCCCCCCCCCCCACTACTCACAACAGCACGCTTAACTTGCTGTCTATTGTGAGTCCTTCTTACTCTACACCCGCTCTGTAGCAATCCCCTTAATTGCACTCACTCCACTCGTGACACACCTGTCTGCTGGAAAAGCCACAGGAAGTGACAACATTCCTGCAGAGGTATTAAAAGACCTAAAAGGCCCACTATTACCACACCTGTATAATCTGTTACTGCAGTGTTGGAAAGAAGGCGTGATACCACATGATATGAGAGACGCCAAAATTGTCACACTTTACAAGAACAAAGGAGACAAAGGCGACTGCAACAACTATCGAGGCATATCCCTCCTCAGCATTACTGGAAAGGCTTTTGCTCGCGTCATCCTCTGCCGCCTTCAACAACTGGCGGAAAAAGTCTTACCAGAAACACAATGTGGCTTTCGAAGCAAACGATCAACTATTGACATGATATTTGCACTTCGGCAAATCCAAGAAAAATGTAAAGAACAAAACAGGCCGCTTATAACATGCTTTGTGGACCTAACAAAGGCTTTCGACACCGTAAGCCGATCTGGCCTGTATGCAGTCCTTAAATCCATAGGCTGTCCACCAACATTGCTAAAACTTATTGCATCCTTCCACACTGACATGAGGGCATGTGTCAACTTTGAGGGCTGCACATCCAATTCATTTGCTGTAAACAGCGGTGTGAAGCAGGGATGTGTTCTTGCTCCTACCTTATTTGGTATATATTTTGCAGCCCTACTCAAGAATGCCTTTGGTCAATGTTCAGGTGGAGTACTTATTAACACCAGAGTGGACGGCTCCATTTTTAATGTTGCCAGACTAAAAGCAAAATCTCGTACAGAGCATATTATGTTACAAGAGCTCCTCTTCGCAGATGATGCTGCAATCGTGGCCCACGATGAAACCACGCTCCAGGCTCTCATCAATAGCCTTGCCAAAGCCTGTGACAAATTCATGCTAAAGATCAGTGTCTCAAAAACTGTAGTTTTGACACAAGGCTTGAGAAACTCCAACCCAATCATGCTGAATGGCTCTCCTCTGGAGCAAGTGGGAAAATTCTGCTACCTAGGCTCAACCATCAGTGGTAGCACAGACATAACAACTGAAATAAATGCCAGAATAGGAAAGGCGGCCACAGCTTTTGGCAAACTCTCAAAAAGGGTGTGGAACAATAGCAAGCTGACCATCAAAACAAAGGTACTCGTGTACCAAACTTGCGTCCTAAGCACCCTGCTGTATGGCTCAGAGACATGGACCACCTACTCCAAACATGAAAGATCCCTCAACTCCTTCCACCTGCGCTGCCTACGCAAAATTCTCAAGATCAAGTGGCAAGACAGGATCTCAAATATCGAAGTTCTGAGCCGAGCCAACATTCCATCAACTCAGGCTCTCCTAGGCAAAAAAAGACTGCGGTGGCTTGGACATCTCCACCGTATGGAAAATGATCGCATCCCCAGACAAATTCTCTACGGGGAACTTGCTACTGGCAACCGACCCAGAGGTAGGCCACATCTGCGATTCAAAGACACTTGCAAGGTCACGATGAAAGCATTCAACATCGACCCCAATGAATGGGAGAACCTTGCAAGTGATCGAAGCAGATGGAGACAAAAATTGCGCAGTGGCACGCTCGCAATAGACTTCAAGGCAAAAGAAACATACCTGACAAAACGACAGAGGCGGAATGAAAACACTCGCCAAAGTGAACCCAAAAGACTGACCTGCAATCACTGCCATCGCACTCTCGGGTCAAACATTGGTAGAATAAGCCACGAGAGAAGCTGTCAGTCAAAGTGAAAGTGAATATTCTAGCTGCTAAGACCGTCTGTAAAGACGCTAAAGGCCATATATATACTAGCTAGTCTCAAAACACAAAATTTCCAGCAACACTTTTCGATTCTACTCGACAAAAGTGCAGCTCGTAATTTGTTATTCAAACTTTAATGTACATAAATAATCCTAAGGGCTGAGTTTTGTCCCAAATGATGTGTCCAAGTGATGAATCATTAAATATTGACGTGGCACACAAAGTTTCATCATTTTCAGTCATCTAGTTAGGAAGTTTGAGGTGTTTACATATTCACTCCCCTGCCCTGCCTCCAACCCCCCGCTTTATTGTATTTACAAAAGGAAACTGAAAGTGTCAGTTTTCCACAGAAATCAGAACACTTAACACAGCAACACACTCCATACGTCAGGCAACACACTCCATACGTCATGCGGTGTGCTCTATGTATTCTGGCAGTACATAATTACCACGTGCATATTGTCAACACAGTCTTGCACTTTGATGGACTGGCCGCCATCATCAAACACCCAAAAGGTTTTCTCTTTTGAAAAAAAAATAAAAAAATTCTCGCGTCCTTATAACACCCTGAATACTGGCTACTCCTGTGCAGTACAGCTGGCAGATCCACAGAACTACTGCAGTATTAGTAACGACCTATAACCACTTGAGATATCCACCCACATCATAGAGACATGACCAGGACAACTGTTTTACAACTCAATTACTAGATGGGATGAATCATACTTGGCACACAGTTTTATTCACTTTTGTAATAAGAAACAGTTTCAAACACTATCTTTTCTTAACATACACAGCGACAGAGCTTTTGTCACGGCAAGGAAATGAAAACTAATTTACATTAACTAGCCGACCCCGGCAAAGATAATTCTTGCAAATTTTCTTTGTACGACATCCAACTGTATAACTAGATCTAGATCGCATTGTATACAAAGACTAATAGATCGTTTTGTTACACAATAATTCTGAATACACAGATGTGATAAGTTGACTTTCAGCCGGCAATGTGTAAGTAGTGACGGAGAGCGCACTTTCGGGTCACACTTTTCGGTTCTATCTGATGAAAATGCGTCTCTGTTTTTGCGGCTCAAAAAATTGTGAAATAAATAATAGTAAAGACAGATTTTTGTTCAAAATGAATGTGTCCACATAAGTCTTTGTCAAAAACTGATGCAGTACACCAAGTTTCATAATTTTTGATGGCGTAGTCGCGAAGTTTTAGCTGCTTACAGGTTCACCCTCTAGCTCAATTATAGTAAGATTAGAAACACACACACACACATACATGTATTAATTTTCAACAAAACTTTTTGTCACAAGGCGGATGATGTGCTGAGGGAATCCAGCACTCGACTGCTCACACTCTCACCTTGGACATTCAACCACAGAAAAAACACATGAGTAAATAATGAACAAACGAAAGTATTTTAGGTTTGGGTCAAGCCTGCAGGACCGTAAAATCTATTGATACTTATAAACTGTAAATCTAATGATAATAATAATTCGACTGCATAACTTATAAATGTAATGATGGTGTCAATACACAAAGGAATTACAAGGCCAAAGCCAAAATCTAACAAACTACTTTATAGTCAGACTAAATATAAATAGTAACTCACTCTCTCATTCTTTCTAAGGACATTTTCTTCCTCCTTCAGGGAGGCTCAATTAAATAGAATACTAATACTAACGTCAACTAACTACAATAAAGTTATTATGGATGTCGAGCTAGTAACGACTATTCATAATATAGCAATTTAAACATCAACGACTCGCTACTCTAACTTATATCTGTTGTTGGAGAACAGTTCCTCTCCGGAGATCAGTTCGTCTCTCTCTTTTCTCTGGGGATGCTCCCTATACAGCCTATTACAGAACGGTTATTTTTTCGATTAGGGACTTACGATTGTCCGTCCACAAGAAATGGGCGGAATTCTGGATGTCGCGTGTGTACTGTTAGTCTCGTACAAAGACATGGAGCACTCTGGCTGGGCCCGCCGAATCACCTCATAAGAAGGAAGCAACTTCTACCTGTGTCTGGATGCATTACATCTCCACCTGGAATTAACCCTAAATCGGGCTCTAGCTATTTTATATGCCTAGCAAATCTGCATTATGACGGCGGCGAGGTCCACTTTACCCCGCACGCCTCAATTTGGTTCTGAAATGCACAACTTGCAAATACTGCAGTCTCACTGGCTAAACGCCTATCAGTCTCATAACAACTGATGACCTCGCGAAAGTAATTATTAGCTCACCCTCCTCGCGACCCAAATCACGATCAACAAGTTCGGTCTAATAAACAACTCATGCACTCGCGTGAACTCTTAGCACAACCTACACTGTGGTCGACTCGTGACATCTTCTATACTTTTCAATAAAATCCAAAGTTCTTTCCTTTGACCAAGAAATCTTCCCGTTATCAAGGTAATGTGTCAATCGAACTTGAAAGTGTGGGCCGCCCGTGTTCTACCACAGGGACCACGTGCTGATCCAAGAATAGCTGCATTTCTGGGCAATGAGACTAGACTGGAGATAATGGTGTCAGGTAACAACAATACAATGAGAGAAGCGCATATCCGTACAACGCACACAATTCGATGACTTAGAACACACACCGGAATACTATATTACTGACCTTGTTAATTTGCATAGTTTTTAAAAATATGAATCGGCTTAGTAGCAAAACAATCCGACTTCTGCTCGGAGATTGCGCGATCTGCGGTAATAATATAGATCTACTTGAGTGTACGTCGATCACCAATGGCTACCCCAACCCCTTTTCGCCTGATTAGACAATCTGACTACCGCCCATTGGTACAAAGACCCTCACGCCCCCAGGTCCATCTGACTATTCCTTTTTTAAAATAAGTTTTACAGGATCTGAGCGAGGCTTGAACGGGTGTGTGTGTTTTATCCTTTTCCCAAGAGCTGAGCGCTTTTTTTTTTTCGGTCCCTAAGTCAGGCCATCCAGGTGAACAAAATTGTTTGTTGGAGTGTTTGCCCAATTTATTTACTTATTAAACTTCTCGACTGTTGGACGGTTTGATCTGTCAAAAGTTCTTTCTTCTGAATTTTGTCCCATCAAATCGCGTATCTGTGTGTGTGTGTGTGCGTGAGGGTGTGTTTGTGAGCCTGTGGCCCGTTCCTTTCTCTCCCCAGGGCAGTTGTTGTTCTCACCAAGGTTTCCATGGCAGTTTGTGGCATAAGTTGTGGTTGTGTTGATGTTGGTCCTTTCTTAGCCTTGTTAGCGTTATGGTTGTATTGATTTCTGTATTTTGAGGTCAGCATGGGTCAAAACGATATGGATTATAAACATTGTACCCTCACTGATCACGGAGCATGTCTAGTTGCTAGAACTTCAGCGTAACAAAAAAAAAAAAGGCGTGTGTATGTTTGGGTGCAAAAGTGGTGGGGGAGAGGTGCTCACACGCATGTTGAGTATAGCGAGGTGTCTGTTCCCTTACAGTGGAAGTTTCCCAGGAACAAAATTTGGCGGTAGTTCCTACTTTACGCTCCCTGGCAGCTATGAAGTATGTAATTAATTTATTCCCCCATTACAGATGGTCCCCCGGAACAAATACTTCACGGTAACTGATATCCCCTGTATACCCCCCCACCCCACCCCCTCAAAACTGGAGATTTTCGAGAATTTTAACAAAAAAAATTTGACAACACAATGAACAAATTCTGGCTCGGCCAATATGTCCCTTTTAAAATCAGTAAACAATTAAATCCACTAGAATTGCATCTAACTAGGTGTGATTTTTTTTTTTTTCAGTTTGTCAGTTACTCGGCCAGCTTACAGATAATGTGGGTGTTGTTGCTACTTTGGCCGTTTCTAAACAGACAAACACAAATATTCAAACAAAACTTTACCACAAAACCACCACACCCACCTATGGCACTCCAGGCCTCTGATCATGCTTAGTCATGACCTCCAACTACCATTCTCCTCCTCTTCCTCTCACGACAACAACAACAACTGCCTAATACTACTTCAGCAACCGCCTCATTCCTCAGGATGTTTCTTTCTCTCTTTCTCTTTCAGGTAGTCCCACACATGTTTTTATATATCTCTCTCTCTCTCTCTCTCTGTCTCTCTCTCTCTCTCTCTCTATCTATCTATCTATCTATCTATCTATCTATCTATCTATCTATCTATCTATCTATCTATCTATCTATCTATCTATCTATCTATCTATCTATCTATCTATCTATCTATCTATCTATCTATCTATCTATCTATCTATCTCTCTCTCTCTGTCTCTCTCTCTCTCTCCCTCTCTCTCTCTCTATCTCTCTCTCTCTCTCTCTATCTATCTATCTATCTATCTATCTATCTATCTATCTATCTATCTATCTATCTATCTATCTATCTATCTATCTATCTATCTATCTATCTATCTATCTATCTATATATCTATCTATCTATCTATCTATCTATCTATCTCTGTCTCTCTCTCTGTTTGTCTGTCTGTCTGTCTGTCTGTCTGTCTCTCTCTCTCTCTCTAAACATCGAATCAACCAGAATCAATTATGTCCAATTTTATTCATTGCTCTTCAATGCCTGTAGATATCCAAGACACAAGGTGTGTGACTATTTCATAGCCCAATAAAACTACAGCTATTCTGGTTACTGTGTTGATATTATTGCAATTATTTAAATTTCATTAAGGTTAGAAATATACAACATGTTCTGTTTCATTTGCAAATCAAAAGAAAAAGAAACACAACGATTGATAATTTTGGCTTCAAGAATTTCATTCAATCAATAAAATATCAACTGATTCAACAGCGATGATGCTGATCTTGATAGCTTTTCTTAGTGCAGGAAAACTAATGCAAACTGTTTTAAACAAAAGGAAATTTTAAAGAATTATTCTACCAGATAAAACAAGTCAAAATATTTATTACATCAGACAAAAATATCAATATTTATTTCTTATAACATTAGTGACATTCAAATAATACAAAAGTCTAATAAACTCAGCACAATAAGTCAAGGAACAAAATTTCAAAGAATGACAACTCCAAAACGGTTGAACACAATTTATTCATTTTTTCCACAATCTGTCTTTGAGACCATAGATTACATCTGTGTAATTTCAATTCTAAACGGGGTCGCGATTTTGTTTTAACAAGAGTTCATTACAGTTTGGTTGATTAGACATAACGGGTTTGCGAGATACTGAAGTTTTATTTTGACATGTGAAAATATGAGTTGTTCCTTGACTTATTGTGCTGAGTTTAGTATATGGATGACAGCATACAACATGAGCACATGTATGTCTAATATTTCGACAGGATTTATTTTCTATGAACAGACAGCAGAGAAAAGAAGAAAAAAATGGGATATTACTGTATTATTTCCCCTGTGTGACACAGCGGTTTATGTCCCCATTTTTTCTCCCTTTGCCATGTCAGGTTGACCTACTTTAGACAGAGCTGATTATCTTGAACATTTATTCTCATCTAAACCAGCTAATTAAATAACACGATCAAGCATCTTCTCACACACTTTAAGTTTTCACCCGCAGCTCAAAATAAACATGTTAAAAGGTGATGGTGGTGGTGGTGGTTGTGGTAGTGGTGGTGGTGGTGGTTGTGGTGGTGGTGATGATGATTGTGGTGGTGGCGATAGCAGCGGAGGCGGCGGCGGTAGTTCCATCTGTTCCTCATCTTCATTCTGGATTATACCCTAGTCCAGCGTCATCTGTCGGCAATGATGTTCGTAAGTTTCACATACCTGCAAACTGCAAGTCGTGAGTCAGGAACACAGGAGTGTTACGATCGTTGTGAGCAGTACTTACCACCTCACTTAGTTTGGGACAAGCATTTAGGGCTGTTTGATCAGAGTCGTAATCAAAATAAGACCTGGACTTTTCCCCCTCTATTAAATCAAACAATACATAATAATATTCGTGCAGCTGTTGCTATTTCAATTTCTGCAAACTGTGTTTTGGGATTTCCGGAACTCTTGCACGTATCACAAGGACAGACTTTATTCCCTGCCCCGGCGGTGTTCATCCGTACTTCCACTACGTATCCACTACCAGGTCTTATTGTATTCCTGTATTCCGGACCAGAGAATGGATACTTTACTTTTTTCGTCCCTGGCACAAATTTAGGTCTCTCGCTACTACACCCCCCCCCCCGCCCCCTTCATAAATGTGGTTAAAACGTATCAACACAGTTTCAGTCCTGTATTGTTCAGGAAGGTGATCCAGACTGAGAGACAGGTGTGAACTCGTTGCCGTTGTGTCTGGATGTGTCCATTTCTGGTTGTAAAACTTGCACATAGAGTTCCTGAACTGTGCTAGGACAGATCTGGGCTGGAAGTGGGAGATGAAGAAGAGGAAGAAGAAGAAGAGGCAAAGACAATGTCATCATGACATTTGTTTGTTGGAATGTTTGTATAGTTGTACAATTGATTTATTTATTAAACTTCTCGGTAGTTAGACGATTTGATCTGTCAAAAGTTCTTTCTTCATAATTTTTGTCCCGTCAAATCTCTTATCTGTGTGTGTGTGTATGTGAGAGAGGGTGTGTTTCTGGTCCTGTCTCTCTTTCCTCCCCCTCCCCCAAATCAGTTGTTGTTCATGTCAGTTTGTGGCATAATTTGTGGTTGTGTTGATGTTGGTCGTTTCTTGGCCTTGTTAGCGTTATGGTTGTACTGATTTCTGTATTTTGGGGTCAGTGTCACAAATCCCAGACTGGGAGATGTAATAGTTTATGACAGGACGACAATCACGAACAAACAAGTTTAACACTTAACAAAACAACCCATCAGACTCACACATTTATTAAACATAATTATACATATAATAGCGCAATTACATACATTATATTATTGAAATGAACTGCCGTACAACGGCCTTACTCTCACACACACTCTCCCTCGGATCCACAATCCGGTAGTTACTCCTAAAGGCACTTCGGCCTCAGCCTCTCCCCTCAGGGTCTTAATAGCACATTAATAATTTACTGGCACCGCAGTCTCTCAATATCCCCTCCCTATTGTCATACACCTTAGCACTCCCCTAGCACCTCAGCAGGGCAATAACACATTATTATTTCCATAGCCATCAACATGGCAACAACATAGTATCAGTTCACTAGCCTATCAACATGGCAACAATATAGTATCTCAGTCACTCTCATATCTACGTCCCTGTCCGTGGCCTGACTGCCACGACTTTATGTGCCTCTACTGTCCTGCACTGACAGCCTCACTTCTGGCCTATGTGTGGCCTCCGGCCCTATGCTGGCCTATCACTTGTGCTCATCGAGGTGGCTCTTCGGCCCGTCCCCGACACCTACAAGAATAACATTACATTGGTATAATACCCTACCATTTCTATTCACTCCACCTCTCCTTACAATCCATGAAGCGTACACACACTAGTTCACCTTTCACTCACCACACATCTTACGGTAACACACCTCCATCGGAGTACACACTACTCACTCGCGCTACAAATCCATGAACTCACTTTCATCTATCGCTCGTGGCGCACATTGCTATATCCAATATCAAGGACTTCCACATTCCTCACATATACTTATTCACATCATGGTAATAGACGAATATAATATAATACATCAATCATAATAATCAACCAACGTTCTACATACCAGTCATTACTGGAAAGACTGTTCCACTAGTCTTCTCGACTGCTCCTTTATGTCCGCCCGATGGGCTCTTATTCACAGGTCCGCTCCGTCGGGCCTTCTAACTTGCAGTGATAGTTATACAGCGCTTTCGCCTCATTCAGACCCCCCCCCCCACTACTCACAACAGCACGCTTAACTTGCTGTCTACTGTGAGTCCTTCTTACTCTACACCCGCTCTGTAGCAATCCCCTTAATTGCACTCACTCCACTCGTGACATCATCCCCCACCCCAAAAAAATTAATGCAATTAATTTCAAATCGCATCAAGATGACTGTCAACGAGTGAGCGTGAGCAATACCTACACTAAAAAAACTGACCTAGCAGTTCCCCTAGTATATAAAATACCGGAATCAGGGGAAAATATGGGGATCAATATGGTCTGCAATATGCATATATGTGTCACATCATGAATAGCTAACTAATCACAATACTTAATACAGAATCAAAAACCACTCAACCTATCAACCATTCTTCATATCATATTTATAATGTCAATATTTTAAAGTCGACTTATTCACACAGATCCTGTCAATGTTCCCGTCCTCCGATGTATAAGCTGCTGAACTCTTCCCCTAGGCTCGACTAAGGTAGTCGGCGATATGATTGCTGGTTCCTGGAATTGGTTGAATAACGAAGGTATACGGCTGCAAAGCCAATGCCCATCTAGACAAGCGTGGGCTGGACGAACGATTCTTCGACAAAAATGTCAGTGGCTTGTGGTCTGTCTGGATACAAAATTCTCGTCCCATGAGATAACGTCCCAGTTTCTGGACGGACCAGACAATGGCAAGACACTCACGCTCTATCACAGAATACTTTCTTTCTCTCTGCAATAACTTCCTACTGACATAACATACAGGATGGAGACATTCGTTCTTCTCCTGTAGAAGACAAGCGCCGACACCAGAGTCCGACGCATCCGTTCTGAGGATAAAATTAGATCGAAAATCGGGTAATATCAAAATGGGTGACGATGATAATGCTGTCACCAAATTATCAAATGATGTCTGACATTCAGACGTCCACTGGACCTTATCGGGTTGTCCCTTCTTAGTAAGGCCAGTAAGAGAAGATGACAAGGAGGAAAAATTTGGAATGAACTTTCTGTAATAATTTAAAATTCCCACTAAGCTTCTGACTTGTTTCTTTGTTTTAGGGATTTGCAACCCTACTAACTTGTCAATTTTTGTTACTTCAGGTCTCTGAACACCTCTACCCACAATATGTCCTAAGAATACTATCTCTGGACATGCCAAATCCATCTTTGCGGGTTTAGCAGTTAACCCAAAATGACGTAATCGTTGAAAAATTACTGTTAGTGTCTGAATATGATCAGACCATGTCGACGTCTGGCATGCTATATCATCAAAGAATGACACGACATTAGGTATGTCCTTCAACACTAATCTCATTAATCGTGCAAACGTCGCTGGCGCGTTCACCAACCCAAATGGCATGACCTTAAATTGGAATAATCCAATGGGCGTTTGGAACGCCGTGTATTGTTTAGACTCCTCAGTAAGAGGGATTTCCCAATACCCTTTCGTCAAATCTATCTTGGAAAACCACGTGGACCCGGCCAATGAAGCTATTAATTCCTCCTGAAACGGGATAGGCTCCCTATCGCCTACCGTAATAGTGTTCAATCTTCGAAAATCAATACAGAACCGCACCGATCCATCAAGTTTTTTCACGAGGACGATGGGTGATGAATACGGCGATGTTGATGGTTCTATCACATCTAACTTCAACATTGACTCAACTTCCTTTATGACTCTATCTCTCGAAGAAAAAGGCAACGGATACGGTCTCAGAAATACTGGCTTATCCGAAGTCAACTTTATTTGGTGCTGGATCACCGTAGTGCGACCCGGCAAATCCGTAACAACATCCGGGAATGACGCTAACAGGGTCTCAAGTTCCCTACTCCTTGAACTCGTAAGGTCAGGGTTAATTTTTACGTCCCTGTAACCTTGTGTCGGAGTTAACTCCGGCAATTGAATTTGTAACTCTTCCTGCGCCTCGGTGTCGCTTACGTCACAGTCCAACTGGTCTACGACCCCCGTACAAGCAGTAGAGAAGACAATCTCCTCTGGTCTTGTCTGTGCACACAGATACTGCGGTCTCTCATAAAATCTCTGTAGCATATTAACATGGAAAACCTTACTCGTTCCATCAATGTGGATAGCGTAATCTACCTTTGAAACAACTCGCTCAATAACATAAGGGCCTTTCCATGTCATCAATAACTTATTATGGTCCGTAGGTAACAACAACAGAACCTTGTCTCCTGGCTTAAAAATTCTCAGTTTGGACCCTCTATCTTTATAGTCTTTTGCTCTTTTCGACGCGATACTAGAGGCTTCTTCTGCTATAGTGCGCGCTGCAGATAGTCTTTCTCTTAAATCAACAAGGTACTGAAACACCGAAACCTGCTCATCGTCTCCCGATGATGGCGACGTCATCATGTCCCGAAGAACATCAGTTGGGCCCCTAGGACTACGACCGTACATCATTTCGAACGGCGAGAATCCCGTTGACTCCTGCCGTACCTCTCTGTACGCGAATAACACTGCAGGGATATATCTATCCCAATCTTTAGGGCGATCAGCAGCTACCTTACGCAGCATCGACTTTAACGTCGAGTTCAATCTCTCGCACATGCCATTAGCCTGCGGGTGATAAGGGGTGGTAGTGATGGGTTGTATGCTGAATAAGCGGAACAATTCCTTCATCATCTGCGACGTAAATTGCGCGCCCCTATCAGACAGAATTTGCTCTGGTATTCCTACCCTAGCGAAAATTGCAAACAACGCTTCCGCGACTGCCTCAGACGTTATGGTCCGCAGAGGAACCGCCTCTGGCCATCTCGTAGCATTACATATGACCGTTAAGAAAAATCGATTCCCCCTATCGGTCGCTGGGTGAATGGGGCCAACAAGGTCTATCGAGACCTTTTTAAACGGTTCCGAGACCGTGGGGATCTTCTGAAGAGGAGCCTGGGGTGTACGACCCTTATGCGTCGTCTTTTGGCACGCACTGCACGTCTTACAATAGACTTGCACATCTCTGTGGATCGATGGCCAGTAAAAATGTTTAAGAACCCTTTCTTTGGTTCTAGCTATCCCCATATGACCCGCTAATGGGACATCATGTGCCAAATGCAATACTGTTGCGATCAGCAACGCTGGCACAACGACCTGCTTTAAAATGGAGGACACCGTTACATACTTACGGAACAGAATGCCCGCCTGAACAATAAAGGAAGACGAGCCGTTCTTATATTTCCTCGTTTTCTCGGTTCGCGCTTCCCCAAAACATGGGTTTAGTGATGGGTCCTCCCTTTGTAATCTCGCCAAGCGCTCTGGCGTGATATCTAGGTTGACCGCTGGCGTCGCCAAAGGTCTAATGTTATCTTTATCAGCTACCCGTCGACGTGTTTCGACCGCGGCGCAAAAGTCAATACCTTTTGATTGCGACCATGCTTGCACGTTCTCATCGGAAGGGGAAACTACCCGTGATACATTCCCAATGATGAGCTGGGCGCCTGGAAAACAACCAACGACTGCTTCGACTTCCCCGCTAAGGAAAGGTGTATCTATCATTATTCTTGCCATGGGTAATTTCTCAATGGCCCCCGAAAATTGGATGCACGGGACAGTCTCACCTGTAAGCTGTGAATCCCGAATGCAGTCTCTATGTACTCCCACAACGGTAGATCCTGTATCTCGTAAAACCGAGACCGGTTCGTCCCCAACAAACCCCGGATAAACCCTAAGACCACCTCCTGTATGACATGAATTTATAACGGGGATCTTTCTCCCACAAGGTAAAACACCGGAAGATAATAACTTCTCACAACTGGGACACTCAGAATACTGTCCGCCTCCGTTGTCCGGTGTAACACACGCAGCCGCATGATGAAATTTATTTGGGGAACATGGACTGGAGCTACTGTCCACGTTCGCCGCTATCCTACCTGCAGGGCAGTTCACGCTGATGTGATCTGCTCTTCCGCAGTTCCAACACTTCGCGGCCCTACACTCGCGCGAAAAGTGACCCACGCGTCCGCAAGTCCAACACTCCGCTCCCTGTGCTGCACTAGGCCTGGGTCCCCGTGACCCGTCGCGACCGGAACTAAAGTCCCTATGCCGTCGGTCATCGGCAAAGGTCACAACTCGCCCCCGGCCATTACCGCGACCTAGCCCTCCTGCTCGGTCAAACTTACCGGATCCATATGCCGGTGATTGGTGATAGCCCCTATGCTGCCCCTGGGCTTGCCCACTATAGGCACCACGCTGACGCGACCTGTCCCTAAGTCCTGCCGGCGACCCCTCGACAACGGCGACGTACCCAGCATCTTGGACGTACGCCCTGGCGACTGGTTTGGACGGATGCGCCGTACGGTATGCCTCCGCCAACTTAGACGCCTCCTGCACCGTCGCGGGTTCGTTCTCTTTCAGGAAAGCCACCAGATCTTTGTGGCACGCCGCGTACAGCTGGTCACGGATCATTAGGTCTTTCAGTTTAGCGAAATCCGTGCCCACATGCGCCAAGTCTACCCAGTTCGCGAAATACTCCGTTAGTCTCGCGACGAAGGCAGCAAAGTCCTCCCTGGTATCTGCACGTGCTCGCCTAAACTGCTCCCGGAAATATTCCTCGGTACGCGCAAATCGGCGAAGCAGCAAAGCCTTCAGCTTATCGTAATCTTGCACGTCTTCGCGCTGTAGCTCTTTAAAGTAGGTTAACGCTCGTCCCTGCAATAGCGATGCCAGGTACGTGGCCCATAATTCCTTATTTTCCCCCCATTGCAATTGTGCGTTCAGTTCGAACCTGTAAAGGAAGGCGTCTATGTCGTCCTTCCGGTCGTCGAACGTAGGGAGCTTAATCCTAACGCCACCTTTATTATGTACCTGCCGCTCAACTGTTTCTGTTGGCGCATTCTTTTTGAGTTCTCATTCCGCGATTCTTACTCGCGCGTCTGTCTCCCGCTCTTGAGCTTCTATCTCCTTTAACTTTAACTCCCTCTCCTGTTGCTGAGCCTCTAACTCCTTTTCCTGAGCCTCTTTTTCTCGCTCTCTATCCTTAGCACGCTCATCGCGCATTTCTGCCTGCTGTTCTTTAATCCAGCCGCGTAGCTCCTCTCCCTCCAGGCCAAGCTCCTTACCCAACTTCATTAGTTGTTGGAGTTCCGCCATTTCACAGATTTATGGTTATGGTATCCATAAGACGACCAACCTGTCGGTATGATCACTAGCAACACGACCAGAGACCTGAGATCACACCAGATATAACAATACCCAATTCAGAATACAATTCAGGAATTTACCTTTACAGCAAAACTAATTCTGTATCTATAAAATGCCTAGCACTATTAATTATAAAGGAAACTAGAAACGACAAGAATGAAGAAATACAGTAGAAGGACCACAAGTACGTCAAGGACAACGAACCGGACTAGGACAAAGCTTCTACAAAAAAAAACTATAATGGAAAAAAAATGCAACCTGCTACGCCGATTACACAACACGGTACGAACGAGAACCGAGTCTGAAAAAAAAGAACGTATCTATAGATAGGTAGAAAGAGGGACAAGAGAATACGTCTTCCTGCGGAACAGAGAAGATATCGACGCTACAATCTAAACAATATTACAGGTCCCTACAGAACTGTTCACTGTGATGAACGAAGTTCCAAAGTTTACCACACCTTTTTAAAAGGATAAACTAAGTTCAACACAGCAAACCCGCGCCACCGCCCATATAATCAATTACAACGAAAACAGAAAAACAGCGGAAAAAGACAGAAGAAAAGACAGCCCTCAATCCAGGGTACAAAATTTCAGAATTTCACTTAACTTTCACCCTTGATCTAAATTTCTCCCGTTTTCTCGGAGCTCTGGCTGCTTGACCTCTACAGGCTGGCACGCACACTCTCTGCAGAAATTTTAAATACACATTAATACCTATTCATAGCAATACATGCATCAATACATATTATTATTCATAAACATACATAAATCATATCATCATGAAATTTCCATTCATCCCACGAACAAGGACAACAGCACGAATTCCTAGCACAACAGAAAAACAACTAGATATAACGAATACACAATGTCAAAATGACCACAGGTAAACAGGACGAGCCCCCAGTGTCACAACGGACGAGCCCCCAGTGTCACAAATCCCAGACTGGGAGATGTAATAGTTTATGACAGGACGACAATCACGAACAAACAAGTTTAACACTTAACAAAACAACCCATCAGACTCACACATTTATTAAACATAATTATACATATAATAGCGCAATTACATACATTATATTATTGAAATGAACTGCCGTACAACGGCCTTACTCTCACACACACTCTCCCTCGGATCCACAATCCGGTAGTTACTCCTAAAGGCACTTCGGCCTCAGCCTCTCCCCTCAGGGTCTTAATAGCACATTAATAATTTACTGGCACCGCAGTCTCTCAATATCCCCTCCCTATTGTCATATACCTTAGCACTCCCCTAGCACCTCAGCAGGGCAATAACACATTATTATTTCCATAGCCATCAACATGGCAACAACATAGTATCAGTTCACTAGCCTATCAACATGGCAACAATATAGTATCTCAGTCACTCTCATATCTACGTCCCTGTCCGTGGCCTGACTGCCACGACTTTATGTGCCTCTACTGTCCTGCACTGACAGCCTCACTTCTGGCCTATGTGTGGCCTCCGGCCCTATGCTGGCCTATCACTTGTGCTCATCGAGGTGGCTCTTCGGCCCGTCCCCGACACCTACAAGAATAACATTACATTGGTATAATACCCTACCATTTCTATTCACTCCACCTCTCCTTACAATCCATGAAGCGTACACACACTAGTTCACCTTTCACTCACCACACATCTTACGGTAACACACCTCCATCGGAGTACACACTACTCACTCGCGCTACAAATCCATGAACTCACTTTCATCTATCGCTCGTGGCGCACATTGCTATATCCAATATCAAGGACTTCCACATTCCTCACATATACTTATTCACATCATGGTAATAGACGAATATAATATAATACATCAATCATAATAATCAACCAACGTTCTACATACCAGTCATTACTGGAAAGACTGTTCCACTAGTCTTCTCGACTGCTCCTTTATGTCCGCCCGATGGGCTCTTATTCACAGGTCCGCTCCGTCGGGCCTTCTAACTTGCAATGATAGTTATACAGCGCTTTCGCCTCATTCAGACCCCCCCCCCCCACTACTCACAACAGCACGCTTAACTTGCTGTCTACTGTGAGTCCTTCTTACTCTACACCCGCTCTGTAGCAATCCCCTTAATTGCAGTCACTCCACTCGTGACAGTCAGCATGCGTCACGATTACAGTTACAAACATTGCGTCCGTCACTGATCACGGAGCATGTCTATTTGCTAGAACTCCAGCGTAACAAAGAAAAGGCGTGTGTGTGTGGAAAGAGGGGTGGGGGCAGGAGGTGTCTCACTCGCATATTGAGTATAGCGAGGTATCTGTTCCCTTACAGTGGGCGTTTCCCAGGAACAAAATTTGGCGGTAGTTCCTGCTTTACGCTCCCTGGCAGCTATGAAGCATGTAATTAATTTATTCCCCCATTACAGATGGTCCCCCGGAACGAATACTTCATGATAACTGATACCCCCTGCACCCCCCCCCCACCTTAAAACTGGAGATTTTCGAGAATTTTAACAAAAGAACTTGACAACTCAATGAACAAATTCTGGCTCAACCAATATTTCCCTTTTAAAATCAGTAAACATTCCACTAGCGTTGCATCTAACTAGGTGTGATATTTTTTTCAGTTTGTCAGTTACTCGGCCAGCTTACAGATAGTGTGGGTGTTGTTGCTACTTTGGCCATTTCTAAACAGACAAACACAAATATTCAAACAAAACTTGACCACAAAACCACGACATCCACCTATGCCATTCCAGGCCTCTGATCATTCTTAGTCATAACCTGCAACTACCATTTTCCTCCTCTTCAACAACAACAACAACAAGTGCCAAATTACTACTTCAGCGACCACCTCATTCCTCAGGTTGTTGCTTTCTCTTTCTCTTTCATATACTCCCACACATGTTTTATCTCTCTTTCTCTCTCTCTCTCTCTCCATCTATGTATCTATCTCTCTCTCTGTTTGTCTTTCTGTCTGTCTATCTGTCTGTCTGTCTGTCTGTCTGTCTGTCTCTCTCTACCCCTCACTCTCTCTCTCTCTCTCTCTCTCTAAACATCGAATCAACCAGAGTCAATTATGTCCAATTTTATTCGTTGCTCTTAAATGCCTGTAGATATCCAAGACACAAGGTGTGTGACTATTTCATAGCCCAATAAAACTACAGCTATTCAGGTTAACGTGTTGAAATTATTGCAATTATTTGAATTTTCATTAAGGTCAGAAATTTCAAACTGCTTTTTCTCAATTTGACTATAAAACATTCTGGTCACCAACCCTGGATATACACAACCCTGGATATACACAACTCTGGATATACACAACACTGGATATACACAACACTGGATATACACAACACTGGATATACACAACACTGGATATACACAACACTGGATATACACAACACTGGATATACACAACACTGGATATACACAACACTGGATATACACAACACTGGATATACACAACACGTTCTGTTTCATTGCCAATCAAAAGAAAAAAAAGACAACGATTGATAATTTTGGCTTCAAGAATTTCATTCAATCAATAAAAATTTTATATCAACTGATTCAATAGAGGTGATGGTGATCTTGATAGGTTTCTTAATGCAGGAAAACTAACGCAAACAGTTTTAAATAAAGGCAAATTTTAAGAATTATTAATTCTACGAGATAAAACAAGTCAAAATATTTACTATATCAGATAAAATTATCAAGTCATATCTCTTATAACATTCGTGGCATTCAAATACAAAGTCAACTAGTATATAGCTGACAGCATACAACATGAGTACATGTATTCTAATATTTCCACAGTATTTGTTTCCTATGAACAAACAGGCGACAGGGAAAAGAAGAAAAAAAGGGGGATAATTACTGTATTATTTCCCCTGTGTGACGCAGCGGTTTATTTCCCCTTTTTTTTTTCTCCCTTTCGCCATGTCAGGTTGATCTACTTTAGACATGGGTGATAATCTTGAACATTTATTCTCATCTAAACCAACTAATTACTTAACACGATCAAACATCTTCTCACACACTTTAAGTTTTCACCTGCAGCTCAAAATAAATATGTTAAAATGTGGAAAACATTCATTTATATTTGGCAAAAAAAGTCCGACGTTAAAAAACCAAAAAATAAGAAAACGAAACAATTGTAAAAAAATAAATAAATGAAAATTCAATAAACGCGACAAAAATCTCTCTGTAACGTCCGAGTTAGAGTAGTCTTCCCCTGACCTTTCTTATCAATGACGTTTTCTGTTCTACATTCTGCACAATTGGCCTTTCTTCACTATGGGAAAGTTAGGACATGGATCAGATAGAGGGGAAACTTGAAATCTTACATTCTTTCCCAAATAAGACAAAGTGATCTATAAACAGATTATATTGCAGAGTTTGTACTGCCAATAATAGTTTCATGACGGGTCAGTCTAAGTGAATAAATAAATATGGAAACATGTGCATTACAGAAGTGGTTTAATAGTTAACTTTAGATAATGTACATGCAGTTGTAATAATAATGGTACATGTAATTGTAATAATGATGTAAATAAAAATCAACAACAACAATAATAGTAATATTGATAATAATATTAATAATAATGATAAACCATCGTGCATAATCCTGGAGGTTGGTCAACATGAAACAACATCTGTTTCTTGCCAAACATTTAGTTTATACGTTTCAATGTTAAAGACAACTTAGAATCTCTCACGCTTGTGAAGTTTATATCCAACAAACTACGAAATGATCCATTTTTAACAATGGAGGATAGAGAAAGGTGAATGCATAGCGCACTGAAGGTTGCAATATCTGGAATAAAACTTTATCTGACAAACTTCAGATCTGATACAATTATCATACTTTGGTGCATTTCCAGGAAAATTGGTCCTGACATCATCTCTCACAGTTTGACAATAGTCTGGTTGTTTCTAGAAGTTCATGCAGTGTTTTTTGTTTGTTTGTTTTTTTTAGAATATCATGACATCTTTATCAAACCACATAAATGTAAGGAATATATGAGCAGATCTGGCTTTATAGAATCTATCCGGGGGGGAGGGGGGATGGAGAGAAAAATAGATTGGTGAAGCTGAAGAGGGGAGGGCAGAGGCAGGTTTATCAGTCAGTTGGTGATACCGTAACAGATCATTAGTGGTTGTGGTAGTGGTGGTAGTGGTAGAAGTAGTAGTAGTAGTAGTAGTCGCAGTCGTAGTCGTAGTAGTGGTGGTGGTAGTGGTAGTGGTAGTGGTAGTAGTGGTGGTAGTAGTAGTAGTGGTAGTAGTAGTAGTGATTAGGAGTTGTATTAATATACTCATGATCAAAAGAAACGCGAAAATAATATTTCATGTAAATGTCATGTATCATTATAGCCCCCAGGCTATCTTTCCATGACAAAGTTTTGGCAAACAAATTTAGCGAAGTAAAGAGCATTAAAGGTAGATTAGTTTTACTATCGTCTTTTTAAATCCAACCAACTACTCATGTGTCACCCGATACAGGAAGTCAATATTGTATGTGACCACCATTTGCGTAGATGACTGCGTTGCATCTCCGGTACAAAGACGCCACAAGATTGTTAGTAAGGTGCCTAGGAACATTTCTCTATTCATCCAGAAGAGCTGTCTGTAGCTCCTGGGCTGTTCTAGGCCGTGGTTGTCTCCCCTCGAGGCGCCTTTCCAATTCATCCCAAAGATGTTCTATGGGATTCAAATCCGTGATGCGGGATGGATCTGGCAGAAGAGGGATTCCATGGCGTTGTAGAAAGTCTTGCGTAGCTCTTGCAGTGCGCGCCCCTGCATTATCTTGCTGTATAGTGAAGTTGCATGTCGATGGAAAAAAAGGATGATGTGTGGTCTCAGAATTTCGTTGATGTGGCGCTGTGCAGTGATTCCATTTCAATGTCCTTAGGCTTGATTTTGGAAGAATACTGGCCCTATGATCTGGTTGTGAGCAATTCCACCCAACAGCATCACTCGAGGTCCTCCCCATCTGTCCCTTTCCAAAACACACTCATCCAAGAAACGTTCACCAGTCCGACGATACACTCGGATTCTGTTGTTTCTATTGTCTATGCAAAAGAGGCTCTTACCGGTGAACAGGATTCTCGAGCACTCTCTCATGCGCCAGTTTATGTGCCTTTGTGCCCAGTTAAGACGATCCTGGTGATGCCGAGAAGTAAGAATAGCTCCTCCATATGGTCGTCGACATTGAAGATTCTGGTCGCGCAGTCGGCGGCGCACAGTATGTCGACTGATGGGTTGTCCATGCACACCAATGGTGATTCTAGCGGTCTCTGCTGCAGTAGCAAAGTGACCGGCCACATGACGGCGAACAATTTGGCAATCTGCACGTGCATCCGTTACCCTCGATCTGCCACTTCTCGCCTATCTGCTGTTGAGTGATTTTGCTGAAAACGTTCTCGAAGGCGATAAATCGTCGAGATATGGACACCTAAGGCAGTCGCAACCACCTCTGGTCGTTCTGCCGCCTCTAATCGCCCTATAGCTCTTTCTCGATTTTCCACACTTCGGCGATGCATTGTTGTTGGGGGTTAATTCAGAAAGACCGACTACAAATTTGACCTTCGCCTTTATACCCATGTCTGAGTGAGCACAAAGCATCTTTTGTTATGCACTTTTCACACAACTTTCATACTCCCGCGTGCTTTTGTGTCAATAAAAATTCAAAGGGCATAACTCTCAAAATTAGAGAGTGACCTAAATTTCTTTGCTTGTAAACGTTGCAGTGATGTCTCTCGTGTAGAATGAATCGGATATTTTTGTGACAGATTACATTATACAAAGAGAAAATAATCATGAAAGTTTTCGCGTTTCTTTTGATCATGAGTATAGTAAAAGTGGTAATATGTAGTGGTAGCGGATGTGAAGGTAGGGGTAGAGATTTTGTCAGTGCTATTGGTAGTGACAGCGGGAATTACAATAGTTTTCTTTTACAGGTTTTGTCGACATTCCCACTGACGCAATAACATTCATGTAACTTTTAATACAAAAACTTGTGTGAAATAAACTTAGTCAAAATTTACAATACAACAAGACATTATTTTCTACAGCATCTCGGCATGGTTCAAATATCACGGAAAGTTACGCTTTCATTTGTCTGAAGTTGTAACATTTTTACTGTGTATTCGAGAGAGCCACGAAGTGCCTGACCTCCCCATGATAAAGACAGGTGCCCCGCTAGAACCTGGACAGGTGGTGTTTGTGCACTGATAGGCACAAAAGTCATGCCTTAAATCATTGTCAAAAATTCTTTCTTTTACCTCACCCAGGCTGACTTTTTTCTCGACTCCATGAGGATGAGATACAATTATTGTAAATGGATGCAAAGACTTGTAACAATCGCCATTTGTGTCACCTGCAGGTTGATCAGTGGGCTCAGCCACCCAAATCTGCAGGTGTTTGTTTAGCCTAATCAGATCAGCGCAGAATATTTGGTATGCTTCCAGCATATTTTTATACCCATGGTGGTCAAGAATCGCATCAAAGTTGTCTTTATGGTGTCGCAAATTATCTTTAAAGGTAGCAAAAACTGCATAATGATTTTCTAGATTTGTGAGAGTTTTTTCCCACCCATCAACACTTTTCGTTTTGTCATATAGACATTTTTCATACACGGTCGTGTTTGCCTCCCCTGGTTTGATGCCATATTGCCGCCTATAATCTTCCAACATCTGCCTGGCATCCCCGTCTCTGATCTTTTTGAATTTATCAATACGCTGACTCATATTTTGGCCTGTCTTTTGGTATTTCTCATATAAATTAGAAAATTTCACTGACAGTTCCATCTGTTCCTCATCTTCATACTGGATTATTCCCAAGTCCAACTTCATCTGTCGACAAAGACGTTCGCAAGTTCTATGTTTGTTCGCAAGTTTTTCAGCAAACTGCAAGTCGTGAGTCACGAATACAGCCATGCTATGATCACAGCCAGCAGAACTTACCACTTCCACTGCCTTACTCAGTTTGGGACAAGCATTTCGGTCTGTTTGATCAGAGTCGTAGTCAAAATAACATGTGGTCTTTTTTCCCTCCACTAAATCAAACAATACATGTGCAGCTGTCTGTATTATAATTTCTGCAAACTGTGGTTTGGGATTTCCCAAACTCTTGCACCTATCACGAGGACAGACTTTATTGTCTGCCCCGGTGTTTATCCGTACTGCAACTACGTGTCCAGTACCACTTCTTATTGCTTTCCTGTATTCCGGACCAGAGAATGGATACTTTACTTTTTTTGTCCCTGGCACAAATTTGGGTCTCTCGCTACTACTTCCTCCCACCCTCACAAGGAAGGTTAAACTTATCAGAGCCTTCAGGCATGCCAACATAATTTCAGTCCTGTATTGTTCAGGAAGGTGACCCAGACAGAACTGAGAGACAGGTATGAACTCGTTGTGTCTGGTTGCTTTATGGCAGTTCTCGCTGTCATCTCACGGAAAAGCCTCTTCATCTTCTTCATATACCACCACCATTTCGTGACATTCTGTCAGAGAGATACATAGGCGGTTATTGTCTTTCTCTTTCACAGACATCATCATCATCATCACCATTAACACTATCATCATCATTACGGTCATTATCATCATGAGCAGCAGCATCACCAACGCCATCGACGTCACCAATATCGTCGTCATCAGCATCATCATCGTCATCACCAATATCATGATTGTCATCACCATCAATATCTTCATCATCATCACCATCATTATCAATAGTAAACGTCTGACCACTTGCATAAATATCATCATAAGCGACATCAGTAGCATCATCATCCCAGTTACCAAAAAGCAGCACTAAGAAATCCTCACCATCAGTTTCACTACTACTGCAGCAATCTTCACCATCATCACTATCGTCTTTATCATCATCATTGTAATTTGTGCAGTGTAATCCTCATGAGGGATAGAGAGAGTGACAACAGGTGAAGTAGGGAATGTACGGGTGAAGTGGAAATGGCATTAGCCAGTAGACAGAATTAAGAGATAAAAAGAAGAGAGAGAGAAAGAGAGAGAGCGATGAAAAGGAAATGAGAAATGAAAAAAGGGGGAAAATGCGAAAGAAGAACAAAAGAGAGACACACAGAGAAAGAGAGAGAGAGAGAGAGAGAGAGACAGAGAGAGAGAGAGAGAGAGAGAGAGAGAGAGAGAGACAGAGAGAGACAGAGAGAGAGAGAGAGAGAGAGAGAGACAGAGAGAGACAGAGAGAGAGAGAGAGAGAGAGAGAGACAGAGAGAGACAGAGAGAGAGACAGAGAGAGAGAGAGATAGAAAGACAGAGAGAGAGAGAAACAGAGGGAGAGAGAGAGAGAGGAGGGGGGGGGGGAGACTGACTGAGAAAAAGAAAGTGTGACTGCCAGTCGTGTACAGCGATTAAAAAAAAACGTCTGTGTGTGTGAATGTTTGAGTTCGGGTTCACGGCGTGTCAGCTTGACATAGGTTTTATCGTCAACGATCATAACACAACTGTACAAGTCATGTTTTGGTGCTTTTGGAAAATCAAAAGGAAACTGTTTACTTAGACCGCCCCCCCCCCCCCCCGGTAACAGTCTAAATGGTTGTTTATTAGGTCCTGATCACATAGGATTACACGTGACACGCGACAAGTATGCCGCCACACTCCTCATGTCATCAGTTTACATAGATGTCACGTCACACCCTCACGCACACTGAGTAGTATGGCCAATTCGAACACTACACATGCAGACAAGATGGAGTCCTCTGATGACGATACCTTGTTGTTATTATTTTACTTAGAAACAAAAGAACGAGGAGAAGCTGCAAGATGTGGTGCAGAGAACATTTCTATTTGAGAAATACAAAAAGGAAATTCACCGAACCTTTTGTTTTTTCTGATGAATAATCAGGATGAGCTGTTTTTCTCCAATTATTCAAGAATGTCCTACAAGACGTACAGCGAAGTGAAGACAATTGTGCTTCCACACTTACTGTCTGTGCAGTGCACTAGACCTCCCAACTTTTTCAAGACACGTTTTGAAGAAAAGTGACCATGCCCACTTCCTCGATTCGCGTTGCCTCACGCATATCCGGTGTCACGTGTGACGTGTCCACCTATGTAGACATTACTGCTTTAACCATTGTTACTACTTTTTTTATCACGCGTGTCTCGTGTCGCCCTATGTGATCAAGGCCTTAGGTGGATGTCGGTTTTCGATTAAAAACACTTAAGTCAACGAAACTAAACAATGTAACTGTTGACCGGTGCAACGTGACTTCTGATTAAGATGAGCTTTTCATCTCAAAACAACCCAAAAAAAATGACAGGCATTTATGTCATGACCATGACGTTACAGTTTACGCCTCTCTTAGTTCATTCATACAGAAATCTGATCATTCAACCATGAAAAATAGGAAGTGGCCAACAAACTGAAGCTAACTGATGAAATGGAAGATGTACACATGTACAATGTAGTTACACAGAAATGGGAATCTTAATGCAAAAGAGAGAAAACATGACCTCAGCTCTAAGGGTACGAAAACCCGTAAGTGGATTTCTACAACAACAACAACAACAACAAACAACAACAGCAACAGCAACAACAACAGTTTCCATACAATTATAACCAAGTTGGAAGGTCGGAGTTTGACTCCCAGTGAAATTTTGCCAGGAATGTGATCCAGACAGAACTGGGAGACAGGTGTGTACCCAATGTGACAGTTGCAGACAAAGACATAGAAATCAATAGTATTTCATTCTTTCATCACATTTTCCTTCATTCAATCAGAGATATCACGTCACTCTACTCACCCTCCATCTCCTTGTCTGCCAGCAATTTCCTCTTCTGTTTTCTGATCTCTTGATTCTTTGGCTCCAATCTCTGAGCTTCTATGTAATCTTTGAGTGCCAGATCATAGTCTTGTTTGTTGTGATAGGCCTGAGACACAAATAGACAACATTACTATAGACATTTCAGTATTGACATAAGGTAGATCTTAGACACAAATAGACAACATTATTACAGATATTTCAGTATTGACATAAGATAGATCTTAGACACAAATAGACAACATTACTACAGACATTTCAGTATTGACATATTAGGTAGATCTTAGACACAAATAGGCAATATTATTACAGATATTTCAGTATTGACATAAGATAGATCTTAGACACAAATAGACAACATTACTACAGACATTTCAGTATTGTCTTATTAGGTAGATCTTAGACACAAATAGACAATATTATTACAGATATTTCAGTATTGTCATAAGGTAGATCTTATACACGAATAAACAACATTACTGCAGACATTTCAGTATTGACATAAAGTAAATCTTAGACACAAATAGACAACATTACCAAAGACTTTTCAGTATTGTCATAAGGTAGATCTTAGACACGAATAGAGAACATTATTACAGACATTTCAATATTGACATAAGATAGATCTTAGACACAAATAAACAACATTATCACAGATATTTCAGTACTGACATAAGGATAACTTGATGACAGTTGGTGAGACCAAAAGAATTTCAAAGAAAAAAAAACAAAACAGTCACATTAACTATTCTTTCAAACTGCATCATGTAACTTCATATGGACCTGATCACAAGTAAATTGTAATAGTTCAAACAGAACTGAAGTGACTGTCTTCTAGTGCAGCTGAGTTGTTGTTGGTAAGTTCAGGCCCTCACACGCCACTTTCTGTCGTGTTGTGATCCTGTCATAGTTTCATGCTCCCGTTGACGCTGCAATGTACCGGTGTCTCCCATGTCCGAGCATCTCCATTCATTCACGACCACGAGGGGACAGCAACACAATGCAAGTTGCTTATGCACGCTTAGGCTTAAAGAAATGAGCGGATGAGAATACTATTTTGTTACACATAATTATGTCCAATCATACGTTTTCATATTACCTGTCCTCTTCTGAAATAAGCTTTGATACTCTTCTTGTCCATCTGTAAGGCCAGACTGCAGTGCTCTATGACTTTGGCATTGTCTCCCAGCTTTAATTCACAGGCTGCCAAATTCAGATGTGACGTCAGTACTAGGTTATCTCTATTTTCTTTCTCCCCATTGGTTAATTCTGTTTGAATGGTCAACAGTTCCAGGACTTGATTATAACATATCCGGGCATCTTCAAACTTTCCTGACTGAAACATTGATTGTACACATATGATAGATAGATAGATAGATAGATAGATAGATAGATAGATAGATAGATAGATAGATAGATAGATAGATAGATAGATAGATAGATAGGCAGACAGACAGACAGACAGACAGACAGACAGACAGATAGATAGATAGATAGATAGATAGATAGATAGATAGATAGATAGATAGACAGACAGACAGACAGACAGACTGATAGATAGATAGATAGATAGGACAGACAGACAGACAGAGAGACAGACAGACAGAGATAGATAGATAGATAGATAGATCAATAGATAGATAGATAGACAGATAGATAGATCAATAGATAGATAGATAGATAGATAGATAGATAGATAGACAGATAGATAGGCAGACAGACAGACAGACAGACAGACAGACAGATAGATAGATAGATAGATAGATAGATAGATAGATAGATAGATAGAGAGATAGATAGATAGAAAGATAGATAGATAGATAGATAGATAGACAGACAGACAGACAGACAGACAGACTGATAGATAGATAGATAGATGGGACAGACAGACAGACAGAGAGACAGACAGACAGATAGATAGATAGATAGATAGATCAATAGATAGATAGATAGACAGATAGATAGATCAATAGATAGATAGATAGATAGATAGATAGATAGATAGATAGATAGATAGATAGATAGATAGATAGATAGATAGATAGATAGATAGGCAGACAGACAGACAGACAGACAGATAGATAGATAGATAGATAGATAGATAGATAGATAGATAGATAGATAGATAGATAGATAGGCAGATAGACAGACAGATGGATGGATGGATAGATAAATAGATAGGCAGGCAGACAGACAGACAGACAGACAGAGAGATAGATAGATAGATAGATAGATAGATAGATAGAGAGATAGACAGACAGACAGACAGACAGACAGACAGACTGAGAGATAGATAGATAGATAGATAGATAGATAGATAGATAGATAGATAGATAGATAGATAGATAGATAGATAGATAGATAGATAGATAGACAGATAGACAGATAGATAGAAAGATAGATAGAGCAAAGAAATCCACTGCCAACAGACACATTACCTTATACAAGTCATTGCCCTCCTGTTTTCTGTTCGCCGCTTCCTCTAGTTTATCATCTCCACCTGCCATTGTTGGGCTGAGTTCACAGGTCAAATCGTTTTACCAGCAAATCTCTGGTGCATTTTCTGGGGAGTTTTAGAAAAATAAAGAGGTGAACAAAAGTTGAATGTGTCATGTCGTCACCTCAGCCCGCTAAGCTTGCAATGTTCTCTGTGTATTTTCTGTTTTCAGAAACCATCTGTCCAGCACGCTCCTCAGAATGCTTGCGTCAGTATAAATGTGTCCCTGTTTCAGCGTTACAATTATTGTTTTTACCCCACTGACATCTGTGTTTGTGTGTATCTACCTCTCTTTCTCCTCCTCTTTTATGCCGCCTCCACCCCACCCCCCCCCTCCCTCACACACAAGCGCAAATGGATTAATTCGTATCTTAGCGACAGGAGACTACAGTACAGATGCAGTTGGACGTGCCAACCAGCCAGACATCATCATTATCATCGTTGTCATCTAGCACCGTAATATCAGTGCAAATGAAAATTCAGTTTGGTGCGCCATAGGGCTCTGTGCTGGTCTTCTCTTCGATCTTTAGTCTGCCTCACTGAGTGATAGCAAATGCTGTCCAACCATAGACAGTTGACAGTTGAGGATATTGAAAATTGTATTGGTGATATTAAGAAATGGATGAGTGTCAATAACCTCAAATTAAATGACTCCAAGTCATAAATTATTCTTCTGGGAACAAAGCAGCAAAGAAATTGTACTAAATTGTATGATACACATAAATGCACACCTGGTTTACAGGATCCTAACCTAGATCGCTGTTCCCACAGTTCAAGGCAACCGCTAGTGCTACACTACAGGCAGGCAATCACTGATGTAGAATTATAAACACTTTATCCGTTTATGTTTGAACGTGTCATCTAACTAAGATATCGCCTGTTCTCCTCTACGGAATGTCTGCAAGGACAATGTAAAGTCCTGGTGGTTTTGGATGAGCTGAAAAGATATTAATACTCTGCAATATTCATCAAGCTGCATAACCACGTCAAGACCAACCTAACGGGCAACCCCGCTGGGAAAAACCTGACCGGGAATTCCCAGTTACATTCAATGTTTCAACGATTGAATTACATTTCACGAATTTCGCACCTCTGAGTAATCTCTACAACAGCTGTATGTGGACGAGATGGACAAAGTAAAAAGTGGTTCTTTGGGTCACTGGTAGAAACTTTGTAAGAGACCACATAGAGCAAACAAACAATTTCTGATAATTTAGGAGGGGAGAGGGGTGGGGGTGATATCCCAGCTTTGGTCCACGGCCATTCTTGTTAGGAAAAGTCAGAATTCAAAGTTTAATGAGTAAGTTTAGTATTAAGAAGTGAGGAAACAAAAGGGATGTGATTCGGTACTGACAAATTCTAAGCGAAACCAAACAGAAAATATTGAGGGCACTTTGCACTTCCAACCAAAATAACTATGAACATAGCGTCGCTACAATAACATAGTGGCATAACTGCAAAAACTTACTTTTAAGAAAAACAAATTTGAAATTTTACTTATGTTTTGAAGCCAAAGCATAGACCGTAGGAAAGCTAGATCTGGGCGAATTTTACACCAACGTGAAGGTAATTCAGTTCTGTACCATTGCATATAATGATATTGTGGTAAGGAAAATAATTAATGAGCTAATTAATTAAAATAAACGAAGTGGTACACTTATGCCGGTATGTGATGCAGAGAAAGTGTCTTACCCCATACAGCGAAGGTGCGCCTATCTGATTGTGCCGCTTTGCTAAACAGGAGAGGTAACGGCAAGCAGCAGTTAGGTCATTACGGGTGGCAATGTTTTTAGTACGGTGTGTGTTTGTGTTGTATTTGTGTCTTATTTTATTGTAGGGACAAGCGACCAATAAAAAAAAAAAGATATATCACGTGATATAATGACAAACAAAGAAAAGTATATATTAGATAACACTAACCTGTCTCTCGTTCATTTTATGTTGATTTTTTGACAAGCACAGTAACAATAATCCGAATAATATCTACATGGAATACACAATCATCATCACTAAGTTTAATAGATTCTTCACAATCTCTGTCCATGGGCAGCTCTTGTAGCACTCCTTGGGGAGAAAGCCTTTTCTTCGACATAATGCTAAATTTCTATAAAAATTTGCTTTTCCTCTTTACAAGAAATGTACCAAATATTGAGATTTTACTGATTTTTTTTGTTCATAATAATGGATATTTTAGTGTGGTAGATTCTTGTAAGAGTCTTGACACAATTGTTCCTTGATCAGTGAGGTGGTTCCACGGCAGAAGCTCAGTAGATCATTATATTTCTCAGTGCTGCATTTTGGAGGCTCATCATAATAATATGCGCAGGATAGACATTTGGATATCACTTGTTTGTGGCGGCGAGGTGGCAGTGAGAGGATGTAAAAGTCTTTTTTTTAAAATGGGAAGTTTCATAGAAAAGTTTCTGTGGTTCCTTTTTCTCTACTGTGACTTCCATAAAACTTGTCCATTTCACAATCTCTCCTCAATCCGATGAACGAACTCTTAATGTGCCGATGTCCTTTAACAGATCCTTCCAATTTTTTACATCCTTTGTTCAATTTTGTAAAACGAAAGGTTTTTTTTGGTAGATGCCATCTGAATTACAGCTTCTAGTTGAGCTGGAATTAGGATCTCTCCTCCTCTAGCAAGGGACTTCACGAGACTATGCATGCTATCACCTTCGCTTTGTCCATGGTTGGTTTAAAAAAAGTAAAGAGTTATAACCTGTACTGACACAGCACTCACAATGAAAGTTTTCAGCATGCTCGCCCCGATTATTTGTGAGTGTGCATGAGAAAACCCACAATAAGTCGGCAATATGACATTTTGAGTTCTGTACATATAATAAAAGACAAGACATTTCTGATAAATTGAAGTCAGTGACCCCCCTAAAACAAGATTTTGAGAAAACGGCATTTAACCATATAAGTGGCAATAGCTAATTGACCAAGTAATATTGGAGTGATTGTTGTTAGGAGACCATAGTCTAATTACAAAGCCATTATAGAGATCATAGTAAGTAGTGTTCACTGCTCATCTACAGTTTACCCTGTAGCATGCCACGGTCCCCTAAACAACAGCCAAGTTGGAAGTTTGTGTTGGACCCATATTTTCACTTCAAAGCCGTTTTTCTCAAAATCAGCTCTGTCGACTTATTGTGGGTTTTCTCATGCACACTCACATTTTGGCCATAACATCCATCCCCAAAAAGTGCAACCTCCTCCACACCTCTGTTGTCTAGCATAGTCAGAATATTGTGCAGACACATGGAAGTTTCATTAGCACCCCTGTTGGCCACACCTTGTCCTGGTGGTTTCTCATTTTTGGCAGTTCTTCTTGGGATTTCATGGCCTCCTGATTTTTTCTTCTGCAACAAAGCCAGTGGGACTTCATCCTCTGAATCTGAAGTTTCTGGTTTTGACCTGGTTGCCGAAAACATTTCGACCACTTTGCCCGAGTAGTACTTTCCATCCGGCTCCCACCACATCTCCATTTGAGCTACTGCTTTAAAAATGTTTGAACCTAGAATCTTTCTCAGCTCTCTTGTGTTGACGACATTAACACTTCCATCGCTATCCCATTGGACAAGTACATCAAAAAACTTCATTTTGAATGGATCTGACGAAGGCACTCAAGGCAGCAATGAAGTAATAGTGAGGCCGAATCAGATAGATTGTTTGTGCATCGGTGAGACAAAAATAAGAACCAAGTTTGGTAGGGAGGCTGCATTTGTGGGAGGCTGTATTTATATGTTCGAAAATGGGGTTGTCAAGACCACACACACTGTATTCTGTTGTGTTGTAATAGATCTCTGAAGTTGCCTCGCTAGTCTAATAATTATTAAGGTGTCAGTACAACTAAACGGATCAGCAGTAAAGATGCAAAAAGGTAACAAGATACGGACATTGATACGGTCTCGGTGAGATTCGCGCTAGACATTCCGAACTAGCAGTTATGCCACTATGTCGTAGGAAAATAAGCGCCCGCACCGGATGTGTCGTTTTTAATTACTTAATTATCACCTAAACAAGCTGGGTTTTCATTACCATTTTAACACACATGAAAGATCTTGCCTGCAGAAACATATTTAACACAAAAACTAAAAATCGGCATTTTGTCGGTTATGCCACTATGTTATTGTAGCGACGATAATAGTCATGTTGAAGGTAGACAATCCAGTAAAGTCGTGGAAAATACCACAGTTATTTCCCTTGGAGTTAGCCACCTGGAAGGAACTTCTGAGCTTGGCTGTGAACGGTAACTCTTGCCTTGAATCAAAAGTAATGAAATTTAGTTCTTGCAACCAGTGGAAATCTTTTATAAGATTCTTGCATGCGGCTCTCTCTCCTCCCCTCTCTCTCTCTCCCTCTCTCTCTCTATCCCTCTCTCTGTCTGTCTCTCTCTGTCTCTCTCTCTAACTCTCTCTGTCTCTCTCTCTATCTCTGTCTCTTTCCCTGTCTCTCTATCTATCTATCTATCTATCTATCTATCTATCTATCTATCTATCTATCTATCTATCTATCTATCTATCTATCTATCTATCTATCTATCTATCTATCTGTGTATCTATCTATCTATCTATCTATCTATCTATCTATCTATCTATCTATCTATCTATCTATCTATCTATCTATCTATCTATCTATCTATCTATCTATCTATCTATCTATCTATCTGTCTATCTATCTATCTATCTATCTATCTATCTATCTATCTATCTATCTATCTATCTATCTATCTATCTATCTATCTATAGCTATCTATCTGTCTATCTCTCTCTCTATGTCTATCTATCTATCTATCTATCTATCTATCTATCTATCTATCTATCTATCTATCTATCTACAGTGGAACTCGGATACAACGGCATTCACGGGACCACTGCAAAACTGCCGTTCTAAGCGATGTGCCGTTAAAGGTAAGGTCAAAGGGAAAGCACTCATATAAATACATAGGGCTTGTCCCGAAAGCAAAGAAAATTTCACTGTCCCTACAGATCTGAGCCTAGTTTTTTACATCGTTGTCCTACTTCTTCAATTAATTTTGCCTTCATTTCAAGAGAAAGGCATTTTCAGTTTCTCTTGTTCAACATTTTTGTTGTTGTTGTTGAAAGTGTTTTTTCCCCCATCAGATAAGACCTTTTAAATGGCGATTTTCCTCAGCTGAGTCTTCTTCCCCTAATGATACTACATGTACTACTGCATGCATAATAATGCTCACGAGGACGCAACAGTGGTCCTGTCTGGCCATCACTTGCCTCCACAAGTGCCGTCTATGATCTTTCTTTCCATACTCCGAAAAAACCTGATTTAAAAAAAAAAATAAATAAAAAATGAGCGTCTCTAATAGAGCAATAGACGTCTGACCCAGGTAAGCAGACAGTCTCATCCCACCTTCACTCCCCCCCCCCTCCCCCGCTCGAGCTGGGTTATGCCACACTTCACGTAACGTTATAAACATTTCTGGTGGTCACCAAAGTAAGTAGACCGATACTTTCCTAGACCTGCCGGCCGGCGCCGACCAGCCTCGAAACTGTTCTCCAAGAAAAAGATTGAATTGATGTGCATTGTGGCTGCGCGGGTCCCCTCTGCGTTACATCCTACCCAACCCTCCCTACCCCCCAATCGAGTGGGCACTGCCCCCCACGCTCTTCAAAGAAAAATACGTACTCTGCATCAGCCAAGCGGCTTTATGAAAAAGCTTAATCAGTAATAAAATTTTTCGTGTGATCAGCAAAACTTGACCTAATTTTTTTTTCACTTTCCCTTTTCCCAGAAACGGGGAAATTTCAAAGGAACACGGGGAGGGCGGGGTTTTACCATAAAAACAGGAAGACTCCAAGCAAAACGGAGAGACTTGGGAGATCTGTTGTTGCCATCATTACATCACAGTGCAGTTTCTCTTTCTCAAAAAGTGAATGTTGATGCTTTCACTCGAAAGGTAGCGTAGCAATGGCATAGATCTACACGCGAAGCGCGCGCAGAATGACCACTCCCTTTCCTTAAACTTTTACTTCCACGTTTACACACACGTGTGCCAGCCTCGTGTGTTACGAGTCTGGTTTGGGTTATAGTGTTACGACTGCATTTAAAAATCGAGAGGTATTTGAGTTACTCTTTCATACCATGCCACATATACTAATAACAATTCGAATAAGTTTTTTTTATCAACAGACCTGCAGGGTCACAAATTTATTTACCTTAAAATCCCTAACAAATTTTGTCTAGATTTCTTACATATTAAAAAGACAACATCAGCAGCATCAAATGAAAATTCAATAAATATGACACTAGAAGTCTCCTCTAGATTTCTATAAGATTATATCATTCTGACTCACTAACAATTTAAATATGAATTATCTATCTCTCAGATATAGTCTGCCTACTATCTATCAAGCAATATTCTCATGTCTCTGGCGACAATGACATCTCAGCTAATTGTGCCTACCGCTTATAATGGATCAACTCGTCACTATAACTGACGTAGTTAAGTTAGATCTACTCTAGGATGGGCTGGCAATCCCCAGCCTCATCCAGACAAATCAATTCAATTTACAGACGTGTATGCCAAACATTCATACTAGATCTAGTTGCAAGTTAATATACATCGTTGTCTTGCATTCTTGGTTCGCACTTCTAGCAGATGAGGCAAGCCTGTCCTACAGGGAAAATTACTTTCAGCTTCTCGTTCATTGTTGAATCAGTAGACAAACACTTACACTTGGTCCCTGATACGGAATCAGGGAACAGTAGGCAACAGCAGTGGGTAAATCACACTTGAGCATATGGCTCCCTCTTAATGCCTATAATGGACATAGACATAAAAATAACAGTCTTCTGATTCTTCTGGCAGAATCACGCCGACACCTGCACAGATGGAATTTTCTGCATGGAGTCCTGACCATAGTAATGGCTACGCTTATATACTGTGCGGCCAGCTGCAAATTACCGTCCAAATGCCTAGCTTTGATTGGTGCATCCATTTCGAGCTCAGCTCGTAGTATTAATAGATCTACATGGAAGTCGGTCACGGCCTTGTACTAGAACAGACAAGGTCAAATTAACATGTCAAAACCCTTACTAAAATCTCTAAACCCTCGTGCTTTCTACGTTTTATGTACGAATTTACTATCTCCCTTATTCACCCCTTCTCTTCCCCTGTTAGAGTTCATCAAAATCACGGGGTCGAGAATTGCACCGTCACTCCTAACCCATCCATTTATTCTATCCCGCCCCACTTTCTTTCCATCTCTAAGAAAAAGTGTTACAAAAACAAACTGTTCACGAGAACAGTTCAAGGACATTTATGCTGGCTATGGTCAACGAGACCGCGAAAAAAACAAGTCGTGACCCAGCACAACATTTATAGTATTAACCTTGACATCGTGGGTCCTGTTTACCTGATTGGCCATAATTATGTTCACACACAGGACTGACCACATGCGACTAGTCTTGCGTCATCGGCCACCTCTGCGGTGCGTGCCCATTCCACTACCCTGCCTCCCACAGTTACACAATGTCGCATCTGTTGACACTAAGCAACTGGTCACTATCATTCAACCCCCCCCCTCCCCTCCGCGCATTCCCTCTCTGCCCACCTCCCGATAGATCTCTCAGCGGCGCAATATTTTGCTCAATGTATTCCGTGCCGTCGAAACGAATGGAGGTGCAAATGCTAAACGCAAAGATCCTCCTAAAACAAAGACCTCAACTGGCCGTCGGAACGAAAAATGCCGTTGTATCGGAGGTGTGCTTTATGTGCCGTCGTTGTAAACAAGTTTTATTACTTGTGAGAAGAGTGTATGGAATGGGGATTTTAATTTATGCCGTTGTAACCAAGGTCCCGTTCAATCCGAGGTCGTTATACTTGAGGTCTATCTATCTATCTATCTATCTATCTATCTATCTATCTGTCTGTCTGTCTGTCTGTCTGTCTGTCTGTCTGTCTGTCTGCCTGTCTGTCTGTCTGTCTATCTGTCTATCTATCTATTATCTATCTATCTATCTATCTATCTATCTGTCTGTCTTTCTGTCTGTCTGTCTGTCTGTCTGTCTGTCTGTCTATCTGTCTATCTATCTATCTATCTATCTATCTATCTATCTATATATCTATTCTATCTATCTATCTGTCTATCTGTCTATCTATCTATCTATCTATCTATCTGTCTGTCTATCTATCTATCTATCTATCTATCTATCTATCTATCTATCTATCTATCTATCTATCTATCTATCTATCTATCTATCTATCTATCTATCTATCTATCTATCTATCTATCTATCTGTCTGTCTGTCTATCTATCTATCTATCTATCTATCTATCTATCTATCTATCTATCTATCTATCTATCTATCTATCTGTCTATCTGTCTGTCTGTCTGTCTATCTATCTATCCATCTGTCTGTCTGTCTGTCTGTCTGTCTGTCTGTCTGTCTGTCTGTCTATCTATCTATCTATCTATCTATCTATCTGTCTGTCTGTCTGTCTGTCTGTCTGTCTATCTATCTATCTATCTATCTATCTATCTGTCTATCTATCTATCTATCTATCTATCTATATCCATCCATCAATACACAGCTGACCACAACACAACAACCAGGGGAAAGTCTCTGACCAGTCAACAGTACATACATGTACATGGGGTTTAGAAACAGGAACAGCCAATTGTTGATGCATTTGATGAAGGATATTTTCTATTTTTGGTTTATCTCTCAATAATCAGTAAATCAAGAGTCATTAAAAAAACTGTGAAAACCTAATATAATTTATGTCTGGTCTGTGCCTCTTTGGCTGCATGTTTGGGTGGAAGTATGGTTGAGAGGGAGAGGGGGGGGGGGGGGGAGGGGGAGGGGGGCATGACAGAAAATTTGGGACCCAAGGGGGGAGTGCCTGAAAAAGGTTGAGAATCACTGCTGTGGATGGTGTCAGCAAGAAGGGAATTCACTGTCATCACCAACAGTTTTCCGGTTTCAGCAACCTGACCTGTGCTCTAGAACTGACGTGGTCTTTGATTTGCTGGTGGTGGGGACGTAGGGGGCTGCTGTGGCTGCTGCTGCAGGCTGATGGGGGGTGGGGTGGAGGGGGGCGGGGACATGAGCAAATTCTCCAATGTGGTGACTTTGCAGAAAGCACCGTAACTCCCTTTTTAAACCTTGTTAAAATTTCACAGTGCAAAATAACAATGATGTACTTACTGTAGAACTGTCTTCCTTTTGTTTAGATTTTGAGTAGAAAATGAACATATTGGAAGGAAATGTAAAATTATTTGGTACACACATACACATACTTACATGGCATGACGTGTGAGGACCTAGAAATGTTACATGACACGTGAGGACTATTCTTTTTTGTGGTGCTAGAAGCAAAATCAATGGTGCATGTGCTCTTACTGGCCCTTTTACATATTGCTAGCGGTCAAGTTTTGCTTAATCTCTTTTGTTCCTGATTTTATGGTCAATCATTTTGGCTTGAAACTAGTCATACATTGTCAGGACACTAATGAGGACGTTGGTTCAAACCCTTATTTTGGGGGACTGACACAGGTTTTACATTATTTATGCGACATGAGGACTTACACAGTGTGCACTTTTTACATTCTCTTTGAGGTCTTCCAGTTATTTGGACTCAACCATTTTTAAAATACAAAACCATCACTGGAAGGTGAGCAGAATTGGAAACAGAAGAAAACAGTTATGTGTAGGCCTACAATAATGTGTATGTAGCATCTGCAAGCTATCCCTTGCCCTCCCCCGTTTTCGTGTTACACGGGTGAGTAAGTGAGTTTCCTTTTGTGTGGCGTAGATATTTAGTTTCGCTGGTGTCTTCCTAGTAATTTATTGTTCACTATACAGTTATTAAACTTTAGTATTGTTTAATCTATCGTCGGATCTCGTGTTTATTTATTTTACAGCTGTAATAGTTTCGTTTTCTAAAGGGTTGTAGTTAGATCAACTAACTCCCCCCTACTATAACGTGCTAGAACAACCTCAGCTGTTACATATTGGGGGCTCGTCCGGGATCCGACCATATTCGAGCGGACCAGATCAAAATTACTAGATTTATTTACATAGTTTATTGTAGAATATCATCGACAAGCTATCTACAACATGTCGGAGGTTATTGGAAGGCTTAGCCAGGAAGCGGACGCTATGGAACTCAATGGGCAGGAGAGACGGGACTACCTCCGTGAAGGCCTAGAAAGAGAAAGACAGCTGGAGGCTCAACGACAGGAGAAGGAGGCTGAACGACAGGCTCGGGAGAAGGAGGCTGAACGACAGGCTCGGGAGAAGGAGATGAACCACGAGTTGGAGATGGAGAAGATCCGCCAGCAACGTGGAGGCAACGACTCAGCGCAGAAGACCGACGACCACGCCAGTTCTAAGAGACCCAAGCTACCTGCATTTCAGGACAAGAAGGACGATCTGGATAGCTGGTTGCTGCGGTTTGAGAGGTTTGCTGAGACAGCTGAATGACCCAGATCCACCTGGACGACATCACTGTCTGCCCTGCTGACCGGGAGAGCTTTGCAGTGCTTCTGCAGACTACCGATCGACGAAGCCAAGGACTACGACAAGGTCAAGGAAGCGTTGTAGAAGAGGTACAACCTGACAGAGGACGGATACCGACTCATGTTCAGACAAGGTAAGCCTGAAGATGGAGAAGATGTTGGAATGTTTTTGACCAGGATCAAGACCTATTTAGAGAGGTGGATAAAGCTGTCGAAGACGGAGGAGACCTACGAAGGAGTGAGAGATCTGTTCGTCAGAGAGCAATTCATGGATGCCTGCCCACCAGACCTTGCAACCCATGTGAGGGAGAGGAAACCAAAGACGCTACAGGACATCGCAGATTCAGCGGAGGCGTACCTGATAGCGAGGAACCGGACGCTCAGCGGGAGCGCCAGACTGCAGAGCCGGCCAGTGCGACAGAGGCCCAACGGAGACAGAAGCCCACAGGTCTGCCATAGGTGCCAGAGGCCGGGACACAAGGCGAGGGAGTGTCGTGCAAGGACAAAAGACAAAGGTGAGTTCAGATGTTACCTTTGTGGAAAGCCAGGCCACGTTCGGAGGATGTGTCCAGCCCAGAAGGATATGGGACGAGGCAAGCCGAACAAGGCGGCGGCGGCCGTAGTGATAGCGGCGGACGAGTCGTCGAGACAGAATGCGACGACGGCTGACACCAGCATCAACGTTCAAGCGGTAATGAAGGACGGGAAGCTACAGTTAGCGGTGCCTGTTACTTGCGGAGGATGCAGTGACGGAAGGACCGTGGAGAAACTGAAGTTACCAGTGATGAAGGGCTTGATTGGAAATCGAGCGGTAGATGTCCTAAGAGATACCGGCTGTGAAGGTGTAGTGGTGCGGCGAGCACTGGTGGACGACGGACAGCTCACCGGTGGGAAGAAACTTATCGCGAGGATCGATAACTCCTTGCTAGCGGCGGAGGAAGCCGTTATCGACGTGAAGACGCCTTACCTGACGGGCAAAGTGACGGCGCTGTGTCTCCCGGAGACCATCTGCGACCTAGTAGTCGGGAACGTGGACGGAGCGAAGGATCCGTACGACCCTGATACTGAGGTGATGGTAGGAGCGGTGACCACGAGGGCCCAGGAGAAGAGGAAGGACCGGTCTACGTCGCTGAAGGTGCCGAGGGCAGAACGGCACGCGGGAGTGGATAGAGAGGAACTTATCCGACTCCAAGAAGAAGACGAAGTCATTAGGAAGTTAGAGCAGAAGAAGATCCCAACTAATAGAGGCAATAAATCTGTTCATTTTGAGAAACATGGAGGAGTACTGTACCGGATCTACAAGGACCTGAGACAGGCGACGGTTATAAGGCAAGTGGTACTACCCGAGAAACTGAGAGAGTATGTACTGAGTGTAGCCCACGACTCGATCGTCGGAGGACACCTCGGCGTGAAGAAAACCAAAGACAGAGTTATGAGCAATTTTTATTGGCCTGGAATTGAAGGTGACGTCGCGAGATACTGCCGCTCATGCGACATATGCCAGAGGACGGTGAACAAAGGAGCGACCCCAAAGGTGCACCTGCAGAGTATGCCAGTAGTGGACGTACCATTTAGGCGAGTGGCCGTGGACTTAGTAGGACCTATCGACCCCCCAAGTGAAGGTGGACATCGGTATATCCTGGTGTATATAGACTACGCTACTCGTTACCCCGAAGCCACACCCTTGAAGAAGATCGACGCAGAAACGGTAGCAGAAGCCTTAGTGAACATCTACAGCCGTTTGGGTGTGCCCGAAGAGATCTTGTCCGACCAAGGGACCCAGTTTATGTCAGATGTCATGAAGGAAACGAATAGACTACTGGGAATTCGACAGTCGACCACTACAGTCTACCACCCTATGTGCAACGGGTTGGTGGAGCGATTCAACGGCACGCTGAAGAAAACATTGAGACGACTGTGCGCAGAGCAACCCAAGCAGTGGCACAGATACATCAACCCGCTGCTCTTCGCATATCGTGAAGTTCCCCAAGAGTCGACCAAGTTTGCCCCATTCGAGTTGCTGTATGGGAGAACTGTGAGAGGACCAATGCACATCTTACGACAACTATGGACCAAGGATGTAGAGGAGCCGGAAACGAAGACCAGTTACCAGTACGTCATGGAACTACGTGAGAGGCTGGAGGACACATGGAAGTTAGCGACGGAAGAACTCTCCAAGGCTCAAGGTAGACAGAAGACCTACTACGACCGGAAGGCGCGAGAGAGGAAGTTCCGCCCCGGAGATGAAGTGTTGGTGCTACTGCCGAAGAACACTAACAAGCTCCTAGTCCAATGGAAGGGACCATATAAGGTAGTCTCAGTTGTCGGTGTTAACGACTATAGAGTCAAGATGGGTGCAAAAGAAAAGACCTTGCACGCCAACCTCCTCAAGAGATACATTCCAAGGACGTCAAAAGCAGCAGCAGTGGCAATGGAACCGAGACCTATTGTGACCAAGATGTGTGGGATGGACAACAGTAGGAGAGATATCACGCCTGGACATGTCAACGCCATAAAGGACGGCGGCGGTGATAGTGCTGAGACTGTACTGGCAGAGGACGACATGATGGACAAGAGTCAACCCGTGGAGTCAGCTGGCATGACAATCATCGAGGACTGCGACCTGGAAGGCGACAACGGTGGAACGACGGAGGACCTTGCCGACCTAGGAAGCTGGGACCAGAAGGAAAGCTACAGAGATGTCCAGTATGGAACGCAACTGACATCGGAACAACGTCAAGAACTCTGCGATGTGGTGAAGAATTACCAGCACGTCTTCACCAATCTCCCTGGATGCTGTCAGTTGGGTGAACATCGCATCGACCTGACGACAGAAGTACCAGTTCGTCAACGACCATACCCGGTGCCCTACGCTATGCGCGACTCCTTGAAGGAGGAGCTTACCACCATGGAACGGCTGGGCATCATTCGAAGGAGCTCATCAGCTTATGCTTCACCTATTGTTGTCGTCAAGAAGAAGGACGGATCCAACCGAGTCTGCATCGACTACAGGAGGTTAAACAAGATCACAGTATTCGACCCTCATCCGACAGCAGCGCCATCGGAAGTGTTTCAGAGTCTATCGAGAGGAAAATTATTCTCTCGGATTGACCTGAGCAAGGGATACTGGCAAGTGAAAGTTCGAGAGCAAGACATTCCCAAGACGGCGTTCGTCACCATGGGCAAACACTATGAATTCATTCGGATGCCTTTTGGGATGATGAACTCAGGAGCCACGCTGAACAGGATCGTAAAGCCATTGATCCGTGGAATGAACAATGTGACAGCATATGTGGACGACCTGCTGATTCATACAGAGACATTCGACGAGCATGTGAAGACTCTCAAGGACTTACTGCAGAGGATGGACCAAGCTGGATTAACTGCAAGACCATCGAAGTGTCTGATTGGAACGTCTGAAGTAGACTTTGTTGGACACTTAGTGGGAGAAGGTATGATTGGCCTGTTAGAAGAGAATGTATGTAAGGTACGAGACGCACCCAGACCCACCACTAAGAAGGAAGTGAAAGCATTCTTAGGATTAGTGGGATATTACCATGAATTTACTCCTAACTTTTCAGCGATTGCATCACCATTGTCTGATTTACTTAGAAAGGGTCAGCCCAATATAGTTCAGTGGGATGAAACGCAGGAGAAAGCGTACACCTCTTTGAAGAATGTCATTATCTCCAAACCCGTGTTATGTTTGCCAGATTTTTCCAAAGAGTTTGTCTTAGCAACTGATGCATCAGATCGCGGATTAGGCGCTAGTCTTATGCAGGAACACGAGGGAAAGTTGTACCCTGTGGCATATGCTAGTCGTAAGCTATTGCCTCGTGAGACAAAATATTCGGTCTCAGAGCGCGAATGTTTAGCTATTGTTTGGGCTGTAAAAAAGTTTACGTTGTATTTGTATGGAAAGGAGTTTGTGCTCCAAACTGACCATCGGTCATTAGAGTTTTTGAACTCTGCCAAGTTTGACAGTCCAAAGTTATTACGATGGAGTTTATTTTTACAGTCTTATCGATTCAGGATTCACTACGTAAAAGGCAGAGAAAATGTCTGTGCCGATTTCCTGAGCAGGGTATTTTAAAGTAGTACACTATCAGTGAAATGCATTGTAACCCATACTTTTGCCTACTAGATGAATTGCTAGGACGGCAGTATTGTACTGTAATTGGGGACGTAGTTCATCTGTGACTGAATATTGAATTGATGGCTGATAGAGAGTCATGATGTGTTAGTCACATTTTGATTTTATGCTATGTCATATTAGTTACCAATGGAACTTGGTGTAATTTTTGGAAAATGTAACCCAAATGGGGACTGCGAGCAAGCAGTGTTTGTGTTATATTGCAATGTTGTAACTTGTTTTGACCTAATATGATGAAGAAAGACCCTAATCAGTGGTCGGTATGTATTGGTATTTTTGCCATTGTACGTATGAGTTATACATTTTGGAGATAACCATGTTATGTACAACAAGTTATATGCTATGATTCGTGCACGAAGCATTGTGTAAACGATGGGCCATCGTTTCACCTTATATAATTTGTAATAATATCATTGACCATTGTTTCACCACAGTGGTGGCGTTGTGTTATTTTGACTAGTAGGCCTAATGTTTACTATTGGGAAGCAATGACGGTATTGTATTAGTTATGGTATTAGTGATACAAAGTACACTGCATTGTATTGTATTTGTGATGACATTCGGGAAGACACTGAAATTGTTAATAATTGTAATAGAATTAGCAACTACCTTTGTGAGATTGGGAGTACTGTAAGATTGTTATTTCAAGATATTGCAGACGCTGAATAATGTTTCGGAGTTGAAAAATATTCAACTTAAATTGGGGAGTTGTGTAGCATCCGCAAGCTATCCCTTGCCCTCCCCCGTTTTCGTGTTACACGGGTGAGTAAGTGAGTTTCCTTTTGTGTGGCGTAGATATTTAGTTTCGCTGGTGTCTTCCTAATTATTTATTGTTCACTATACAGTTATTAAACTTTAGTATTGTTTAATCTATCGTCGGATCTCGTGTTTATTTATTTTACAGCTGTAATAGTTTCGTTTTCTAAAGGGTTGTAGTTAGATCAACTAACTCCCCCCTACTATAACGTGCTAGAACAACCTCAGCTGTTACAGTGTACAACGACAAATTTGGCAGTGGATCCGTCAAATTCATGATTCAAGGCAGATGGCGAATTCTAACACATGGAGCCACAAGACCAAAAAAAATATAATAATAATAAACGTGCCGAAAACAAAATACTGATCCACTCTGCATTCCAACTTCCCACAAGCAAATTACAGACGTCTTGTGACTCTGACATGTTAATTTGCCATCCGCTTTAGATCGTGACTTTGGCGGATCCACTCTGTTCAAGACCTAAGTACATGTTATCTTATTAAAAGCATGATTGTCAAGAGTGGAATTCAAAAAATGTTCTAGTAATACAAAAAAAAAAAAAAAAGATGACGTTTCAATTGTGTGAAGGAATTTTATTCTGAGCATGGTACAAAGTTTTAAAACAAGCCGAAGGATACAGAAACATAGTGACAGGCTTACTAAATTCAAAGTAGAAGAGCGCATGTGATCTAAAATTAAATGATCACCAAGACTTGATTCTGCCCATGCAAAAGATAAAAATACAAACAAAAACATAAAAACTTGACACCTATGTATTCTTTCAGCTCTAGCAGTCCTCAGTTATTAAAATTCAGATTCTGGAACCAATTTCATTTTTTCTGACATTTCAGGTTAATATCAATAAAATAATAAACATAGATATAGAAAACTTTCCTCTTGCAGCATTTTATTTTTTTTTTAATTACAAAAATATTATTAGCTGCAATAATAAATACAAAGAAATGCTGACAGTGTTTTGCATCCAACAATAAATGACAAAGTTTACCATCAATATTCATGCAATAATAAAAACAAACGTACAGAAACATATTGACATATTTATTAAATTCAAAGCAAAGGAGTACAGGTGATCTAATAAAAACTAACATACAGAAACACAGTGACATATTTATTAAAATCAAAGCAGAGGAGCACAGGTGATCTAATAAAAACAAACATACAGAAACATAGTGACATATTTATTAAATTCAAAGCAGAGGAGCACAGGCGATCTAATAAAAACTAACATACAGAAACATAGTGACATACTTATTAAATTCAAAGCAGAGGGGCACAGGTGATCTAACAAAAAACTAACATACAGAAACATAGTGACATATTTATTATATTCAAAGCAGAGAGCACAGGTGATCTAATAAAAACTAACATACAGAAACATAGTGACATATTTATAAAATTCAAAGCAGAGGAGCACAGGTGATCTAATAAAAACTAACGTACAGAAACATAGTGACATATTTATTAAATTCAAAGCAGAGAGCACAGGTGATCTAATAAAAACTAACATACAGAAACATAGTAACATACTTATTAAATTCAAAGTAGAGAGCACAAGTGATCTTACAAAAACTAACATACAGAAACATAGTGACATACTTATTAAATTCAAAGCCGAGAGCACAGGTGATCTAATAAAAACTAACATACAGAAACATAGTGACATACTTATTAAATTCAAAACAGAGAGCACAGGTGATCTAATAAAAACTAACATACAGAAACATAGTGACATATTTATTAAAATCAAAGAAGGGAGCACATGTGATCTAATAAAAATTAACATACAGAAACATAGTGACATACTTTTTAAAATCAAAGCAAAGGAGCACAGGTGATCTAATAAAAACTAACATACAGACACATAGTGACATACTTATTAAAATCAAAGCAGAGGAGCACAGGTGATCTAATAAAAACTAACATACAGAAACATAGTGACATACTTTTTAAAAGCAAAGCAAAGGAGCACAGGTGATCTAATAAAAACTAACATACAGACACATAGTGACATACTTATTAAAATCAAAGCAGAGGAGCACAGGTGATCTAATAAAAACTAACATACAGAAACATAGTGACATACTTTTTAAAATCAAAGCAGAGAGCACAGGTGATCTAATAAAAATTAACATACAGAAACACATTGACATATTTATTAAATTCAAAGCAGAGGAGCACAGGTGATCTAATAAAAACTAACATACAGAAACACAGTGACATATTGATTAAATTCAAAGCAGAGAGCACAGGTGATCTTTTAAAAACAAACATACAGAAACATAATGACATATTTATTAAATTCAAAGCAGAGAGCACAGGTGATCTAATAAAAACTAACATACAGAAACATAGTGACATATTTATTAAATTCAAAGCAGAGGAGCACAGGTGATCTAATAAAAACTAACATACAGAAACATAGTGACATATTTATTAAATTCAAAGCAGAGAGCACAGGTGATCTAATAAAAACTAACATACAGAAACATAGTGACATACTTATTCAATTCAAAGCAGAGGAGCACAGGTGATCTAATAAAAACTAACATACAGAAACATAGTGACATACTTATTAAATTCAAAGCAGAGAGCACAGGTGATCTAATAAAAACTAACATACAGAAACATAGTGACATATTTGTTAAATTCAATGCAGAGAGCACATGTGATCTAATAAAAACTAACATACAGAAACATAGTGACATATTTATTAAAATCAAAGCAGAGGAGCACAGGTGATCTAATAAAAACTAACATACAGAAACATAGTGACATACTTATTAAAATCAAAGCAGAGGAGCACAGGTGATCTAATAAAAACAAACATACAGAAACATAGTGACATATTTATTAAAATCAAAGCAGAGGAGCACAGGTGATCTAATAAAAACTAACATACAGAAACATAGTGACATATTTATTAAATTCAAAGCAGAGAGCACAGGTGATCTAATAAAAACTAACATACAGAAACATAGTGACATATTTATTAAATTCAAAGCAGAGGAGCACAGGTGATCTAATAAAAACTAACATACAGAAACATAGTGACATATTTATTAAATTCAAAGCAGAGAGCACAGGTGATCTAATAAAAACTAACATACAGAAACATAGTGACATACTTATTAAATTCAAAGCAGAGAGCACAGGTGATCTAATAAAAACTATGTCAAGAGTAGATTTAATTCATAAATGTTTCCAGTGACTAAATTTTTGTGAGAGAGCAGTGAGTAATTTTTACAAACGTAATTATTGTGCTAGCCAGCATAACTTGGTCTCGTAAACAATTTGTTTTGAACAGTTTTTCTTTATAATAGATAGACAGAAGGTGTGGGGAAGGATAGACGGAAAGCGTAGGTGTGCATGACTGAGCACTTGTTATATCTCGTGTTTTGAACTAGGTTTAGTAGAGAGGGAAGGGGTGAGTAGGAATTAAATGTTGTTGAGACGTCGGTTGACGTACAGAAAATCCATGATCCAGAGTAAAAGCTCGGGGTTTTGAACATGTTAAGAATTTATTGCTATAAAATTACATTTTATTGTCTTGAATGATTGGACCTTTGATGTCGACCCAAGGTCGTTGTGTAGGGCTATTACTTAAAATAACTCAGTTCGGCAGCTGAGCTAGAAGTGGTTGCATCAATCACAATCCAGGAATTAGACGGTAAGCTGCAGATGCAGTCCAGTATTTAAGGCCATACAGAACTTAGTTCTGGGCCATATGTAGACAATCCATTTACGAGGTGGACGGCGAGCTCTCAGCCAGATGAGAAGCCATAGAGACGCAGCGATTGAGCTGATATGTACAGTGATGGAGCATTGTCAGAAATCTACGCTCCTGAGCCCAAGCCTACTTGTTTGAGCATTAAACCCACAGCGCTAATATCAACAGCCCTCAAATTGTGAGGGCCGAATGGTGAGCTAAAGATTTTAATTCCATGCTGAATTTACAGCCAGCTACACATGTAGACTGTTGACCAGTACTGCCAGACCACATTCATTTCCCGCGACCACGTGTGAACTACACCAGAGCGCTCCTGGCAGAGACGCTATATAAATATGTTTTAGTATGAAGAGAGCTAGAACTTTAAACCTTACAGGATCCGTCGCCCTCGGGCGCGGATTCTTTTGAATGTAAATTTATTATGACTTAGATAACTTCATATTACATTGCCTTAAGTACTTCATAGTTGCTCCTCAGCTTAGTTGAGCATTTTCAGTTGCTATTGTATTCGTTATCTATTGTATATTTTATCTTTGAATTTGTTAGATATATAAACTTTGCAGTCTGTTACTCAAATTGATTTATTTAGTTTTTAGAGTGAAAGTTGTTTATTTGTTGTTTTTTTTTTGTGCTCGTGTGATTGGGAAGCGGACCTCTTGATCTATATTCCCCAAAATCCCGATCCGCGACAAAACTAACATACAGAAACATAGTGACATACTTATTAAATTCAAAGCAGACAGCACAGGTGATCTAATAAAAACTAACATACAGAAACAGTGACATACTTATTAAATTCAAAGCAGAGAGCACAGGTGATCTAATAAAAACTAACATACAGAAACATAGTGACATACTTATTAAATTGAAAGCAGAGAGCACAGGTGATCTAATAAAAACTAACATACAGAAACAGTGACATACTTATTAAATTCAAAGCAAAGGAGCACAGGTGATCTAATAAAAACTAACATACAGAAACATAGTGACATATTTATTAAATTCAAAGCAGAGAAGCACAGGTGATCTAATAAAAAGTAACATACAGAAACATAGTGACATATTTATTAAATTCAAAGCAGAGGAGCACAGGTGATCTAATAAAAACTAACATACAGAAACATAGTGACATATTTATTAAATTCAAAGCAGAGAGCACAGGTGATCTAATAAAAACTAACATACAGAAACATAGTGACATACTTATTAAATTCAAAGCAGAGAGCACAGGTGATCTAATAAAAACTATGTCAAGAATAGATTTAATTCATAAATGTTTCCAGTGACTAAATTTTTGTGAGAGAGCAGTGAGTAATTTTTACAAACGTAATTATTGTGCTAGCCAGCATAACTTGGTCTCGTAAACAATTTGTTTTGAACAGTTTTTCTTTATAATAGATAGACAGAAGGTGTGGGGAAGGATAGACGGAAAGCGTAGGTGTGCATGACTGAGCACTTGTTATATCTCGTGTTTTGAACTAGGTTTAGTAGAGAGGGAAGGGGTGAGTAGGAATTAAATGTTGTTGAGACGTCGGTTGACGTACAGAAAATCCATGATCCAGAGTAAAAGCTCGGGGTTTTGAACATGTTAAGAATTTATTGCTATAAAATTACATTTTATTGTCTTGAATGATTGGACCTTTGATGTCGACCCAAGGTCGTTGTGTAGGGCTATTACTTAAAATAACTCAGTTCGGCAGCTGAGCTAGAAGTGGTTGCATCAATCACAATCCAGGAATTAGACGGTAAGCTGCAGATGCAGTCCAGTATTTAAGGCCATACAGAACTTAGTTCTGGGCCATATGTAGACAATCCATTTACGAGGTGGACGGCGAGCTCTCAGCCAGATGAGAAGCCATAGAGACGCAGCGATTGAGCTGATATGTACAGTGATGGAGCATTGTCAGAAATCTACGCTCCTGAGCCCAAGCCTACTTGTTTGAGCATTAAACCCACAGCGCTAATATCAACAGCCCTCAAATTGTGAGGGCCGAATGGTGAGCTAAAGATTTTAATTCCATGCTGAATTTACAGCCAGCTACACATGTAGACTGTTGACCAGTACTGCCAGACCACATTCATTTCCCGCGACCACGTGTGAACTACACCAGAGCGCTCCTGGCAGAGACGCTATATAAATATGTTTTAGTATGAAGAGAGCTAGAACTTTAAACCTTACAGGATCCGTCGCCCTCGGGCGCGGATTCTTTTGAATGTAAATTTATTATGACTTAGATAACTTCATATTACATTGCCTTAAGTACTTCATAGTTGCTCCTCAGCTTAGTTGAGCATTTTCAGTTGCTATTGTATTCGTTATCTATTGTATATTTTATCTTTGAATTTGTTAGATATAAAAACTTTGCAGTCTGTTACTCAAATTGATTTATTTAGTTTTTAGAGTGAAAGTTGTTTATTTGTTTTTTTTTTTTTTGTGCTCGTGTGATTGGGAAGCGGACCTCTTGATCTATATTCCCCAAAATCCCGATCCGCGACAAACTAACATACAGAAACATAGTGACATACTTATTAAATTCAAAGCAGACAGCACAGGTGATCTAATAAAAACTAACATACAGAAACAGTGACATACTTATTAAATTCAAAGCAGAGAGCACAGGTGATCTAATAAAAACTAACATACAGAAACATAGTGACATACTTATTAAATTGAAAGCAGAGAGCACAGGTGATCTAATAAAAACTAACATACAGAAACAGTGACATACTTATTAAATTCAAAGCAGAGAGCACAGGTGATCTAATAAAAACTAACATACAGAAACATAGTGACATACTTATTAAATTCAAAGCAGAGAGCACAGGTGATCTAATGAAAACTAACATACAGAAACATAGTGACATACTTATCAAAATCAAAGCAGAGGAGCACAGGTGATCTAATAAAAACTAACATACAGAAACATCGTGACATACTTTTTAAAATCAAAGCAGAGAGCACAGGTGATCTAAATAAAAACTAACATACAGAAACATAGTGACATATTTATTAAATTCAAAGCAGAGAGCACAGGTGATCTAATAAAAACTAACATACAGAAACATAGTGACATATTTGTTAAATTCAATGCAGAGAGCACATGTGATCTAATAAAAACTAACATACAGAAACATAGTGACATATTTATTAAAATCAAAGCAGAGGAGCACAGGTGATCTAATAAAAACTAACATACAGAAACATAGTGACATACTTATTAAAATCAAAGCAGAGGAGCACAGGTGATCTAATAAAAACAAACATACAGAAACATAGTGACATATTTATTAAAATCAAAGCAGAGGAGCACAGGTGATCTAATAAAAACTAACATACAGAAACATAGTGACATATTTATTAAATTCAAAGCAGAGAGCACAGGTGATCTAATAAAAACTAACATACAGAAACATAGTGACATATTTTTTAAATTCAAAGCAGAGGAGCACAGGTGATCTAATAAAAACTAACATACAGAAACATAGTGACATATTTATTAAATTCAAAGCAGAGAGCACAGGTGATCTAATAAAAACTAACATACAGAAACATAGTGACATACTTATTAAATTCAAAGCAGAGAGCACAGGTGATCTAATAAAAACTATGTCAAGAATAGATTTAATTCATAAATGTTTCCAGTGACTAAATTTTTGTGAGAGAGCAGTGAGTAATTTTTACAAACGTAATTATTGTGCTAGCCAGCATAACTTGGTCTCGTAAACAATTTGTTTTGAACAGTTTTTCTTTATAATATATAGACAGAAGGTGTGGGGAAGGATAGACGGAAAGCGTAGGTGTGCATGACTGAGCACTTGTTATATCTCGTGTTTTGAACTAGGTTTAGTAGAGAGGGAAGGGGTGAGTAGGAATTAAATGTTGTTGAGACGTCGGTTGACGTACAGAAAATCCATGATCCAGAGTAAAAGCTCGGGGTTTTGAACATGTTAAGAATTTATTGCTATAAAATTACATTTTATTGTCTTGAATGATTGGACCTTTGATGTCGACCCAAGGTCGTTGTGTAGGGCTATTACTTAAAATAACTCAGTTCGGCAGCTGAGCTAGAAGTGGTTGCATCAATCACAATCCAGGAATTAGACGGTAAGCTGCAGATGCAGTCCAGTATTTAAGGCCATACAGAACTTAGTTCTGGGCCATATGTAGACAATCCATTTACGAGGTGGACGGCGAGCTCTCAGCCAGATGAGAAGCCATAGAGACGCAGCGATTGAGCTGATATGTACAGTGATGGAGCATTGTCAGAAATCTACGCTCCTGAGCCCAAGCCTACTTGTTTGAGCATTAAACCCACAGCGCTAATATCAACAGCCCTCAAATTGTGAGGGCCGAATGGTGAGCTAAAGATTTTAATTCCATGCTGAATTTACAGCCAGCTACACATGTAGACTGTTGACCAGTACTGCCAGACCACATTCATTTCCCGCGACCACGTGTGAACTACACCAGAGCGCTCCTGGCAGAGACGCTATATAAATATGTTTTAGTATGAAGAGAGCTAGAACTTTAAACCTTACAGGATCCGTCGCCCTCGGGCGCGGATTCTTTTGAATGTAAATTTATTATGACTTAGATAACTTCATATTACATTGCCTTAAGTACTTCATAGTTGCTCCTCAGCTTAGTTGAGCATTTTCAGTTGCTATTGTATTCGTTATCTATTGTATATTTTATCTTTGAATTTGTTAGATATATAAACTTTGCAGTCTGTTACTCAAATTGATTTATTTAGTTTTTAGAGTGAAAGTTGTTTATTTGTTGTTTTTTTTTTGTGCTCGTGTGATTGGGAAGCGGACCTCTTGATCTATATTCCCCAAAATCCCGATCCGCGACAAAACTAACATACAGAAACATAGTGACATACTTATTAAATTCAAAGCAGACAGCACAGGTGATCTAATAAAAACTAACATACAGAAACAGTGACATACTTATTAAATTCAAAGCAGAGAGCACAGGTGATCTAATAAAAACTAACATACAGAAACATAGTGACATACTTATTAAATTGAAAGCAGAGAGCACAGGTGATCTAATAAAAACTAACATACAGAAACATAGTGACATACTTTTTAAAATCAAAGCAAAGGAGCACAGGTGATCTAATAAAAACTAACATACAGACACATAGTGACATACTTATTAAAATCAAAGCAGAGGAGCACAGGTGATCTAATAAAAACTAACATAAAGAAACATAGTGACATACTTTTTAAAATCAAAGCAGAGAGCACAGGTGATCTAATAAAAATTAACATACAGAAACACATTGACATATTTATTAAATTCAAAGCAGAGGAGCACAGGTGATCTAATAAAAACTAACATACAGAAACACAGTGACATATTGATTAAATTCAAAGCAGAGAGCACAGGTGATCTATTAAAAACAAACATACAGAAACATAATGACATATTTATTAAATTCAAAGCAGAGAGCACAGGTGATATAATAAAAACTAACATACAGAAACATAGTGACATATTTATTAAATTCAAAGCAGAGGAGCACAGGTGATCTAATAAAAACTAACATACAGAAACATAGTGACATATTTATTAAATTCAAAGCAGAGAGCACAGGTGATCTAATAAAAACTAACATACAGAAACATAGTGACATACTTATTCAATTCAAAGCAGAGGAGCACAGGTGATCTAATAAAAACTAACATACAGAAACATAGTGACATACTTATTAAATTCAAAGCAGAGAGCACAGGTGATCTAATAAAAACTAACATACAGAAACATAGTGACATATTTGTTAAATTCAATGCAGAGAGCACATGTGATCTAATAAAAACTAACATACAGAAACATAGTGACATATTTATTAAAATCAAAGCAGAGGAGCACAGGTGATCTAATAAAAACTAACATACAGAAACATAGTGACATACTTATTAAAATCAAAGCAGAGGAGCACAGGTGATCTAATAAAAACAAACATACAGAAACATAGTGACATATTTATTAAAATCAAAGCAGAGGAGCACAGGTGATCTAATAAAAACTAACATACAGAAACATAGTGACATATTTATTAAATTCAAAGCAGAGAGCACAGGTGATCTAATAAAAACTAACATACAGAAACATAGTGACATATTTATTAAATTCAAAGCAGAGGAGCACAGGTGATCTAATAAAAACTAACATACAGAAACATAGTGACATATTTATTAAATTCAAAGCAGAGAGCACAGGTGATCTAATAAAAACTAACATACAGAAACATAGTGACATACTTATTAAATTCAAAGCAGAGAGCACAGGTGATCTAATAAAAACTATGTCAAGAATAGATTTAATTCATAAATGTTTCCAGTGACTAAATTTTTGTGAGAGAGCAGTGAGTAATTTTTACAAACGTAATTATTGTGCTAGCCAGCATAACTTGGTCTCGTAAACAATTTGTTTTGAACAGTTTTTCTTTATAATAGATAGACAGAAGGTGTGGGGAAGGATAGACGGAAAGCGTAGGTGTGCATGACTGAGCACTTGTTATATCTCGTGTTTTGAACTAGGTTTAGTAGAGAGGGAAGGGGTGAGTAGGAATTAAATGTTGTTGAGACGTCGGTTGACGTACAGAAAATCCATGATCCAGAGTAAAAGCTCGGGGTTTTGAACATGTTAAGAATTTATTGCTATAAAATTACATTTTATTGTCTTGAATGATTGGACCTTTGATGTCGACCCAAGGTCGTTGTGTAGGGCTATTACTTAAAATAACTCAGTTCGGCAGCTGAGCTAGAAGTGGTTGCATCAATCACAATCCAGGAATTAGACGGTAAGCTGCAGATGCAGTCCAGTATTTAAGGCCATACAGAACTTAGTTCTGGGCCATATGTAGACAATCCATTTACGAGGTGGACGGCGAGCTCTCAGCCAGATGAGAAGCCATAGAGACGCAGCGATTGAGCTGATATGTACAGTGATGGAGCATTGTCAGAAATCTACGCTCCTGAGCCCAAGCCTACTTGTTTGAGCATTAAACCCACAGCGCTAATATCAACAGCCCTCAAATTGTGAGGGCCGAATGGTGAGCTAAAGATTTTAATTCCATGCTGAATTTACAGCCAGCTACACATGTAGACTGTTGACCAGTACTGCCAGACCACATTCATTTCCCGCGACCACGTGTGAACTACACCAGAGCGCTCCTGGCAGAGACGCTATATAAATATGTTTTAGTATGAAGAGAGCTAGAACTTTAAACCTTACAGGATCCGTCGCCCTCGGGCGCGGATTCTTTTGAATGTAAATTTATTATGACTTAGATAACTTCATATTACATTGCCTTAAGTACTTCATAGTTGCTCCTCAGCTTAGTTGAGCATTTTCAGTTGCTATTGTATTCGTTATCTATTGTATATTTTATCTTTGAATTTGTTAGATATATAAACTTTGCAGTCTGTTACTCAAATTGATTTATTTAGTTTTTAGAGTGAAAGTTGTTTATTTGTTGTTTTTTTTTTGTGCTCGTGTGATTGGGAAGCGGACCTCTTGATCTATATTCCCCAAAATCCCGATCCGCGACAAAACTAACATACAGAAACATAGTGACATACTTATTAAATTCAAAGCAGACAGCACAGGTGATCTAATAAAAACTAACATACAGAAACAGTGACATACTTATTAAATTCAAAGCAGAGAGCACAGGTGATCTAATAAAAACTAACATACAGAAACATAGTGACATACTTATTAAATTGAAAGCAGAGAGCACAGGTGATCTAATAAAAACTAACATACAGAAACAGTGACATACTTATTAAATTCAAAGCAGAGAGCACAGGTGATCTAATAAAAACTAACATACAGAAACATAGTGACATACTTATTAAATTCAAAGCAGAGAGCACAGGTGATCTAATGAAAACTAACATACAGAAACATAGTGACATACTTATTAAAATCAAAGCAGAGGAGCACAGGTGATCTAATAAAAACTAACATACAGAAACATAGTGACATACTTTTTAAAATCAAAGCAAAGGAGCACAGGTGATCTAATAAAAACTAACATACAGACACATAGTGACATACTTATTAAAATCAAAGCAGAGGAGCACAGGTGATCTAATAAAAACTAACATAAAGAAACATAGTGACATACTTTTTAAAATCAAAGCAGAGAGCACAGGTGATCTAATAAAAATTAACATACAGAAACACATTGACATATTTATTAAATTCAAAGCAGAGGAGCACAGGTGATCTAATAAAAACTAACATACAGAAACACAGTGACATATTGATTAAATTCAAAGCAGAGAGCACAGGTGATCTATTAAAAACAAACATACAGAAACATAATGACATATTTATTAAATTCAAAGCAGAGAGCACAGGTGATATAATAAAAACTAACATACAGAAACATAGTGACATATTTATTAAATTCAAAGCAGAGGAGCACAGGTGATCTAATAAAAACTAACATACAGAAACATAGTGACATATTTATTAAATTCAAAGCAGAGAGCACAGGTGATCTAATAAAAACTAACATACAGAAACATAGTGACATACTTATTCAATTCAAAGCAGAGGAGCACAGGTGATGTAATAAAAACTAACATACAGAAACATAGTGACATACTTATTAAATTCAAAGCAGAGAGCACAGGTGATCTAATAAAAACTAACATACAGAAACATAGTGACATATTTGTTAAATTCAATGCAGAGAGCACATGTGATCTAATAAAAACTAACATACAGAAACATAGTGACATATTTATTAAAATCAAAGCAGAGGAGCACAGGTGATCTAATAAAAACTAACATACAGAAACATAGTGACATACTTATTAAAATCAAAGCAGAGGAGCACAGGTGATCTAATAAAAACAAACATACAGAAACATAGTGACATATTTATTAAAATCAAAGCAGAGGAGCACAGGTGATCTAATAAAAACTAACATACAGAAACATAGTGACATATTTATTAAATTCAAAGCAGAGAGCACAGGTGATCTAATAAAAACTAACATACAGAAACATAGTGACATATTTATTAAATTCAAAGCAGAGGAGCACAGGTGATCTAATAAAAACTAACATACAGAAACATAGTGACATATTTATTAAATTCAAAGCAGAGAGCACAGGTGATCTAATAAAAACTAACATACAGAAACATAGTGACATACTTATTAAATTCAAAGCAGAGAGCACAGGTGATCTAATAAAAACTATGTCAAGAATAGATTTAATTCATAAATGTTTCCAGTGACTAAATTTTTGTGAGAGAGCAGTGAGTAATTTTTACAAACGTAATTATTGTGCTAGCCAGCATAACTTGGTCTCGTAAACAATTTGTTTTGAACAGTTTTTCTTTATAATAGATAGACAGAAGGTGTGGGGAAGGATAGACGGAAAGCGTAGGTGTGCATGACTGAGCACTTGTTATATCTCGTGTTTTGAACTAGGTTTAGTAGAGAGGGAAGGGGTGAGTAGGAATTAAATGTTGTTGAGACGTCGGTTGACGTACAGAAAATCCATGATCCAGAGTAAAAGCTCGGGGTTTTGAACATGTTAAGAATTTATTGCTATAAAATTACATTTTATTGTCTTGAATGATTGGACCTTTGATGTCGACCCAAGGTCGTTGTGTAGGGCTATTACTTAAAATAACTCAGTTCGGCAGCTGAGCTAGAAGTGGTTGCATCAATCACAATCCAGGAATTAGACGGTAAGCTGCAGATGCAGTCCAGTATTTAAGGCCATACAGAACTTAGTTCTGGGCCATATGTAGACAATCCATTTACGAGGTGGACGGCGAGCTCTCAGCCAGATGAGAAGCCATAGAGACGCAGCGATTGAGCTGATATGTACAGTGATGGAGCATTGTCAGAAATCTACGCTCCTGAGCCCAAGCCTACTTGTTTGAGCATTAAACCCACAGCGCTAATATCAACAGCCCTCAAATTGTGAGGGCCGAATGGTGAGCTAAAGATTTTAATTCCATGCTGAATTTACAGCCAGCTACACATGTAGACTGTTGACCAGTACTGCCAGACCACATTCATTTCCCGCGACCACGTGTGAACTACACCAGAGCGCTCCTGGCAGAGACGCTATATAAATATGTTTTAGTATGAAGAGAGCTAGAACTTTAAACCTTACAGGATCCGTCGCCCTCGGGCGCGGATTCTTTTGAATGTAAATTTATTATGACTTAGATAACTTCATATTACATTGCCTTAAGTACTTCATAGTTGCTCCTCAGCTTAGTTGAGCATTTTCAGTTGCTATTGTATTCGTTATCTATTGTATATTTTATCTTTGAATTTGTTAGATATATAAACTTTGCAGTCTGTTACTCAAATTGATTTATTTAGTTTTTAGAGTGAAAGTTGTTTATTTGTTGTTTTTTTTTTTGTGCTCGTGTGATTGGGAAGCGGACCTCTTGATCTATATTCCCCAAAATCCCGATCCGCGACAAAACTAACATACAGAAACATAGTGACATACTTATTAAATTCAAAGCAGACAGCACAGGTGATCTAATAAAAACTAACATACAGAAACAGTGACATACTTATTAAATTCAAAGCAGAGAGCACAGGTGATCTAATAAAAACTAACATACAGAAACATAGTGACATACTTATTAAATTGAAAGCAGAGAGCACAGGTGATCTAATAAAAACTAACATACAGAAACAGTGACATACTTATTAAATTCAAAGCAGAGAGCACAGGTGATCTAATAAAAACTAACATACAGAAACATAGTGACATACTTATTAAATTCAAAGCAGAGAGCACAGGTGATCTAATGAAAACTAACATACAGAAACATAGTGACATACTTATTAAAATCAAAGCAGAGGAGCACAGGTGATCTAATAAAAACTAACATACAGAAACATCGTGACATACTTTTTAAAATCAAAGCAGAGAGCACAGGTGATCTAAATAAAAACTAACATACAGAAACATAGTGACATATTTATTAAATTCAAAGCAGAGGAGCACAGATGATCTAACAAAAACTAACATACAGAAACACAGTGACATATTTATTAAATTCAAAGCAGAGAGCACAGGTGATCTATTAAAAACAAACATACAGAAACATAGTGACATATTTATTAAATTCAAAGCAGAGAAGCACAGGTGATCTAATAAAAAGTAACATACAGAAACATAGTGACATATTTATTAAATTCAAAGCAGAGGAGCACAGGTGATCTAATAAAAACTAACATACAGAAACATAGTGACATATTTATTAAATTCAAAGCAGAGAGCACAGGTGATCTAATAAAAACTAACATACAGAAACATAGTGACATACTTATTAAATTCAAAGCAGAGAGCACAGGTGATCTAATAAAAACTATGTCAAGAATAGATTTAATTCATAAATGTTTCCAGTGACTAAATTTTTGTGAGAGAGCAGTGAGTAATTTTTACAAACGTAATTATTGTGCTAGCCAGCATAACTTGGTCTCGTAAACAATTTGTTTTGAACAGTTTTTCTTTATAATAGATAGACAGAAGGTGTGGGGAAGGATAGACGGAAAGCGTAGGTGTGCATGACTGAGCACTTGTTATATCTCGTGTTTTGAACTAGGTTTAGTAGAGAGGGAAGGGGTGAGTAGGAATTAAATGTTGTTGAGACGTCGGTTGACGTACAGAAAATCCATGATCCAGAGTAAAAGCTCGGGGTTTTGAACATGTTAAGAATTTATTGCTATAAAATTACATTTTATTGTCTTGAATGATTGGACCTTTGATGTCGACCCAAGGTCGTTGTGTAGGGCTATTACTTAAAATAACTCAGTTCGGCAGCTGAGCTAGAAGTGGTTGCATCAATCACAATCCAGGAATTAGACGGTAAGCTGCAGATGCAGTCCAGTATTTAAGGCCATACAGAACTTAGTTCTGGGCCATATGTAGACAATCCATTTACGAGGTGGACGGCGAGCTCTCAGCCAGATGAGAAGCCATAGAGACGCAGCGATTGAGCTGATATGTACAGTGATGGAGCATTGTCAGAAATCTACGCTCCTGAGCCCAAGCCTACTTGTTTGAGCATTAAACCCACAGCGCTAATATCAACAGCCCTCAAATTGTGAGGGCCGAATGGTGAGCTAAAGATTTTAATTCCATGCTGAATTTACAGCCAGCTACACATGTAGACTGTTGACCAGTACTGCCAGACCACATTCATTTCCCGCGACCACGTGTGAACTACACCAGAGCGCTCCTGGCAGAGACGCTATATAAATATGTTTTAGTATGAAGAGAGCTAGAACTTTAAACCTTACAGGATCCGTCGCCCTCGGGCGCGGATTCTTTTGAATGTAAATTTATTATGACTTAGATAACTTCATATTACATTGCCTTAAGTACTTCATAGTTGCTCCTCAGCTTAGTTGAGCATTTTCAGTTGCTATTGTATTCGTTATCTATTGTATATTTTATCTTTGAATTTGTTAGATATATAAACTTTGCAGTCTGTTACTCAAATTGATTTATTTAGTTTTTAGAGTGAAAGTTGTTTATTTGTTGTTTTTTTTTTGTGCTCGTGTGATTGGGAAGCGGACCTCTTGATCTATATTCCCCAAAATCCCGATCCGCGACAAAACTAACATACAGAAACATAGTGACATACTTATTAAATTCAAAGCAGACAGCACAGGTGATCTAATAAAAACTAACATACAGAAACAGTGACATACTTATTAAATTCAAAGCAGAGAGCACAGGTGATCTAATAAAAACTAACATACAGAAACATAGTGACATACTTATTAAATTGAAAGCAGAGAGCACAGGTGATCTAATAAAAACTAACATACAGAAACAGTGACATACTTATTAAATTCAAAGCAAAGGAGCACAGGTGATCTAATAAAAACTAACATACAGAAACATAGTGACATATTTATTAAATTCAAAGCAGAGAAGCACAGGTGATCTAATAAAAAGTAACATACAGAAACATAGTGACATATTTATTAAATTCAAAGCAGAGGAGCACAGGTGATCTAATAAAAACTAACATACAGAAACATAGTGACATATTTATTAAATTCAAAGCAGAGAGCACAGGTGATCTAATAAAAACTAACATACAGAAACATAGTGACATACTTATTAAATTCAAAGCAGAGAGCACAGGTGATCTAATAAAAACTATGTCAAGAATAGATTTAATTCATAAATGTTTCCAGTGACTAAATTTTTGTGAGAGAGCAGTGAGTAATTTTTACAAACGTAATTATTGTGCTAGCCAGCATAACTTGGTCTCGTAAACAATTTGTTTTGAACAGTTTTTCTTTATAATAGATAGACAGAAGGTGTGGGGAAGGATAGACGGAAAGCGTAGGTGTGCATGACTGAGCACTTGTTATATCTCGTGTTTTGAACTAGGTTTAGTAGAGAGGGAAGGGGTGAGTAGGAATTAAATGTTGTTGAGACGTCGGTTGACGTACAGAAAATCCATGATCCAGAGTAAAAGCTCGGGGTTTTGAACATGTTAAGAATTTATTGCTATAAAATTACATTTTATTGTCTTGAATGATTGGACCTTTGATGTCGACCCAAGGTCGTTGTGTAGGGCTATTACTTAAAATAACTCAGTTCGGCAGCTGAGCTAGAAGTGGTTGCATCAATCACAATCCAGGAATTAGACGGTAAGCTGCAGATGCAGTCCAGTATTTAAGGCCATACAGAACTTAGTTCTGGGCCATATGTAGACAATCCATTTACGAGGTGGACGGCGAGCTCTCAGCCAGATGAGAAGCCATAGAGACGCAGCGATTGAGCTGATATGTACAGTGATGGAGCATTGTCAGAAATCTACGCTCCTGAGCCCAAGCCTACTTGTTTGAGCATTAAACCCACAGCGCTAATATCAACAGCCCTCAAATTGTGAGGGCCGAATGGTGAGCTAAAGATTTTAATTCCATGCTGAATTTACAGCCAGCTACACATGTAGACTGTTGACCAGTACTGCCAGACCACATTCATTTCCCGCGACCACGTGTGAACTACACCAGAGCGCTCCTGGCAGAGACGCTATATAAATATGTTTTAGTATGAAGAGAGCTAGAACTTTAAACCTTACAGGATCCGTCGCCCTCGGGCGCGGATTCTTTTGAATGTAAATTTATTATGACTTAGATAACTTCATATTACATTGCCTTAAGTACTTCATAGTTGCTCCTCAGCTTAGTTGAGCATTTTCAGTTGCTATTGTATTCGTTATCTATTGTATATTTTATCTTTGAATTTGTTAGATATATAAACTTTGCAGTCTGTTACTCAAATTGATTTATTTAGTTTTTAGAGTGAAAGTTGTTTATTTGTTGTTTTTTTTTTGTGCTCGTGTGATTGGGAAGCGGACCTCTTGATCTATATTCCCCAAAATCCCGATCCGCGACAAAACTAACATACAGAAACATAGTGACATACTTATTAAATTCAAAGCAGACAGCACAGGTGATCTAATAAAAACTAACATACAGAAACAGTGACATACTTATTAAATTCAAAGCAGAGAGCACAGGTGATCTAATAAAAACTAACATACAGAAACATAGTGACATACTTATTAAATTGAAAGCAGAGAGCACAGGTGATCTAATAAAAACTAACATACAGAAACAGTGACATACTTATTAAATTCAAAGCAGAGAGCACAGGTGATCTAATAAAAACTAACATACAGAAACATAGTGACATACTTATTAAATTCAAAGCAGAGAGCACAGGTGATCTAATGAAAACTAACATACAGAAACATAGTGACATACTTATTAAAATCAAAGCAGAGGAGCACAGGTGATCTAATAAAAACTAACATACAGAAACATCGTGACATACTTTTTAAAATCAAAGCAGAGAGCACAGGTGATCTAAATAAAAACTAACATACAGAAACATAGTGACATATTTATTAAATTCAAAGCAGAGGAGCACAGGTGATCTAATAAAAACTAACATACAGAAACATAGTGACATATTTATTAAATTCAAAGCAGAGAGCACAGGTGATCTAATAAAAACTAACATACAGAAACATAGTGACATATTTATTAAATTCAAAGCAGAGGAGCACAGGTGATCTAATAAAAACTAACATACAGAAACATAGTGACATATTTATTAAATTCAAAGCAGAGAGCACAGGTGATCTAATAAAAACTAACATACAGAAACATAGTGACATACTTATTAAATTCAAAGCAGAGAGCACAGGTGATCTAATAAAAACTATGTCAAGAATAGATTTAATTCATAAATGTTTCCAGTGACTAAATTTTTGTGAGAGAGCAGTGAGTAATTTTTACAAACGTAATTATTGTGCTAGCCAGCATAACTTGGTCTCGTAAACAATTTGTTTTGAACAGTTTTTCTTTATAATAGATAGACAGAAGGTGTGGGGAAGGATAGACGGAAAGCGTAGGTGTGCATGACTGAGCACTTGTTATATCTCGTGTTTTGAACTAGGTTTAGTAGAGAGGGAAGGGGTGAGTAGGAATTAAATGTTGTTGAGACGTCGGTTGACGTACAGAAAATCCATGATCCAGAGTAAAAGCTCGGGGTTTTGAACATGTTAAGAATTTATTGCTATAAAATTACATTTTATTGTCTTGAATGATTGGACCTTTGATGTCGACCCAAGGTCGTTGTGTAGGGCTATTACTTAAAATAACTCAGTTCGGCAGCTGAGCTAGAAGTGGTTGCATCAATCACAATCCAGGAATTAGACGGTAAGCTGCAGATGCAGTCCAGTATTTAAGGCCATACAGAACTTAGTTCTGGGCCATATGTAGACAATCCATTTACGAGGTGGACGGCGAGCTCTCAGCCAGATGAGAAGCCATAGAGACGCAGCGATTGAGCTGATATGTACAGTGATGGAGCATTGTCAGAAATCTACGCTCCTGAGCCCAAGCCTACTTGTTTGAGCATTAAACCCACAGCGCTAATATCAACAGCCCTCAAATTGTGAGGGCCGAATGGTGAGCTAAAGATTTTAATTCCATGCTGAATTTACAGCCAGCTACACATGTAGACTGTTGACCAGTACTGCCAGACCACATTCATTTCCCGCGACCACGTGTGAACTACACCAGAGCGCTCCTGGCAGAGACGCTATATAAATATGTTTTAGTATGAAGAGAGCTGGAACTTTAAACCTTACAGGATCCGTCGCCCTCGGGCGCGGATTCTTTTGAATGTAAATTTATTATGACTTAGATAACTTCATATTACATTGCCTTAAGTACTTCATAGTTGCTCCTCAGCTTAGTTGAGCATTTTCAGTTGCTATTGTATTCGTTATCTATTGTATATTTTATCTTTGAATTTGTTAGATATATAAACTTTGCAGTCTGTTACTCAAATTGATTTATTTAGTTTTTAGAGTGAAAGTTGTTTATTTGTTGTTTTTTTTTTTGTGCTCGTGTGATTGGGAAGCGGACCTCTTGATCTATATTCCCCAAAATCCCGATCCGCGACAAAACTAACATACAGAAACATAGTGACATACTTATTAAATTCAAAGCAGACAGCACAGGTGATCTAATAAAAACTAACATACAGAAACAGTGACATACTTATTAAATTCAAAGCAGAGAGCACAGGTGATCTAATAAAAACTAACATACAGAAACATAGTGACATACTTATTAAATTGAAAGCAGAGAGCACAGGTGATCTAATAAAAACTAACATACAGAAACAGTGACATACTTATTAAATTCAAAGCAGAGAGCACAGGTGATCTAATAAAAACTAACATACAGAAACATAGTGACATACTTATTAAATTCAAAGCAGAGAGCACAGGTGATCTAATGAAAACTAACATACAGAAACATAGTGACATACTTATTAAAATCAAAGCAGAGGAGCACAGGTGATCTAATAAAAACTAACATACAGAAACATCGTGACATACTTTTTAAAATCAAAGCAGAGAGCACAGGTGATCTAAATAAAAACTAACATACAGAAACATAGTGACATATTTATTAAATTCAAAGCAGAGGAGCACAGATGATCTAACAAAAACTAACATACAGAAACACAGTGACATATTTATTAAATTCAAAGCAGAGAGCACAGGTGATCTATTAAAAACAAACATACAGAAACATAGTGACATATTTATTAAATTCAAAGCAAAGGAGCACAGGTGATCTAATAAAAACTAACATACAGAAACATAGTGACATATTTATTAAATTCAAAGCAGAGAAGCACAGGTGATCTAATAAAAAGTAACATACAGAAACATAGTGACATATTTATTAAATTCAAAGCAGAGGAGCACAGGTGATCTAATAAAAACTAACATACAGAAACATAGTGACATATTTATTAAATTCAAAGCAGAGAGCACAGGTGATCTAATAAAAACTAACATACAGAAACATAGTGACATACTTATTAAATTGAAAGCAGAGAGCACAGGTGATCTAATAAAAACTATGTCAAGAATAGATTTAATTCATAAATGTTTCCAGTGACTAAATTTTTGTGAGAGAGCAGTGAGTAATTTTTACAAACGTAATTATTGTGCTAGCCAGCATAACTTGGTCTCGTAAACAATTTGTTTTGAACAGTTTTTCTTTATAATAGATAGACAGAAGGTGTGGGGAAGGATAGACGGAAAGCGTAGGTGTGCATGACTGAGCACTTGTTATATCTCGTGTTTTGAACTAGGTTTAGTAGAGAGGGAAGGGGTGAGTAGGAATTAAATGTTGTTGAGACGTCGGTTGACGTACAGAAAATCCATGATCCAGAGTAAAAGCTCGGGGTTTTGAACATGTTAAGAATTTATTGCTATAAAATTACATTTTATTGTCTTGAATGATTGGACCTTTGATGTCGACCCAAGGTCGTTGTGTAGGGCTATTACTTAAAATAACTCAGTTCGGCAGCTGAGCTAGAAGTGGTTGCATCAATCACAATCCAGGAATTAGACGGTAAGCTGCAGATGCAGTCCAGTATTTAAGGCCATACAGAACTTAGTTCTGGGCCATATGTAGACAATCCATTTACGAGGTGGACGGCGAGCTCTCAGCCAGATGAGAAGCCATAGAGACGCAGCGATTGAGCTGATATGTACAGTGATGGAGCATTGTCAGAAATCTACGCTCCTGAGCCCAAGCCTACTTGTTTGAGCATTAAACCCACAGCGCTAATATCAACAGCCCTCAAATTGTGAGGGCCGAATGGTGAGCTAAAGATTTTAATTCCATGCTGAATTTACAGCCAGCTACACATGTAGACTGTTGACCAGTACTGCCAGACCACATTCATTTCCCGCGACCACGTGTGAACTACACCAGAGCGCTCCTGGCAGAGACGCTATATAAATATGTTTTAGTATGAAGAGAGCTAGAACTTTAAACCTTACAGGATCCGTCGCCCTCGGGCGCGGATTCTTTTGAATGTAAATTTATTATGACTTAGATAACTTCATATTACATTGCCTTAAGTACTTCATAGTTGCTCCTCAGCTTAGTTGAGCATTTTCAGTTGCTATTGTATTCGTTATCTATTGTATATTTTATCTTTGAATTTGTTAGATATATAAACTTTGCAGTCTGTTACTCAAATTGATTTATTTAGTTTTTAGAGTGAAAGTTGTTTATTTGTTGTTTTTTTTTTGTGCTCGTGTGATTGGGAAGCGGACCTCTTGATCTATATTCCCCAAAATCCCGATCCGCGACAAAACTAACATACAGAAACATAGTGACATACTTATTAAATTCAAAGCAGACAGCACAGGTGATCTAATAAAAACTAACATACAGAAACAGTGACATACTTATTAAATTCAAAGCAGAGAGCACAGGTGATCTAATAAAAACTAACATACAGAAACATAGTGACATACTTATTAAATTGAAAGCAGAGAGCACAGGTGATCTAATAAAAACTAACATACAGAAACAGTGACATACTTATTAAATTCAAAGCAGAGAGCACAGGTGATCTAATAAAAACTAACATACAGAAACATAGTGACATACTTATTAAATTCAAAGCAGAGAGCACAGGTGATCTAATGAAAACTAACATACAGAAACATAGTGACATACTTATTAAAATCAAAGCAGAGGAGCACAGGTGATCTAATAAAAACTAACATACAGAAACATCGTGACATACTTTTTAAAATCAAAGCAGAGAGCACAGGTGATCTAAATAAAAACTAACATACAGAAACATAGTGACATATTTATTAAATTCAAAGCAGAGGAGCACAGGTGATCTAATAAAAACTAACATACAGAAACATAGTGACATATTTATTAAATTCAAAGCAGAGAAGCACAGGTGATCTAATAAAAAGTAACATACAGAAACATAGTGACATATTTATTAAATTCAAAGCAGAGGAGCACAGGTGATCTAATAAAAACTAACATACAGAAACCCAGTGACATATTTATTAAATTCAAAGCAGAGGAGCACAGGTGATCTAATAAAAACTAACATACAGAAACATAGTGACATATTTATTAAATTCAAAGCAGAGAAGCACAGGTGATCTAATAAAAACAAACATACAGAAACATAGTGACATATTTATTAAATTCAAAGCAAAGGAGCACAGGTGATCTAATAAAAACTAACATACAGAAACATAGTGACATATTTATTAAATTCAAAGCAGAGGAGCACAGGTGATCTAATAAAAACTAACATACAGAAACATAGTGACATACTTATTAAAATCAAAGCAGCAGAGCACAGGTGATCTAATAAAAACTAACATAAAGAAACATAGTGACACACTTATTAAATTCAAAGCAGAGGAGCACAGGTGATCTAATAAAAACTAACATACAGAAACATAGTGACATACTTATTAAAATCAAAGCAGCAGAGCACAGGTGATCTAATAAAAACTAACATACAGAAACACAGTGACCTATTTATTAAATTCAAAGCAGAGAGCACAGGTGATCTATTAAAAACTAACATACAGAAACTTAGTGACATATTTATTAAATTCAAAGCAAAGGAGCACAGGTGATCTAATAAAAACTAACATACAGAAACACAGTGACATATTTATTAAAATCAAAGCAGAGGAGCACAGGTGATCTAATAAAAACAAACATACAGAAACATAGTGACATATTTATTAAATTCAAAGCAGAGGAGCACAGGTGATCTAATAAAAACAAACGTATAGAAACATAGTGACATATTTATTAAATTCAAAGCAGAGAAGCACAGGTGATCTAATAAAAAGTAACATACAGAAACACAGTGACATATTTATTAAATTCAAAGCAGAGGAGCACAGGTGATCTAATAAAAACAAACGTACAGAAACATAGTGACATATTGATTAAATTCAAAGCAGAGAAGCACAGGTGATCTAATAAAAAGTAACATACAGAAACATAGTGACATATTTGTTAAATTCAAAGCAGAGGAGCACAGGTGATCTAATAAAAACTAACATACAGAAACCCAGTGACATATTTATTAAATTCAAAGCAGAGGAGCACAGGTGATCTAATAAAAACTAACATACAGAAACATAGTGACATATTTATTAAATTCAAAGCAGAGAGCACAGGTGATCTAATAAAAACTAACATACAGAAACATAGTGACACACTTATTAAAATTAAAGCAGAGGAGCACAGGTGATCTAATAAAAACAAACATACAGAAACATAGTGACATATTTATTAAATTCAAAGCAGAGGAGCACAGGTGAGCTAATAAAAACAAACATACAGAAACATAGTGACATATTTATTAAATTCAAAGCAGAGGAGCACAGGTGATCTAATAAAAACAAACGTACAGAAACATAGTGACATGTTTATTAAATTCAAAGCAGAGAAGCACAGGTGATCTAATAAAAAGCAACATACAGAAACACAGTGACATATTTATTAAAATCAAATCAGAGGAGCACAGGTGATCTAATAAAAACTAACATACAGAAACATAGTGACATATTTATTAAATTCAAAGCAGAGAAGCACAAGTGATCTAATAAAAAGTAACATACAGAAACACAGTGACATATTTATTAAATTCAAAGATGAGGAGCACAGGTGATCTAATAAAAACTAACATACAGAATCCCAGTGACATATTTATTAAATTCAAAGCAGAGGAGCACAGGTGATCTAATAAAAACTAACATACAGAAACATAGTGAAATATTTATTAAATTCAAAGCAGAGAGCACTGATGATCTAATAAAAACTAACATACAGAAACATAGTGACACACTTATTAAAATCAAAGCAGAGGAGCACAGGTGATCTAATAAAAACTAACATACAGAAACATAGTGACATATTTATTAAATTCAAAGCAGAGGAGCACAGGTGATCTAATAAAAACTAACATACAGAAACATAGTGACATATTTATTAAATTCAAAGCAGAGGAGCACAGGTGATCTAATAAAAACAAACATACAGAAACATAGTGACATATTTATTAAATTCAAAGCAGAGGAGCACAGGTGATCTAATAAAAACAAACGTACAGAAACATAGTGACATATTTATTAAATTGAAAGCAGAGAAGCACAGGTGATCTAATAAAAAGTAACATACAGAAACACAGTGACATATTTATTAAATTCAAAGCAGAGGAGCACAGGTGATCTAATAAAAACAAACGTACAGAAACATAGTGACATATTGATTAAATTCAAAGCAGAGAAGCACAGGTGATCTAATAAAAAGTAACATACAGAAACATAGTGACATATTTATTAAATTCAAAGCAGAGGAGCACAGGTGATCTAATAAAAACTAACATACAGAAACCCAGTGACATATTTATTAAATTCAAAGCAGAGGAGCACAGGTGATCTAATAAAAACTAACATACAGAAACATAGTGACATATTTATTAAATTCAAAGCAGAGAGCACAGGTGATCTAATAAAAACTAACATACAGAAACATAGTGACACACTTATTAAAATCAAAGCAGAGGAGCACAGGTGATCTAATAAAAACTAACATACAGAAACATAGTGACATATTTATTAAATTGAAAGCAGAGGAGTACAGGTGATCTAATAAAAACTAACATACAGAAACATAGTGACATACTTATTAAATTCAAAGCAGAGGAGTACAGGTGATCTAATAAAAACTAACATACAGAAACATAGTGACATACTTATTAAATTCAAAGCAGACAGCACAGGTGATCTAATAAAAACTAACATACAGAAACAGTGACATACTTATTAAATTCAAAGCAGAGAGCACAGGTGATCTAATAAAAACTAACATACAGAAACATAGTGACATACTTATTAAATTGAAAGCAGAGAGCACAGGTGATCTAATAAAAACTAACATACAGAAACAGTGACATACTTATTAAATTCAAAGCAAAGGAGCACAGGTGATCTAATAAAAACTAACATACAGAAACATAGTGACATATTTATTAAATTCAAAGCAGAGAAGCACAGGTGATCTAATAAAAAGTAACATACAGAAACATAGTGACATATTTATTAAATTCAAAGCAGAGGAGCACAGGTGATCTAATAAAAACTAACATACAGAAACATAGTGACATATTTATTAAATTCAAAGCAGAGAGCACAGGTGATCTAATAAAAACTAACATACAGAAACATAGTGACATACTTATTAAATTCAAAGCAGAGAGCACAGGTGATCTAATAAAAACTATGTCAAGAATAGATTTAATTCATAAATGTTTCCAGTGACTAAATTTTTGTGAGAGAGCAGTGAGTAATTTTTACAAACGTAATTATTGTGCTAGCCAGCATAACTTGGTCTCGTAAACAATTTGTTTTGAACAGTTTTTCTTTATAATAGATAGACAGAAGGTGTGGGGAAGGATAGACGGAAAGCGTAGGTGTGCATGACTGAGCACTTGTTATATCTCGTGTTTTGAACTAGGTTTAGTAGAGAGGGAAGGGGTGAGTAGGAATTAAATGTTGTTGAGACGTCGGTTGACGTACAGAAAATCCATGATCCAGAGTAAAAGCTCGGGGTTTTGAACATGTTAAGAATTTATTGCTATAAAATTACATTTTATTGTCTTGAATGATTGGACCTTTGATGTCGACCCAAGGTCGTTGTGTAGGGCTATTACTTAAAATAACTCAGTTCGGCAGCTGAGCTAGAAGTGGTTGCATCAATCACAATCCAGGAATTAGACGGTAAGCTGCAGATGCAGTCCAGTATTTAAGGCCATACAGAACTTAGTTCTGGGCCATATGTAGACAATCCATTTACGAGGTGGACGGCGAGCTCTCAGCCAGATGAGAAGCCATAGAGACGCAGCGATTGAGCTGATATGTACAGTGATGGAGCATTGTCAGAAATCTACGCTCCTGAGCCCAAGCCTACTTGTTTGAGCATTAAACCCACAGCGCTAATATCAACAGCCCTCAAATTGTGAGGGCCGAATGGTGAGCTAAAGATTTTAATTCCATGCTGAATTTACAGCCAGCTACACATGTAGACTGTTGACCAGTACTGCCAGACCACATTCATTTCCCGCGACCACGTGTGAACTACACCAGAGCGCTCCTGGCAGAGACGCTATATAAATATGTTTTAGTATGAAGAGAGCTAGAACTTTAAACCTTACAGGATCCGTCGCCCTCGGGCGCGGATTCTTTTGAATGTAAATTTATTATGACTTAGATAACTTCATATTACATTGCCTTAAGTACTTCATAGTTGCTCCTCAGCTTAGTTGAGCATTTTCAGTTGCTATTGTATTCGTTATCTATTGTATATTTTATCTTTGAATTTGTTAGATATATAAACTTTGCAGTCTGTTACTCAAATTGATTTATTTAGTTTTTAGAGTGAAAGTTGTTTATTTGTTGTTTTTTTTTTGTGCTCGTGTGATTGGGAAGCGGACCTCTTGATCTATATTCCCCAAAATCCCGATCCGCGACAAAACTAACATACAGAAACATAGTGACATACTTATTAAATTCAAAGCAGACAGCACAGGTGATCTAATAAAAACTAACATACAGAAACAGTGACATACTTATTAAATTCAAAGCAGAGAGCACAGGTGATCTAATAAAAACTAACATACAGAAACATAGTGACATACTTATTAAATTGAAAGCAGAGAGCACAGGTGATCTAATAAAAACTAACATACAGAAACAGTGACATACTTATTAAATTCAAAGCAGAGAGCACAGGTGATCTAATAAAAACTAACATACAGAAACATAGTGACATACTTATTAAATTCAAAGCAGAGAGCACAGGTGATCTAATGAAAACTAACATACAGAAACATAGTGACATACTTATTAAAATCAAAGCAGAGGAGCACAGGTGATCTAATAAAAACTAACATACAGAAACATCGTGACATACTTTTTAAAATCAAAGCAGAGAGCACAGGTGATCTAAATAAAAACTAACATACAGAAACATAGTGACATATTTATTAAATTCAAAGCAGAGGAGCACAGGTGATCTAATAAAAACTAACATACAGAAACATAGTGACATATTTATTAAATTCAAAGCAGAGAAGCACAGGTGATCTAATAAAAAGTAACATACAGAAACATAGTGACATATTTATTAAATTCAAAGCAGAGGAGCACAGGTGATCTAATAAAAACTAACATACAGAAACATAGTGACATATTTATTAAATTCAAAGCAGAGGAGCACAGGTGATCTAATAAAAACTAACATACAGAAACATAGTGACATATTTATTAAATTCAAAGCAGAGAAGCACAGGTGATCTAATAAAAACAAACATACAGAAACATAGTGACATATTTATTAAATTCAAAGCAAAGGAGCACAGGTGATCTAATAAAAACTAACATACAGAAACATAGTGACATATTTATTAAATTCAAAGCAGAGGAGCACAGGTGATCTAATAAAAACTAACATACAGAAACATAGTGACATACTTATTAAAATCAAAGCAGCAGAGCACAGGTGATCTAATAAAAACTAACATAAAGAAACATAGTGACACACTTATTAAATTCAAAGCAGAGGAGCACAGGTGATCTAATAAAAACTAACATACAGAAACATAGTGACATACTTATTAAAATCAAAGCAGCAGAGCACAGGTGATCTAATAAAAACTAACATACAGAAACACAGTGACCTATTTATTAAATTCAAAGCAGAGAGCACAGGTGATCTATTAAAAACTAACATACAGAAACTTAGTGACATATTTATTAAATTCAAAGCAAAGGAGCACAGGTGATCTAATAAAAACTAACATACAGAAACACAGTGACATATTTATTAAAATCAAAGCAGAGGAGCACAGGTGATCTAATAAAAACAAACATACAGAAACATAGTGACATATTTATTAAATTCAAAGCAGAGGAGCACAGGTGATCTAATAAAAACAAACGTATAGAAACATAGTGACATATTTATTAAATTCAAAGCAGAGAAGCACAGGTGATCTAATAAAAAGTAACATACAGAAACACAGTGACATATTTATTAAATTCAAAGCAGAGGAGCACAGGTGATCTAATAAAAACAAACGTACAGAAACATAGTGACATATTGATTAAATTCAAAGCAGAGAAGCACAGGTGATCTAATAAAAAGTAACATACAGAAACATAGTGACATATTTGTTAAATTCAAAGCAGAGGAGCACAGGTGATCTAATAAAAACTAACATACAGAAACCCAGTGACATATTTATTAAATTCAAAGCAGAGGAGCACAGGTGATCTAATAAAAACTAACATACAGAAACATAGTGACATATTTATTAAATTCAAAGCAGAGAGCACAGGTGATCTAATAAAAACTAACATACAGAAACATAGTGACACACTTATTAAAATTAAAGCAGAGGAGCACAGGTGATCTAATAAAAACAAACATACAGAAACATAGTGACATATTTATTAAATTCAAAGCAGAGGAGCACAGGTGAGCTAATAAAAACAAACATACAGAAACATAGTGACATATTTATTAAATTCAAAGCAGAGGAGCACAGGTGATCTAATAAAAACAAACGTACAGAAACATAGTGACATGTTTATTAAATTCAAAGCAGAGAAGCACAGGTGATCTAATAAAAAGCAACATACAGAAACACAGTGACATATTTATTAAAATCAAATCAGAGGAGCACAGGTGATCTAATAAAAACTAACATACAGAAACATAGTGACATATTTATTAAATTCAAAGCAGAGAAGCACAAGTGATCTAATAAAAAGTAACATACAGAAACACAGTGACATATTTATTAAATTCAAAGATGAGGAGCACAGGTGATCTAATAAAAACTAACATACAGAATCCCAGTGACATATTTATTAAATTCAAAGCAGAGGAGCACAGGTGATCTAATAAAAACTAACATACAGAAACATAGTGAAATATTTATTAAATTCAAAGCAGAGAGCACTGATGATCTAATAAAAACTAACATACAGAAACATAGTGACACACTTATTAAAATCAAAGCAGAGGAGCACAGGTGATCTAATAAAAACTAACATACAGAAACATAGTGACATATTTATTAAATTCAAAGCAGAGGAGCACAGGTGATCTAATAAAAACTAACATACAGAAACATAGTGACATATTTATTAAATTCAAAGCAGAGGAGCACAGGTGATCTAATAAAAACAAACATACAGAAACATAGTGACATATTTATTAAATTCAAAGCAGAGGAGCACAGGTGATCTAATAAAAACAAACGTACAGAAACATAGTGACATATTTATTAAATTGAAAGCAGAGAAGCACAGGTGATCTAATAAAAAGTAACATACAGAAACACAGTGACATATTTATTAAATTCAAAGCAGAGGAGCACAGGTGATCTAATAAAAACAAACGTACAGAAACATAGTGACCTATTGATTAAATTCAAAGCAGAGAAGCACAGGTGATCTAATAAAAAGTAACATACAGAAACATAGTGACATATTTATTAAATTCAAAGCAGAGGAGCACAGGTGATCTAATAAAAACTAACATACAGAAACCCAGTGACATATTTATTAAATTCAAAGCAGAGGAGCACAGGTGATCTAATAAAAACTAACATACAGAAACATAGTGACATATTTATTAAATTCAAAGCAGAGAGCACAGGTGATCTAATAAAAACTAACATACAGAAACATAGTGACACACTTATTAAAATCAAAGCAGAGGAGCACAGGTGATCTAATAAAAACTAACATACAGAAACATAGTGACATATTTATTAAATTGAAAGCAGAGGAGTACAGGTGATCTAATAAAAACTAACATACAGAAACATAGTGACATACTTATTAAATTCAAAGCAGAGGAGTACAGGTGATCTAATAAAAACTAACATACAGAAACATAGTGACATACTTATTAAATTCAAAGCAGAGGAGCACAGGTGATCTAATAAAAACTAACATACAGAAACATAGTGACATACTTATTAAATTCAAAGCAGAGAGCACAGGTGATCTAATAAAAACTAACATACAGAAACATAGTGACATATTTAATAAAATCAAAGCAGAGGAGCACAGGTGATCTATTAAAAACTAACATACAGAAACATAGTGACATACTTATTAAATTCAAAGCAGAGGAGCACATGTGATCTAATAAAAACTAACATACAGAAACATAGTGACATACTTATTAAATTCAAAGCAGAGGAGCACAGGTGATCTAATAAAAACTATCATACAGAAACATAGTGACATACCTATTAAAATCAAAGCAGAGGAGCACAGGTGATCTAATAAAAACTAACATACAGAAACATAGTGACACACTTATTAAAATCAAAGCAGGAGAGCACAGGTGATCTAATAAAAACTAACATACAGAAACATAGTGACATATTTATTAAATTCAAAGCAGAGGAGCACAGGTGATCTAATAAAAACTAACATACAGAAACATAGTGACACACTTATTAAAATAAAGCAAAGGAGTACAGGTGATCTAAAATTAAATGACCACTAAAACTAGATTCTAGATATCTCTGACTTCTTGTAAGTAAATTGTCTATACAAAAGAAAACAAAAATAAAAAAAACACATAAAAACTAACTGCTATTTTTTTCCTTTCAACTCTAACACTAGTAGGCTCTAGTAGTAACATTAGTACAGTAGTAGGCTCTAGTAGTAACACTAGTACAGTAGTAGGCTCTAGTAGTAACACTAGTACACTAGTAGGCTCTAGTAGTAACACTAGTACAGTAGTAGGCTATAGTAGTAGTAACAGTCCTCAGTTATTAAAATTCAGGTTCTTGAACCAATTTAATTTTTTCTCACATTTCAGATTAATATCAATAAGATAAATATATGCATAGACATCTACATCTGTGTAGAAAACTTTCCTCTTGCAGCATCATACAATAATGGAGCTAGGGCCAAAATGTTACGCTGGGTAAACTCAAAAACTGTAGGACTGAGAAATGTGAAGATTGGCTTGGAGGTTTGTTTTTCCCTGCCACATTACATGGGCATAATAATTATTTTCCTAGCTAAAGGTCTATTTTTTAAAATAATTGCCAAAAAAAAAAAAAGACTAATTAATTAATCAAAAACTGCGAATTGGAACCGGAGATTCAATTTACAAAGCTGGATAAGCCCATGAATAGGCAGATTGGGCATAAGTAAAACTACAACTGGAAATTGAAATACTTGGCAACGTGTTTAAAGACAAGTTATGTTTTCTCATTTCAACCAATAAGAATTTAGGGTTTAAGAGTTATTTACATAATTTTTTTCGGGTCAGGATTAGGTTTAGGCTCAGATTTAGGGCAATAGGATTTAGTTTAGGTTTAGGGTAATGTTTAGGATTAAAAATTTTTTTTTTTTCATGTTGGGTAAGTAGTTGTTTATGACCTACAATTAAAACATAAAGAGGTTTACAAGGCCATGAACAGGCATAAGTAAAACACAAGCATTTCTCACCATTTGTAGAGTGCAGATTTCTGTATTTTTTTTAAATAACAAAAATACATGGTGAGTCAGAATTATGTTAACACTTGTATGGAAGAAATCGTCTATTCAGCATTTACTGAACCGTCTCAACCTGGTCACCAGCATGATCAATATACAAAAATCATCGATCAACAATACAATTTAGTGCCTTGTCACACATTTCACGGGAATATCAATTATGACACTTTGTATTCTGTCCTTCAGTTCATTGATGACTCTAACTGTTTTGCCATACACGCACTCCTTTACCATGCCCCATAACCAGAAGACACAGGGTGTCAGACCAGGGGATTGTGCAGGCCATGACAGTGGTCCGCTGCGACCTATCCAACGATTTGGAAATGTTTGACCAAGAAAAGCAGGAATACGAGCAAAATGAGGCGGTGCACCATCCTGTTGGAAATACCCTGGCCATCTGATTTGTAGGGGTATTTCATCAATGGCAAACTCCTGCAGCATTTGTAAGTAGATATTTGAATCCATTGTTGGAGGATCCAATTGTGCCAATAGCAGTCACGGCACACCACACGTTTACTTTTTAAGAGGCCTGTTCATGCTCTTGAATGACATGTGGATTTTCAGTACCCCAGAAAATGGTGTTATGTCGGTTGACATGACCACTTGCATGAAAAGTGGCTTCATCACTCAATATCATTTGACTTACAATGTCCGGTTGGATATTTGCCATTTTAGCTAGAATCTGATAGCATTCCACACGAAACTGTTTTTGCTGAGCTGTCAAAGCTTGGACAACTCGTATGAGATATGGTCCCATACCAACGTCTTTGAATAGGATTCAACACACTGTTCTATGTGGAATCCCTGTTTCCAGACTGCATCGTAAATTTGGATACCGCCTGATGCACAGCAGAAATGCTCAAGGTATTTCTGCCTGTTTTGGACCGGCCCCCATTTCCCTGATAGTTGTCCGCTACTGATCCAGTCGATATAAACTTTTCATGGATACAATAAATTGTTAAGCGACTTGATGGATCACGATCTGGAAATTGTTCAGCAAACTTTTGACGCATTGTTGTTGGCGAGCCAAACACTTCCATCAAGCTTGCAACCACACCCTTCTTTGCTCTAATGTGAGTCCGTCAGCCATGGGGAACATCTATCGGTGACAGAACAGAAAAGTATTACCTTAATTGACTCATACATTTCTCCCATACTAGTGTTAACATATAGTTTTTGACTCACCCTGTAGCAGTAGATGCAATAACAAAAACAAACAAAAGTTGACAGTATTTTTCACCCAACATGAAATGAAAAAGCTGATCAATTACCATCAATACACACTAAAGTACAAAAAAATTAAAATTTAGCAAACGACTATCCTACAGCTACAGATTACCACTACTTCTTGACACATTATTGTGTTTATATTTTTGCAAATTGAGTAGCCAAATTTCTTAATATTATTATACCACTTTTGATTCTCTGACTTGGGCATTTTTTAAATACAATATATGATTTGTTTCCAATGATGACAAACCAAAGCAGTCAGGGTTCATACAAAGTCTTGAAAACTAATTTTAAGGACTTTTTAAGGACTTCCTAAGGACTCACAGTAAACAAATTAAGGACCTGTGTGCCCGTGACCAAGAAATATTACAACACTACAAGTGGTGTGCAGCACTCATCGAAATGGAATGTTTCTGTATCCAGAGTGAAAACATAGTAAATTCACTCTGAAAAGTTCAGTTATTTCAAAGTACCAACTATCCAGTGTGCAATTGGAAGATCTGAGTCTCAAATGTTTCAACTGAAACACAAATTTTAAGGACTTTTTAAGGACTTTGGCATCATTTTCAGAATTTAAGGACTTTTTGAGTACTTATTTTTTCTTTTATGAAAATTAAGGACTGTGTGAACCCTGAAAGCTCCTTCTTTACCTTTGCCTTCTTCAATTTCATGCTTTTCTGCTAATTTTTTTCAGGGGGAAATACTTTCCAAACTGTCTTCTTATAGCCTCTTTTTCCTCCTTAGACCAAACATGTCTGGTTTTCATATTTGGCTTGGCAGAAATAGTCTTCTGTTTGAAAGATGTCTTATTTTTAAGTTCTATCTGGCAGCCATTCATCATCTGATTTATCATCAAAGTCAGACCATACATCTTCCTCACTTTCATTCAACTCACACCCATTTTCCCCCATGTCGGGAAACAAGCCTCCAGTCTGTTTTTCATCTTGAATTTCCAATTGCCCATCATCTTAGTAATCTTACTGAATTAACTGCTGACAGTCCTGAAACTCTGTGGCAGTGATTACGAGTGCAACTCTTGAAATATGAGAAAAGGAGATTAAAAAATAAGTTATTTCAGATGATCTCATTTTTGCAAGGTTTCATGTCTTCATTTCAACAAATGAGTTATTGTTTACGCTTTTAGTTAATTACTATGTAGCCACAGTAGTTAATAGACAATAATATTAATAATATGCTGTTAACCTTGCCGTATGTCTCTAAAGGCCACCTTTTCCCAGAAGTCATGGGTCGCTGAGTACCCCACATTTTGGGCAGCACGTCATTTATTGTTATATGAATGTGGGGTCATCCCATGACGTAGGCCAAAGGGTGGTAAAAATGCGAGCTCATTAGGAGTCACATAAATGCCCTGTGCTTACTGGGAAGGAATGAGGTCAAGATTGCCACATGACAGAAGAATATGTATGTAGTTTCATTACTGTAATCCAAAAGTCAAATGATCTACAGACTTGAAAAGATCATTTTTGGGTCCATTTGACTACAATCTATGGGGAGGGTTGATTGTGATTTAGGAGGCTTTCCCCATCATTACACCCCAAGGAGAGAGGGACTGTCAGGGGAGAATTTGAAGCACAAGCTTAAAGTTTAGTGCTGGGACCACGTGGCCAAATGCGGGTCAATAAATTACAAAGAGAAAAATATTTTTGTTGTTTGACAATCGTGTTCCAGGTTATTTAATGGTATTTTCCTTTGTTATATTAATAACCTAGGTAATAACTGTTCATAAAAGCCACGGCATATTTAAATAACCGCCAACTTCTGAGATTTTTTGGCCAATTTGTGGTGATAGACAGGCTTTTTAAAGTTAAAACAATAAAAGAACAGTATAATAATAATGAATGAATTCAAAGTGAGGAAGACATTGCACGAAGACAATGTCAAATCTTTGTACCGTATCAAGGATTATTATTTTATCAATCATGCATTAAGAAAAAAACGTATTATAACTTATAAACTATAATGTAGCTCACCTTTTCCTTTCAGTTTCGGTAGTCATTTTTCAATGAAGCAAATACTTACGTTGCTGTCCAAATGACTCTCTGTAAAAGAGAATAAAAATATCATATGTGAGTGTGCATGAGAAAACCAGGCTTAAGTCGGCAACCTGACATTTTGAGTTCTGTACACATAATAAAAGACAAGACATTTCTGATATATTGAAGTCAGTGACCCCCCCCCCCCCCCCCCCCAAAACAGAATTTTGAGAAAACGGCATTTAATCCAGAAAGTGGCATTAGCTAACTGACCAAGTGATATTGGAGTGATTGATGTTAGGAGACCGTAGTCTAATAACTAAGCCGTTATAGAGATCATAGTGAGTAGTGTTCACTGCTCATCTACAGTTTACCCTGTAACATGCCACGGTCCCCTAGAAACAGCCAAGTCGGAAGTTTTTGGATCTTGTTAGGAGACCGTAGTCTAATTACAAAGCCGTCATAGAGATCACAGTGAGTAGTGTTCACTGCTCGTCTACAGTTTACCCTGTAACATGCCACGGTCCCCTAAACAACAGCCAAGTTGGAAGTTTGTGTCGGACCCATATTTTCACTTCAAAGCCGTTTTTCTCAAAATCAGCTCTGCCGACTTATTGTGGGTTTTCTCATGCACACTCACGTATGTGCTTCACTTTACTTGATATATATATATATATGTACGTTTCACATCCTCGATAAAAATGATCCTGATAAGCCAAATTTCACAAAGTTTTTTAACATGACACTCTACTTTACTTAATAAAAAGACTGATTTATAAAAACTTAATATGCTACCTTGTTTTAGTGTCTCAAAACTTAACATGGAAAAAAAGGAAATGATTCTACTTGCACTTCCAGATAACGACAGTTCTAAATAATTGCAATCCAGAATTTCCAGGTCTGAGATCACAATGACTTTCGTGCTTGCACATTTCTATACTTACTGGCGCTTACATTCCGGCAGCACGATGGGCTACACACTTCAGTTTGCATGACCCAATCTAGATGAATAAAAACGACCAGTCCACCAATTATTGTTTCTGTTACAGATTAAGATCAGGTTAAGGGTTAGGTTTTGGATCAGCAGTTCATAAAGTTGTCTCTATCCCGATCTCTATCAGCCAGATGATAACTGCTAGAAATGCGTTTGCGCTAATCCATCGCGATTTCAAACACGATCTGTAATGGAAGGCTAGTTCCACAACTGTAATTACATGTACTGCACTCTCTATCCGAGGTTCCCCCCCCCCCCGAGGGGTACATGGGGCGAAGGGTACGTGGGGCGAGGGGTACATGGGGCGAGGGGTACATGGGGCAAGGGGTACGTGGGGTGAGGGGTACGTGGGGCGAGGGGTACATGGGGCGAGAGGTACATGGGGCGAGAGGTACATGGGGCGAGGGGTACGTGGGGCGACGGGTACATGGGGCGAGGGGTACATGGGGCGAGGGGTACGTGGGGCGAGGGGTACGTGGGGCGAGGGGTAGTTGGGACGAGGGGTACATGGGGTGAGGGGTACATGGGACGAGGGGTATGTGGGGTGAGGGGTACATGGGACGAGGGGTATGTGGGGTGAGGGGTACATAGGACGAGGGGTATGTGGGGTGAGGGGTACATGGGACGAGGGGTATGTGGGGTGAGGGGTACATAGGACGAGGGGTATGTGGGGTGAGGGGTACATGGGGCGAGGGGTATGTTGGATGAGGGGTACATGGGGCGAGGGGTACATGGGGCGATGGGTACATGGGGAGAGAGGTAAATGGGGCAATGGGTAAATGGGGCGAGGGGTACATGGGGAGAGGGGTACATGGGTTGAGGGGTACATGGGAGCAGGGGTACATGGGACGAGGGGTACATGGGGTGAGGGGTACATGGGAGGAGGGGTACATGGGAGGAGGGGTACATGGGAGAGGGGTACATGAGAGGAGGGGTACATGGGAGAGGGGTACATGGGAGGAGGGGTACATGGGAGGAGGGGTACATGGGAGGAGGGGTACATGGGAGAGGGGTACATGGGAGGAGGGGTACATGGGAGAGGGGTACATGGGAGGAGGGGTACATGGGAGGAGGGGTACATGGGAGGAGGGGTACATGGGAGGAGGGGTACATGGGACGAGGGGTAGATGGGACGAGGGGTACATGGGGTGAGGGGTACATGGGGCGAGGGGTACATGGGACGAGGGGTACATGGGAGGAGGGGTACATGGGACGAGGGGTAGATGGGACGAGGGGTACATGGGGTGAGGGGTACATGGGACGAGGGGTACATGGGAGGAGGGGTACATGGGACGAGGGGTAGATGGGACGAGGGGTACATGGGATGAGGGGTACATGGGAGGAGGGGTACATGGGAGGAGGGGTACATGGGGTGAGGGGTACATGAGAGGAGGGGTACATGGGAGGAGGGGTACATGGGAGGAGGGGTACATGGGACGAGTGGTACATGGGACGAGGGGTAGATGGGACGAGTGGTACATGGGACGAGGGGTACATGGGACGAGGGGTACATGGGAGGAGGGGTAGATTGGACGAGGGGTACATGGGGAGAGGGGTACATGGGACGAGGGGTACATGGGACGAGGGGTACATGGGACGAGTGGTACATGGGGTGAGGGGTACATGGGACGAGGGGTAGATGGGACGAGGGGTACATGGGAGGAGGGGTACATGGGACGAGGGGTACATGGGAGGAGGGGTACATGGGACGAGGGGTACATGGGAGGAGGGGTACATGGGACGAGGGGTACATGGGAGAAGGGGTACATGGGACGAGGGGTACATGGGACGAGGGGTACATGGGACGAGGGGTACATGGGACGAGTGGTACATGGGGTGAGGGGTACATAGGACGAGGGGTACATGGGACGAGGGGTACATGGGACGAGGGGTACATGGGACGAGGGGTACATGGGGTGAGGGGTACATAGGGAGAGGGGTACATGGGGCGAGGGGTACATTCGACAAGGGGTACATGGGACGAGGGGTACATGGGGCGAGGGGTACATGGGCGAGGGGTACATGGGACGAGGGGTACATGGGGCAAGGGGTACATGGGACAAATAGTACATGGGGCGAGGGGTACATGGGGCAAGGGGTACATAAGTCGAGGGGTACATGGGGCAAGGGCTACATGGGACGAGGGGTACATGGGACGAGGGGTACATGGGACAAATAGTACATGGGGCGAGGGGTACATGGGGCGAGGGGTACATGGGGGGAGGGGTACATGGGACAAGGGGTACGTGGGGCGAGGGGTACATGTGGGGAGGTGTACATGTGGTAAGGGGAAAATGGGGCGAGGGGTACATGGGACGAGGGGTACGTGGGGCGAGGGGTACATGTGGTGAGGGGTACATGTGGTGAGGGGTACATGGGGCGAGGGGTATATGGCGAAAGGTGTATATGGGGCAAGGGGTACATGTGGTGAGGGGTATATGGGGCAAGGGGTACATGGGGCGAGGGGTACATGGGACGAGGGGTACATGGGACGAGGGGTATATGGGGCGAGGGGTACATGGCTCAAGGGGTTCATGTGGTGAGGGGTACATGGGACGAGGGGTACATGGGGCGAGGGGTACATGGGGCGAGGGGTACATGGGGCGAGGGGTACATGGGGCGAGGGGTTCATGGGGCGAGGGGTACATGGCTCAAGGGGTTCATGTGGTGAGGGGTACATGGGGCGAGGGGTACATGGGGCGAGGGGTACATGGGGCGAGGGGTACATGGCTCAAGGGGTTCATGTGGTGAGGGGTACATGGAGCTAGGGGTACATGGGACGAGGGGTACATGGGGCGAGGGGTACATGGGACGAGGGGTACATGGGACGAGGGGTACATAGGGCGAAGGGTACATGGGACGAGGGGTACATGGGAAGAGGGGTACATGGGGCGAGGGGTACATGACTCAAGGGGTTCATGTGATGAGGGGTACATGGGGCGAGGGGTACGTGGGGCGAGGGGTACATGGGGCGAGGGGTACATGGGACGAGGGGTACGTTTTCGGTATCAGCAATGAAAAGGTTTACTTTTATGTAATCTTTTTTACATAAACCTAGTAGAGAACCGGCGATTTCACAGAGGAAGGAGAAAAGGTGGATTTTTAGTCAGCCTTTCTCTTTTTGTCTATTTTCGATCTGTAACTTCTGCAAGCAACGCCCCCCCCCCCCGCGTTGCTCGTCATACTGGCGACAGAGCATGTGTTCACTTCTTTTTTCCTTTTATTGTTGATGTTCGCCAGAGTGCACTCCGTGACCTCACCCTCCTTTACTTGTGAGTAGTTTTTTTCCTCGCTCGCTGGTTGTTATGGGGTGATTTTACAATATTCGTAAATATTAGTATGTTCCCGAACATTCGATAAAGGGGTAGATATAGATGTTTACGCCAGATTTGGCCTTTAGTGATGTAACCTGGTGACGTATTGATACGTGATTGGTTAGTTTGTGTGTTTCGGGCGAGGGCAAAGGTTAGACTAATTTAGGGAGCTTTCTATAGAAATATCTATATATATAGACCCATGTAAGGAGTTGGTCGGTAAGTAATTGAGTTTTTTTCCTCGTGTGGCGTAGGATATTTAGTTGTTCGCTGGTGCCTTCCTAATATTTTGTTGTTCAGTATTCATTTATTAAACTTTAGTATTATTTAATCTATCGTCGGATCTCGTGTTTATTTTTTCTACAGCTGTAATAGTTTCGTTTTCTAAAGGGTTGTAGTTAGATCAACTAAATCCCCCCTACTATAGCGCGCTAGAACAACCTCAGCTGTTACACGATCAGGGTTGTTTTTATCTAAAACTAGAATACATTTGTAAGGAAACAATCCATGAATCATCCATGCAGAACGCCAATTAAAGTTTTAAAACATCAATGTACATGCTTTGTCAAGGACATTCACCATTTTAATGGCCGTACTCTTCTACAGGGGGAAAGGGGGTGGGGTGAAGCCAAATGTATGGAAACCGTACATGTATGGTGTGTGGAGGGGGGGGGGTGAAGCCAAATATATGGAAACTGTACATGCATGGTGTGTGGAGGTAGGGGGGGGGGTGAAGCCAAATATATGGAAACTGTACATGCATGGTGTGTGGTGGGGGGGGGGTGAAGCCAAATATATGGAAACTGTACATACATGGTGTGTGGTGGGGGGGGGGGGGAAGCCAAATATATGGAAACCGTACATGCATGGTGTGTGGTGGGGGGGGGGGGTGAAGCCAAATATATGGAAACTGTACATGCATGGTGTGTGGTGGGGGGGGGGGTGAAGCCAAATATATGGAAACTGTACATGCGTGGTGTGTGGTGGGGGGGGGCGGTGAAGCCAAATATATGGAAACCGTACATGCATGGTGTGTGGTGGGGGGGGGGTGAAGCCAAATATATGGAAACTGTACATGCATGGTGTGTGGTGGGGGGGGGGTGAAGCCAAATATATGGAAATTGTACATGCATGGTGTGTGGTGGGGGGGGGGGGGTGAAGCCAAATGTATGGAAACTGTACATGTATGGTGTGTGGAGGGAGGGAGGGGGTGGGGTGAAGCCAAATGTATGGAAACTGTACATGTATGGTGTGTGGAGGGAAGCGGGGGGGGGCTAAAATTTGCCTAAATCGAGTGTGCGAACAGTGCCAGGACAGATCTCGGCTGGAAGGGGGAGATGAAGAAGAGGAAGAAGAAGAAGAGACAAAGACAATGTCATCATGTCAATTGTTTGTTGGAATGTTTGTATAGATGTACAATTTATTTATTTATTAAACTTCTCGGTAGTTGGACGGTTTGATCTGTCAAAAGTTCTTTCTTCATAATTTTGTACCGTCAAATCGCCTATCTGTGTGTGTGTGTGTGTGTGTGCGAGAGTGTGTTTGTGATCCTGTCACCCTTTCCTCCCCCTCCCCAAGTTCTTGTTCTCTCATCCTTTCCATGGCAGTTCGTGGCGTAAGTTGTGGTTGTGTTGATGTTGGTTCATTCTTATCGTTGTTATGTTTGTACTGAATTTGGAATGTTGAGGTCAGTATGCGTCAATGATATAAACATTACGTCAGTCACTGATCACGTGGTACGTCTAGTTGTTAAAACTCCAATGCCCCCCCCCCCAAAGAAAACAAAATGCGTGTGTGTGGAAGGGGGTGGGGGGTGTCCCATGTTACGCTGAGTATAGCGGAGTATCTGTTCCCCTGTCATGGACGTTTCCCAGGGACACAATTTGGCGCTGGTTCCTGCTTTACGCTCCCTGGCAGTTGTGAAGCATGTAATTTATTCCCTCATTACAGATGGTCCACCGGAACAAATACTTCATGATAACTGATATCCTTGCATTTTGCCCCCCAAACCACCCCCACTCCTCAAAACTGGAGATTTTCGAGAATTTTAACAAGTAAACTTGACAACTCAATGAACAAATTCTGGCTCAGCCAATATTTCCCATTTAAAATCAGTAAACAATCCACTAGCGTTGCATCTAACTAGGTGTGATTGTATTCAGTTTGTCAGTTACTCGGCCAGCTTACAGATAGTGTGGGTGTTGTTGCTACTTTGGTCGTTTCTAAACAGACACAAATATTCAAACAAAACTTGACCACAAAACCACCACATTCACATATGTCACTCCAGGCCTCTGATCATGCTTAGTCATGACCTCCAACTACCATTCTCCTCCTCTTCCTCTCACAACAACAACTGCCAAATACTACTTCAGCAACCGCCTCATTCTCAGGATGTTTGCTTTCTCTCTTTCTTTCATATACTCCCACACATGTTTTATCTCTCTCTCTCTCACACTCTCTCTCAAACTCTCTCTTTGTCTCTCTCTCTATCTATCTATCTATCTATCTATCTATCTATCTATCTATCTATCTATCTATCTATCTATCTATCTATCTATCTATCTATCTATCTATCTATCTATCTATCTATCTATCTATCTATCTATCTATCTATCTATCTATCTATCTATCTATCTATCTCTCTCTCTCTCTATCTATCTATCTATCTATCTATCTATCTATCTATCTATCTATCTATCTATCTATCTATCTATCTATCTATCTATCTATCTATCTATCTATCTATCTATCTATCTATCTATCTTATCTATATCTGTCTTTGTCTCTGTCTGACTCTGTCTGTCTGTCTGTCTCTCTCCCCCAACCCCTCTCTCTCTCGCTCTCTCTCTCTAAACATCGAATCAACCAGAATTAATTATGTCCAATTTTATTCATTGCTCTTAAATGCCTGTAGATATCCAAGACACAAGGTGTGTGACTATTTCATAGCCCAATAAAACTACAGCTATTCAGGTTACCGTATTGAAATTATTGTAATTATTTGAATTTTCATTAAGGTTAGAAATTTCAAACTGGTTTTTCTCAATTTGTCTGTAAAACTTTCTGGTCACCAACAATGGATATACACAACAACTTCTGTTTCATTTGCAAATCAAAAGCAAAAGAAAGACATCGATTGATAATTTTGGCTTCAAGAATTTCATTCAATCAATAAAATATCAACTGATTCAACAGCGGTCATGCTGATCTTGATAGCTTTTCTTCATGCAGGAAAACTAATGCAAACTGTTTTAAACTAATGCAAATTTTAAAAAAATATTCTACGAGATAAAACAAATCAAAATATTTACTAGTTCAGATAACATTATTAAGACATATCTCTTATAACATTAGTGAGATTCAAATACAAAAAGTCTTATAATATAATTATGATAGCATACAACGTGAGTACATGTACGTGTATGTCTAATATTTCCACAGTATTTATTAAAAGGGGTATTACTGTATTATTTCTCCTGTGTGACACAGCGGTTTATTTCCCCTTTTTTTCTCCCTTTCGCATGTCAGGTTGACCTACTTTAGACATGTCTGATTATCTTGAACATTTATTCTCGTCTAAACCAGCTAATCAATTAAAACGGTCAAAAACTTTCTCACATACTTTAACTTTTCACCTTCAGCTCAAAATAAACATGTTAAAATGTGGAAAACATTCATTTATATTTGGCAAAGTCCGACGTTGAAAAACAAGAAAGAAGAAAACGAAACAATTTTTGTAAAAAAAAAAAAAAAATCAATTGTAAACGCGACAAAAATCTTCCTGTAACGTCCGAGTCTAAGGAAGTCAGAGTTGTCTTTCCCTGACCTTTCTTATCAATGACGTTTTCTGTTCTACATTCTGCACAATTGGCCTTTCTTCACTATGGGAAAGTTAGGACATGGATCAGATAGAGGGGAAACTTGAAATCTTACATTTTTCCCAAATAAGACAAAGTGATCTATGAACCATTTCTATTGCAGATTTTGTACTGCCAATAATAGTTTCACACAGGTCAGTCCAAGTGAATAAATAAATATGGAAACATGTGCATTACAGAAGTGGTTTAATTGTTAACTTTAGATAAATGTATTTACATGGAGTTGTAATAATAATGGTACATGTAATTGTAATAATGATGTAAATAAAAATTAAACAACAACAATAACAGTATTAATAATAATAATAATCATAATGGATGGCATTTATATAGCGCATATCCATTTTAAATGCTCTATGCGCTTTACAGAAACAACATGGCAACCACAGGGCAGGATGGAGCGCCTGCGAAGCGCTCAACACACTACACTGCTTCTTTCTCTCTCCCTGTCTCGCTCACTCTCTCTCTCTACCTCTCTCTATCTCAGAGCAAATTGTAACGCAGCCTGTTAGGCGCAGTTCACAACTCATATCACTACTCAAATAATATTTGAATATTTATTAACATTAATATATATTTGATAATGGATAATAAATTTTGTTGTTGCTGGTGGGGGGTGGGGGGTGGGGTGGGGATGATATGGATACATTTTTAATCTATTAATTTCAATTTTGCCCGGGCAGCGGCCTGTTCGGCCTGCTCTTTACGATTTCCAACTGCCAAGGTATCTTTAACGTGCTCAACGTTCATACGGGCCCTCCGAATTTTGCGTCCTTATACGAGAAGACTAGGTATTCGATCCTACCCCCCCCCCCCCCTCATAGAATCAGGGACTTGAAAATATGAGAAAAATCCTAATTTCCAACATGCCTGCACTGCCCGGGTTTTGAACCAGGGACCTTTGGCATGAGAGGCGAGCACATTGCCTCTAGACCACCTTGTCACAGTAATAATGATAATAACATTAATAATAATGATAAGCCTTCGCGCATAATCCTGCAGGTTGGTCAACATAAAGCAGCATCTGTTTCTTGCCAGACATTTAGTTTATACGTTTCAATGTTAAAGACAACTTAGATCTCCCACGGTTGTGAAGTTTATATCCGACAAACTACGAAATGATCCATTTTAACAATGGAGGATAGAGAAAAGGGAATGCATAGCGCACTGAAGGTTGCAATATCTGGAATAAAACTTTATCTGACAAACTTCAGATCTGATACAATTATCATACTTTGGTGCATTTCCAGGAAAACTGGTCCTGCCATCATCTCTCACAGTTTGAGAATGGTCTGGTCGTTTCTAGAAGTTCGTGCGTTTTTTTTGTTTGTTTGTTTTTTTTAGAATATCGTGACATCTTTATCAAACCACATAAATGTAAAGAATATATGAGCAGATCTGGCTTAAAAGAATCTATCCAGGGTTGGGGGGGGGGGGGGGGTGAGAGGGGATGGAGATAAAAATAGATTGGGGAAGATGAAGAGGGGAGGGCAGAGGCAGGTTTATCAGCCAGTTTGTGATATCGTAACAGATCATTAGTGGTTGTGTTAGTGGTGGTAGTGGTAGAAGTAGTAGCAGTAGTCGCAGTAGTAATCGTAGTCGTAGTAGTCGAAGTAGTAGTCTTAGCGGTAGAGGCAGGGGCAGCGGCAGCAGCAGTAGTAGTGGTAGTAGTAGTAGTAGTAGTAGTGGTGGTGGTAGTTGTTATTATCAGCGATATTAATAGTAGAAGTGGTAGTACATGTACTTAGTAACAGCGGATGTGATGGTGGTGGTAGAGATTTTGTATGTGCTATTGGTAGTGACAGCGGCAGTTGTAATGGTTTTCTTCTACAGCTTTTGTCTTCATTCCCACTGATGCAATAACATTCATGTAACTTTTAATACAAAAACTTGTGTGAAATAAACTTAGACAAAATTTACACTACAACAGAATGTTATTTTCTACATCACCTCGGCATGGTTCAAATATCATGGAAAGTTACACTTTCATTTCTCTGAAGTTGTGACATTTTACTGTGTATATGAGAGAGTAACAAAAGGCCTGACCTCCCCATGATAAAGACAGGTGCTCCGCTAGAGCCTGGACAGGTGGTGTTTGTGTAATGATAGCTACAACAACAATAACACCAGTCATGCCCTAAATCATCGACAAAAATTCTTTCTTTTACCTCACCCAGACTGACTTTTTTCTCGAGTCCATGAGGATGAGATACAATTACTGTAAATGGATGCAAAGAGTTGTAATAATCGCCATTTGTGTCACCTGCAGGTTGATCAGTGTGCTCAGCCAAATAAACCTGCAGGATTTTGTTTAACGTACTCAGTTCATGGCGCCATCTTTGGTATGATTCCAGCATATCTTTATACCCATGGCGGTCAAGATACGCATCAAACTTGTCTTTATTGTATCGCAAATGATCTTTAAGGGTAACAAAAATTGTATATGCATTTTCTAGATTTGTGAGATTTTTTTCCCACTCATCACCACCTTTCATCTTGTCATATAGAAATGCTCCATACAAGGTCCTGATTGTCTCCCCTGGTTTGAGGCCATATTGCCGCCTGTAATCTTCCAACATCTGCCTGGCATCGCCGTCTCTGATCTTTTTGAATTTATTAATATCCTGACTCAGTTTTTGGACTGTCTTTTGGAATTTCTCACAAAAATTAGAAAATTTCACTGACAGTTCCATCTGTTCCTCATCTTCATAATGGATTATTCCCAAGTCCAACCTGATCTGTCGACAAAGACGTTTGTAAATTTCACGTATATTCTCAAGTTTTTCAGCAGAATCCAAGTCGTGAGTCACGAAAAAAGCAATGCTAGCATCGCTGACAGCAGAACTTCTCACTTTCACTGCCTTACTCAGTTTGGGACAAGTATTTCGGTCTGTTTGATCAGAGTCGTAGTCAAAATAACAGTTGGTCTTTTTTCCCTCTACTAAATCAAACAATACATGTGCAGCTGTGTCTATTCTAATTTCAGCAAATTGTGTTTTGGGATTTCCCGAATTCTTGCACGTATCACAAGGACAGACTTTATTGTCGGCCCCGGTGTTTATCTGTACGTCAACTACGTGTCCACTACCAGTTCTTACTACATTCCTGTATTCCGGACCAGAGCATGGATACTTTACATTTTTCGTCCTTGGCACAAATTCAGGCCTGTCGCTACTACTTCCCCGCACCCTCACAAGGACGGTTAAACTTATCAGAGCCTTCAGGCATGCCAACACAGTTTCAGTCCTGTATTGTTCAGGAAGGTGTTCCAGACAGAACTGAGAGACAGGTATGAACTCGTTGTGTCTGGCTGCTTTATGGCATCGCTTGTCGTAATCTCGCAGGGCAGCTTCTTCATCATCATCTTCATACACCACCACCATTTCTTGACACTCTGTCAGAGAGATACATAGGGGGTTATTGTCTTTCTCTTTCACAGACATCATCATCATTATCATTAACACTATCATCATCATTATGGTCATTACCATCATAAGCAGCAGCAGCACCATCATCATCACCAACACCTTCGTCATCACCAATATCGTCGTCATTATCATCATCATTATCATCGACATCATCAATATCATCATTATCATCACAGTATCATCATTACCATCACCATCATCACCATCATTATCAACAGCAATAGTCTGACCACTTGCATAAATATCATCATAAGTGACATTAGTAACATCATCATCCTAATCATCAAAGTAGCACTAAGAAATCCTCCCCATCAGTTTCACTACTACTACAGCAATCTTCATCATCATCATTGTAATTTTTGTGGTGTAATCTTGATGAGGGATAGGGAGACAGACAACAGGTGAAGTAGGGAATGTACGAGTGAAGTGGAAATGGCATATAGCCAGTAGACAAAATTAAGAGAGAAAACCAAGAAAGAAAGAGAGAGAGAGAGAGAGAGAGAGAGAGAGAGAGAGAGAGAGAGAGAGAGAGAGAGAGAGAGAGAGAGAGAGAGAGAGGGAGAGAGATAGATAGATAGATAGAGAGAGAGAGAGAGAGAGAGAGAGAGAGAGAGAGAGAGAGAGAGACCAAGGGAGAAAAAGAAAGAGTCACTATCAGACGTGTACAGCGATTAAAAAGAAAACGTGTGTGTGTGAATGTTTGAGTTCGGGTTCACGGCGTGTCAACTTGACATAGGTTTTATCGTCACGATCATAACACAACTGCACAAATCATGTTTTGGTGTTTTGGGAAAATCAAAGAAAACTGTTTACTTCGAATATGGTAGTAGCTGTTGTTTGGGGTGGGAGTGTGAGGCATTTTACATAGAAAGTTGTTGGTGAACAGAGAACTCAACGCAGAATTCCCCCCCCCCCCCCCCGCCAGGTAACAGTCTAAATGGTCGTTTTGGCCCTGATCGCATAGGACGACACGTGACATGTACGCGCCATACATATGTCACCACAATCCTCATGTCACCAGTTTACATAGATGTCACGTCACACCCTCACGCACACTGAGTAGTATGGCCAGTTTGAACAGTCCACGTGCAGACAAGATGGATTCCTCTGATGACGATATCTTGTTGTTATTATTTTACTTAGAAACAAAAGAACGAGGAGAAGCTGCAAGATGTGGTGCAGAGAACATTCCTTGTTGAGAAATACAAACGGGAAATTCACCGAACCTTTTGTTTACTGATGAATAATCAGGATGAGCTGCTTTTCTTCAATTATTTAAGAATGTCCTACGAGACGTACAGCGAAGTGAAGACAATTGTGCTTCCACACTTACAACCTATAGGATCTGTCTATGCAGTGCACTAGACCTCCCAACTTTTTCAAGACACGTTTTGAAGAAAAGTGACCATGCACAGTTTCTCGATTCGTGTCGTCCTCACTCATGTTCGGTGTCGCGTGTGACGTGTTCATCTATGTAGACATCACTGCTATAACCATTGTTACCACTTTTTTATCACGCGTGTCTCGTGTCGCGATAAGCATGTCGATTGTCTCGTGTCGCCCTATGTGATCAAGGCCTTAGGTGGATGTGAGTTTTCGTTTTAAGTCAGCGAAACCAAACAATGTAACTGTTGACCGGTGCAACGTGACTGTCTGATTAAGGTGAACATTTCATCTCAAAACAACCAAAAAAAAAACGACTTAGGCATTTATGTTATGACCATAACGCGAAAGTTTACACCTTTCTTAGTTCATTCATACAGAAATCTAATCATTCAACAATGAAAAGTAGGAACTGGCCAACAAACTGAAGCTAACTGATGAAATGGAAGATGTATACATGTACAATGTAGTTACACAGAAATGGGAATCTTAATGCAAAAGAGAGAAAACATGACCTCAGGGCTAAGGGTACTAAAAGCCGTAAGTGGATTTCTACAACAACAACAACAACAACAACAACAACAGTTTCCATACAATTATAACCAAGTTGGAGGGTGAAATTTTGTCAGGAATTTGATACAGACAGAACTGGGAGATAGTTGTGTACATAACGTGGCAGTTGCGAACAAAGATATAGAAATCAATAGTAGGCTATTAATTTTCATTCGTTCATCACACTTTCCTTCCTTCATTTAGAGATTTCATGTCAATCTACTCACCTTCCTCCTCCTTGTCTGCCAGCAAATACCTCATCTGTTTTCTGATCTCTGGATTCTTTGGCTCCAGTCTCTGAGCTTCTACGTAATCTATGAATGCCAGATCATATTCTTGGTTGTTGTGATAGGCCTGAGACACAAATAGATAACATTATTACAGACATTTCAGTATTGACATAAGATAGATCTCAGACACAAATAGACAACATTAGTACAGACATTTCAGTATTCACATAAGATAGATCTTAGACACAAATAGACAACATTAGTACAGACATTTCAGTATTCACATAAGATAGATCTTAGACACAAATAGACAACAATATTACGACACAAATAGACAACACTATTACGACACAAATAGACAACACTATTACAGTACTGACATAAGGAAGATCTTAGACCCTAATAGACAACATTACTGCAGACATTTCGGCATTAAGGGAACAGCAACACAACACAAGTCCCATGTCCACACATCTCCATTCATTCACGACCACGAGGGGACAGCAACATAACACAAGTCCCACGTCCACACATCTCCATTCATTCACGACTACGAGGGGACAACAACACAACACAACTCCCATGTCCACACATCTCCATTCATTCACGACCACGAGTGGACAACAACACAACACAAGTCCTATGTCCTCACATCTCCATTCATTCACGAACACGAGGGGACAACAACACAACACAAGTCCTATGTCCTCACATCTCCATTCATTCACGACCACGACGAGACAGCAACACAACACAAGTCCCATGTCCACACATCTCCATTCATTCACGACCGAGAGGAGACAGCAACACAACACAAGTCCCATGTCCACACATCTCCATTCATTCACGACTACGAGGGGACAACAACACAACACAAGTCCCATGTCCACACATCTCCATTCATTCACGACCACGAGGGGACAACAACACAACACAAGTCCTATGTCCTCACATCTCCATTCATTCACGAACACGAGGGGACAACAACACAACACAAGTCCTATGTCCTCACATCTCCATTCATTCACGACCACGAGGAGACAGCAACACAACACAAGTCCCATGTCCACACATCTCCATTCATTCACGACCACGAGGAGACAGCAACACAACACAAGTCCCATGTCCACACATCTCCATTCATTCACGACCGCGAGGGGACAGCAACACAACACAAGTCCCATGTCCACACATCTCTATTCATTCACGACCACGAGGAGACAGCAACACAACACAAGTGACATGTCTGCGCTTAGGCTTAAAGAAATGGATGGGTGAGGAAATATTTTTACACATGTTCAACCATAAGTTTTCTTGTTACCTGTCCTCTTCTGAAGTAAGCTTTAATACTCTTCTTGTCCATCTGTAAGGCCAGACTGCAGTGCTGTATAACTTTGGCATTGTCTCCCAACTTTAATTCACAGGCTGCCAAATTCAGGTGTGACGTCAGTACTAGGTTATCTCTCTTTTCTTTCTCCCCATTGGTTAATTCTGTTTGGCTGGTCAACAGATCAAGGACTTGATTGTAATATCTCCGGGCATCTTCAAACTTTCCTGACTGAAACATTGATTGTACACATGTGTAACAGTTGATGCAAATTTCAGCACGTTATGGTGGGGAGAGTCAGATGAACTGATCGCCTACTCCTTAAAAACGAAACTGTCTCGAACTGTTGTAGAAATAAATAACAGGATCCGATGAACAATTAATACTAACGTTTAATAACTGTAAACAAGAGCTGATATCCACAAGTTACTTACACCTAGCTAGCCGGGAAGACACACTTCAAAACTATGACTGGATTTGAACACCTACGATTTGCACACCTACGATTTGCACCCACGATTTTCACCACCCCTACTCGCCTGGCCCTCCTTATATATATTCTGTCCAGGAACGTTCAGGAAGCGGCTTTACCGCCCCATAAGCACGAGGCAGACCTAGATCGTTCGGGACACATACCAGCCACCCAAATCGTACACAGACACGTCACAGAATTACATCACTCAAGGTCGACCTAGCGTAATCTCGGACACTGCAGTATCTTCCAGACCCTCTAGATTTTCTACAGTGAAACAAACAAGCCACACAGCGACATCAAAGGGAAATACCGGCCTTGCTGGCGAGAGGGGGGAGGGAGGTCGCCGAGTGAGACTCGCCAAGCGGAGGGGAGTGAGAAAATATCGATCGTTCAACTAGTGGGACGCTACACAACTCCACAATTTAAGTTGAACATTCTTCAACTATCTATACCATAAAGCGTCTACACTATCATAAAATATTTATCATCTCCAATCTTACAATAGACATTGCTAATACTGTACTAGGTGCTTTCCCAATATCCTAAGTACAATACAATAACCATAGTATCCTTATAACACCAATACAATCTCATTACAATATCATTGCAGTACCATTACAAAACCCTGGTCAACAGTAGACCTACTATTATAACCAATACACTACCACCACTGTGGTGAAACGATGGTCAATGATACTATTAAAAATCATACAATGGTGAAACGATGGCCATCCAATACACAATGCTTCGTGCATGAACCATAGCACATAACGTTGTACATAACAATGATTGTCCTGAAAGGTGCATGAACAATGGCAAAAATACCAACACATATAGACCACTGACCAGGGTCTAACTTCATCATATCAGATCAAACAAAGCAATACCGATACTGCCCAAGCTTAGGCCACTCGTAAATTACATCAATGCAACGTACAAAATCACTGCTTGCTCGCAGTTCCCCTTTGGGTTACAGTCTTCAAAATGATAATGTCCCATTGGTAACAAATAATGTACATATGATACAAGATTAAAACATGACTAGGACATAGTGGCTCTCTGCCGGCCAATAATTCAATACTCAGTCAAATATACCATTACAGTACAATACAGTCATCCCAGAAACGTATGTAACAGGCAAAACTCTGGGTTACAATACATCTCACTGAACTTGTACTATTCAAACACTCTACTCAGGAAGTCGGCGCCGACATTTTCCTTGCCCTTGACATACCTAATCCTCTCTAATGACCTATGGTCAGTCTGGAGCACAAACTCCTTACCATATAAATACAAAGTAAACTTCTTTACGGCCCAAACGATGGCTAGGCATTCTCGCTCTGAGACTGAATATTTCGTCTCACGAGGCAATAGCTTACGACTGGCATATGCCACAGGATACAACTTTCCCTCATATTCCTGCATAAGAGCAGCACCCAACCCGCGGTCTGATGCATCAGTCGCTAAGACTAATTCTTTTGAAAAATCTGGCAAACATAACACAGGTTTGGAAACAATGGCATTCTTCAGAGAAGTGCACGCTTTCTCCTGCACTTCTTCCCACTGAACTACATTGGGCTGACCCTTTCTAAGTAAATCAGACAGTGGTGATGCAATCGCTGCAAAATTAGGTACACATTCTTGGTAATATCCCACCAGTCCTAAAAATGCCTTCACTTCCTTTTTAGTGGTGGGTCTGGGTGCATCCCGCACCTTACACACATTTTCTTCTAACAAGCCAATCATACCCTTTCCCACTGAGTGTCCAACAAAGTCCACTTCAGACGTTCCAATCAGGCACTTGGATGGTCTTGCAGTTAATCCAGCTTGGTCCATCCTCTACAGCAATTCCTTGAGAGCCTTCACATGCTCGTCGAATGTCTCTGTATGGATCAGCAGGTCGTCCACATACGCTGTCACATTGTTCAGTCCCTGGATCATTGGCTTCACGATCCTGTTCAGTGTAGCTCCTGAGTTCATCATCCCGAAGGGCGTCCGGGTGAGTTCATAGTGTTCGCCCATGGTGACGAACGCTGTCTTGGGAATGTCTTGTTCCCGGACTCGCACTTGCCAGTATCCCTTGCTCAAGTCGATCCGAGAGAATATTCTTCCTCTCGACAGACTCTGGAACACTTCCGATGGGGCTGCTGTCGGATGAGGGTCAAACACAGTGATCTTGTTCAGCCTCCTGTAGTCGATGCAGACTCGATTGGATCCATCCTTCTTCTTGACGACAACAACCAGTGAAGCATAAGCTGATGAGCTCCTGCGTATGATGCCCAACCTTTCCATGGTGCTGAGCTCCTCCTTCAAGGAGTCGCGCATAGCATAGGGCAACGGATATGGTCGTTGCCGAACAGGTACCTCTGATGTCAGGTCGATGCGATGTTCGCCTAACTGGCAGCATCCGGGGAGATTGGTGAAAATGCGTTGATACTCCTTCATCACGTCGCCGAGTTGTTGACGTTGTTCCGGCGTCAGCTGCGTTCCATATTGGACATCTTCGTAGCCTTCCTTCTGGTCCCAGCTCCCTAGGTCGGCAAGGTCTTCCATCGTTCCACCGTTGTCGCCTTCTAGATCGCAGTCCTCGGCGACTATCATGCCAGCTGACTCCACAGGTTGACTCTCGTCCATCACGTCGTCCTCTGCCAGCACAGTCCCAGCACCATCACCGTCGTCGTCCATCATAGCGTCGACATCTCCAGGTGTGGTGACGCTCCTGCCACCGTTCATCTCACACATCTCGGTCACGACAGATGCCGGTCCCATTGCCGCCGCCGTTGCTTGCGTCGTCGCTGGTGTAGTCCTGGGGATACAGCTCTTGAGAAGGTTAGCGTGCAATGTCTTCTCTTTCACACCCATCTTGACTCTGTAGTCGTTGACGCCGATAACCGAGACTACCTTGTATGGTCCCTTCCACTGGACTAGGAGCTTGTTGGCGTTTGTCGGCAACAGTACTAAAACTTCGTCGCCAGGGCGGAACTTCCTCTCTTGCGCCTTCCGGTCGTAGTAGGTTTTCTGTCTACCTTGTGCCTTTGAGAGCTCTTCCGTAGCCAACTTCCACGTGTCCTCCAGCCGCTCGCGTAGTTCCATGACGTACTGGTAACTGGTTTTTGTCTCCGGCTCCTCTACATCCTTAGTCCATAACTGTCGCAAGATGTGCATCGGTCCTCTCACCGTTCTTCCATACAGCAACTCGAATGGGGCGAACTTTGTCGATTCTTGGGGAACTTCACGATACGCGAAGAGCAGCGGGTTAATGTATCGGTGCCACTGTTTAGGTTGCTCCGCGCACAGTCGCCTCAAGGTCTTCTTCAGTGTGCCATTAAATTGCTCCACCAGCCCGTTGCACATAGGGTGGTAGACTGTGGTGGTCGGCTGTCGAATTCCCAGTAATCTGTTCGTTTCTTTCATGACGTCCGACATGAATTGAGTCCCTTGATCAGATAAGATCTCCTCAGGCACACCCAAACGGCTGTAGATATTTACTAAGGCTTCTGCTACTGTCTCCGCGTCAATCTTCTTCAAGGGGGTCGCTTCAAGGTAACGAGTGGCGTAGTCTACGTATACCAGGATATTCCGATGTCCGCCTTCACTTGGGGGGTCAATAGGTCCTACTAGGTCCACGGCCACTCTCCTAAATGGGACGTCTACCACTGGCATACTCTGCAAATGCACCTTAGGAGTCGCTCCCTTGTTCACTGTTCTCTGGCAGATGTCGCATGAGCGGCAGTATCTCGCGACGTCACCTTCGATACCAGGCCAGTAAAAATTGCTCATCACCCTGTCCTTCGTCTTCTTCACGCCGAGATGTCCTCCGACGATAAAATCGTGGGCAACGCTCAGTACATACTCCCTCGGTTTCTCGGGTAGTACCACTTGTCTTGTGATCGTAGCCTGTCTTATGTCCCTATAAATCCGGTACAGTACACATCCGTGTCTCTCGAAGTGTACGGACTTGTTGCCTCTGTTGGTCGGAATTTTCTTCTCCCCAACTTCTTGAGGTCTTCGTCTTCTTCCTGGAGTCGGATGAGTTCCTTCATATCCACTCCCGCGTGCCGTTCTGCCCTCGGCACCCTCAGCGACGTAGACTGGTCCTTCCTCTTCTCCTGAGCCCTCGTGGTCACCGCTCCTACCATCACCTCGGTATCAGGGTCGTACGGGTCCTTCGCTCCGTCCACGTTCCCGACTACTAGGTCGCAGATGGTCTCCGGGAGACACAGTGCCGTCACTCTGCCCGTCAGGTAAGGCGTTCTCACGTCGATAATGGCCTCCTCCGCCTCTAACAAGGAGTTATCGATCCTCGCGATAAGTTTCTTCCCACCGGTGAGCTGTCCGTCGTCCACCATTGATCGCCGCACCACTACACCTTCACAGCCGGTATCTCTTAGGACGTCTACTGCTCGATTTCCAATCAAGCCCTTCATCACTGGTAACTTCAGCTTCTCCACGGTCCTTCCGTCACTGCATCCTCCGCACGTAACAGGCACCGCTAACTGGAGCTTCCCGTCCTTCATTACCGCTTGAATGTTGATGCTGGTGTCAGCCGTCGTCGCATCCTGTCTCGACGACTCGTCCGCCGCTATCACTACGGCCGCCGCCGCCTTGTTCGGCTTGCCTCGCCCCCTATCCTTCTGGGCTGGACACATTCTCCGAACGTGGCCTGGCTTTCCACAAAGGTATCATCTGAACTCACCTTTGTCTTTTGTCCTTGCACGACACTCCCTCGCCTTATGTCCCGGCTCCTGGCACCTATAACAGACCTGTAGACTTCTGTCTCCGTTGGGTCTCCGTCGCACTGGTCGGCTCTGCAATCTGGCGCTCCCGCTGAGTGTCCGGTTCCTCGCTACCAGGAACGCCTCCGCCGAGTCTGCGACGTCCGGTAGCGTCTTTAGCTTCCTCTCCCTCACATGGGTCGCAAGGTCTGGTGGGCAAGCATCCATAAACTGCTCTCTTACGAACAGGTCCCTCACTCCTTCGTAGGTCTTCTCCGTCTTTGATAGCTTTATCCACCTCTCTAGGTAAGTCTTGATCCTAGTAAGAAACATCCCGACATCTTCTCCATCTTCAGGCTTACCTTGTCTGAACATGAGTCTGTAACCGTCCTCTGACAGGTTATACCTCTTCTACAAAGCTTCCTTGGCTTTGTCGTAGTCCTTGGCCTCATTGATCGGCAATCGACAGAAGCACTCCAGAGCTCTCCCAGTCAGCAGGGCAGACAGTGATGTCGTCCAGGTGGATCTGGGCCAGTCCGCTGTCTCGGCAAACCTCTCAAAACGAAGTAGCCAGCTATCAAGGTCGTCCTTCCCATCCTGAAATGCAGGTAGCTTGGGTCTCTTGGAACTGGCGTGGTCGCTGGTCCCCTGCGTCGTCTCGCCTCCACGCTGATGGCGGATCCTCTCCATCTCCAGCTCGTGCTTCATCTTTTCTCTTTAGAGCTGTCGTTGAGCCTCCTTCTCCTGAGCTTGTCGTTGAGCCTCCTTCTCCTGAGCTTGTCGTTCCATCTTCAGTTGCTCCATGCGCTCTTGCCTCTCTCTTTCCTCCTTTAGGCCTTCACGGATGTAGTCCTGTCTCTCCTTCCCAGTGAGCTCCAAGGCGTATGCTTCCTGGCCAAGCCTTCCAATAGCCTCTGACATGTTGTGGATATCCTCGATGATCTTTACACAATTTACTGTACTTTAGAAAAACTTCGATGGTCTGAGTTGAATCGGTTCTGATCTGATCGGATCCCGGGCGAGCCCCAATATGTAACAGTTGATGCAAATTTCAGCACGTTATGGTGGGGAGAGTCAGATGAACTGATCGTCTACCCCTTAAAAACGAAACTGTCTCGAACTGTTGTAGAAATAAATAACAGGATCCGATGAACAATTAATACTAACGTTTAATAACTGTAAACAAGAGCTGATATCCACAAGTTACTTACACCTAGCTAGCCGAGAAGACACACTTCTAACTATGACTGGACTTGAACACCTACGATTTGCACACCTACGATTTGCACCCACGATTTTCACCACCCCTACTCGCCTGGCCCTCCTTATATATATTCTGTCCAGGAACGTTCAGGAAGCGGCTTTACCGCCCCATAAGCACGAGGCAGACCTAGATCGTTCGGGACACATACCAGCCACCCAATCGTACACAGACACGTCACAGAATTACATCACTCAAGGTCGACCTAGCGTAATCTCGGACACTGCAGTATCTTCCAGACCCTCTAGATTTTCTACAGTGAAACAAACAAGCCACACAGCGACATCGAAGGGAAATACCGGCCTTGCTGGCGAGAGGGGGGAGGGAGGTCGCCGAGTGAGACTCGCCAAGCGGAGGGGGGTGAGAAAATATCGATCGTTCAACTAGTGGGACGCTACGACATGTGATAGATAGATAGATAAATAGATGGATAGACAGACAGACAGACAAATAGACCGACTGACAGACAGACAGACAGAGAGACAGACAGACAGATAGACAGATAGATAGATAGATAGATAGACAGACAGACAGACAGACAAATAGACAGACAGACAGACAGACAGACAGACAGACAGACAGACAGACAGATAGATAGATAGATAGATAGATAGATAGATAGATAGATAGATAGATAGATAGATAGATAGATAGATAGATAGATATGCAAGCAGACCGACCGAGAGACAAATAGATAAATAGATAGATAGATAGACAGCAGAGAGACATACAGACAGATAGACTGAGAGACAGACAGTTTGTCTGACAGAAAGACAGACGGACGGACGGAAGGGCGGGTGGATGGATCGATGATTGAGGGATGGGCATAATTTATCTTCCATCCGTTGTATGAAAGTCAAACTTTTTCTTTCAGCAATATCGTGGCCAAATCTCTTCATGTGTGAGGCGCCCGGGATAAACCTGCATATCCCCTCCCCCCCCCCCCCCCTCTCTCTCTTTCTCTCTGGGATCTAGAAAGTTTCCTTACATAATCTACAGCTTGCTACAGATCTCATTTGCGCACTTGAGAAGAGAAAAAAAAAAGGTTGGGGGGGGGGGGGTGTTGGAGGAAAACTGCACCAGAATGACGTATTCACGCCACTATTTTCTTTCCATCACAGGCTTCCACCATAGCGATGAGATGACCAATCGTAGTTTTGACTTGTCCTGAGTTTGGGAAGAAGATCCAGTAATCAGATTTGTCCAGATTTAGAAACCACGTTAGATTTTTGGGCGGAGCGCTGAGTTAATTTCTCCATGAATATTTCAAATGTCTGTGTTTCTGAGCTGAGAAATGTTCAACCAACTGCAGCTGCAGAGTCTCAGAATGAAAGGGGCTGGTGGTCTTCTCAATTCTAATCTACTTTTTCATCATTTCAAACAAATTCGTCAAGTTACCATCCAAGTACGTCGGTCCTGTAGTTGCCTGATCAAAATATTCTAGTGCGCGCCTGGGATTACAGAAATAAATCTACAGTGCTGCATTAACACGGGAAACAAATTTGTAGTGCGCGCCAAGGGTTACAGAAATAAATCTACAGTGCTGCATTAACACGGGAAACAAATTTGTAGTGCGCGCCAAGGGTTACAGAAATAAATCTACAGTGCTGCATTAACACGGGAAACAAATTTGTAGTGCGCGCCTAGGATTACAGAAATAAATCTACAGTGCTGCATTAACACGGGAAACAAATTTGTAGTGCGCGCCAAGGATTACAGAAATAAATCTACAGTGCTGCATTAACACGGGAAACAAATTTGTAGTGCGCGCCTGGGATTACAGAAATAAATCTACAGTGCTGCATTAACACGGGAAACAAATTTGTAGTGCGCGCCAAGGATTACAGAAATAAATCTACAGTGCTGCATTAACACAGGAAACAAATTTGTAGTGCGCGCCTAGGATTACAGAAATAAATCTACAGTGCTGCAGTAATAGATACAAATTTGTAGTGCGCGTCTAGGATTACAGAAATAAGTCTACAGTGCTGCAGTAATACGGGATACAAATCTGTAGTGCGCGCCTAGGATTACAGAAATAAATCTACAGTGCTGCAGTAATACGGGAAACAAATTTGTAGTGCGCGCCTAGGATTACAGAAATAAATCTACAGTGCTGCAGTAACACGGGAAACAAATTTGATCACAGTGCCACAAGATAAAGAAAATTATATCATCAAACAAAGCTCTGAGGGGAGTGAAAGTATTTTTAGCCCATCTACTGTAAATAGGATATGGACGACAAAGAAGGACATTATTTCAATTGTGGTAACAATTTTACCAGGGGGGGGGGGAGAAACCGTTACCGAGTTTACAGTTAAACGGTTCTCAAGCTAAGAAAAGGAGAAAAGAGATCTTTGTGTTTCACACGGCCAGCTGGTGTCAGCCTCACTTGTCTGACTGGACACGACAGTTTGACGGAGGGTCACAACCTAGAATAGCTGGTATCGATCCGTGAGTTCAGTTCGTGATACGAGTAAATTGTACGCATCTAAAAATGAATGTCTGTGGCGCATTTACTGAGCGAGCGTGAGTCATACATGCGAGACGCTTTCTGGTTGTGTGAGCAAGATTCAAGTTGCTGTAAGTCATGTGACCGATTTCTCCAGATGATCTCCAAGAAACCTGAAACTGTTTCTGTAATGAAGTGTCTGAAGCGGTGTGAAATCTCAAATAGCAATGAGTTAATGACGTGTTCATAATGAAATCTTCCCTTGCGGTGACAGTTTCAGAGCACCCCTCACACACACCCCCTCCCCTTTTTCCCTGCCATGCTCCTCCACCCACCCCCTTTTGCATGATTTCCTTCCTGGTCGTTTGATATTATTCATGTTTTGTTGTGTTTTTTAAGCCTTGATCATGTTCACCTATCATAGACAGAAGCATGATTTTCCACGTGTATAGTACAACATAACCAGATGATTTTCATCGTTCAAGAATGTTATGTAATTTGGCCACCAATGTTAATTCTGTTTCTATAAACTTCCACAAAGACCACAAAGATGGGCTATTACAAACGTGTTTAAATCTTGCAGAAGGGCTCACCTTAAGATCACGTTACAAAAATCGAGCACGTTGAATCCATTGACCGAATTACGCCCTTTTTATTTGATGTCGATCAAGGCTAGCCTACCGGTCTGGTTTTTTTCCACCAACGCTAAAAATAAACATGTTAACCTAGAATGTTCTATCTCTTCCGACAGGCTGGAAAGAAGAAATACAGTTCATTTCAATAGTGGCGACCAAAGAAGCCGTGAAAATACTGGACTTCTGGGAATGTCTCGGACTAGTGGACTACTGGTCAGTGGAGAGACTCTAAACAGACAGAAAACAGAAATCTTTGAGAATTTAGGCACTTTCGATAATTATTTACATTGAAGTTGAATATATAGGCCTACTGATATTCCAGATTTCAAGCCCCCCAACTGTAAGTGGAACATCTTTGTCAGGTTTCCTCATTCTGAAGTTCCTACACCTTACACAGTGTACAGACAGAGCATTTAGTTACACGTTAGACTTTGTTGAATGGGCCAGAAATCTGCCATCTGGAATGACACTATTTGCCCACAGGGAGTCAAAGCCCAAGATGTGCTGTTGCTTTGTTCTGTGCAGGCCACTTCACTTGAGATAGAGACCTACATGCAATGCTGCACCGCCCATAGTTTGAGTGAGGCAGTTGTTAGGGGAACATCCTGTAATGACAAGATTGTACAAAGCCCCAATAGACAAAATACTGAGTTATGTTCACTCCTCGGTTATATATAGCTTTGTATGTGAAATGCTACGGCCCAATAACAATGGCCTTTGAATAAATTTTTTTTTGAAAATGTGAGAAAGTTTGAAATTCTGTAACGGCCTCCAACAATATTCTGGACATAAAGGTGACCTCCTCTGTGTCTGAAGATTTTGTATGGGCTCTTTGTCTTCACTGGCGGACTTTGCCTATATTTGGTTATGTTTCATCTGACGTCATTTTGCAGCGCCTAAATTTGAGGTTCAATGGTTCTTATGATAATAATTAACTTTATAAATTGCCTTTGACAAGCCAGAATCTTCTGGAGTCCGTTTCATAAATGTGTCTCAAATGACCTACATCCTGTCAGATTCCGGTATAGAAAGCTGCGATATGGAAAAGTTAGTGGTGAGATCACGGATCTGCCCCGGACTATCGCGACATCCGGCGTTGGAGACAATAATGTCTGACTCAAGAACAAAGCTAGGAAGTTGGCAAGACAAAATTGAACTATGGGTTGGCATTAACAGACAGAAATGTGTCAGATTTGTCACTACACGCCAGGAAACAAAGAAAACCACTATCAAATCAAGAACTACGGAATAACTGCAGATTGTGGCAAGGATTAAGTGATAAGTTTGTACACTTTCTCACGGAAATTTTACACTAGAATCTGTCTGTTAGAAGGGACGATTCTCTAGAAAATCTTGGGCAGTAGATATAAAAGGATCTCATTGTGACATTAACGTCCACAATCCATTCTGAAACTTCTTGCCAACTTAGGTTGAATTGATGTTCTGTGCAAATAAATAATATGTATTTTGAATCATTCTCCTGGTGCAGTTAGATCGCCATCGAGGAAGAGAGTTCAAACGTAGCTGGTAAACATGTTATCTTTATTGACCACAATTTGAAACAAATGTATCGTTCTATACATATTCGAATAAGATTAGTCATGTAGGATATAACTATAAGGTTTTGTCTACAGGTCACTGTGTCAAGAGTATCGTATCGGCCAGGCCTGAGACTGATAAGAAATCCAATAAAACGATACATTCAGAGAAAAGTGGGTTACACTGAGGTAATTTTGACTATAGCACCAGAAATCCTAGAACAAAAGTAATGCAAGACGTTTTGACATAATGATGTCACATTGTAAATAATGTTTGATTTCTAATCACCTCCCCACCCCCACCTGGCCATCCATCCCCCAGGTCTGGTATAATTCTTTCAGTTGACATCGATGTGGTGTGGGTCATTGGGTCAGGGGGTGATGTGATCCGGAGGTACAGGTCTGTGAGGGGAGGGTTGGACAAGGAGGCTATCTATCTATCTATCTATCTATCTATCTATCTATCTATCTATCTATCTATCTATCTATCTATCTATCTATCTATCTATCTATCTATCTATCTATCCATCTATCTATCTATCTATCTATCTATCTATCTATCTATCTATCTATCTATCTATCTATCTATCTATCTATCTATCTATCTATCTATCTATCTATGTGTCTATCTATGTGTCTATCTATCTATCTATCTATCTATCTATCTATCTATCTATCTATCTATCTATCTATCTATCTATCTATCTATCTATCTATCTATCTATCTATCTATCTAACTGTCTGTCTGTCTGTCTGTCTGTCTGTCTATCTATCTATCTATCTATCGTTTCTCTTTTACAATAAAAAAAAAAGATACAAATTGCTATTAACGTTCCCCATGTAAGACAATATAACTCGCCTGCATACATGTATATTCTCCCATCCTCACGAAGTGGAGTTTTCTGTAATACCCCACCCCCCACTCCACCCCAGGCTGAAAGAAACTGTCTGTAGACCAATTAACTCTCTGCCAGACTACGGTTTAAAATCCATAGTTTCTAATGAGTTGACGAGCGCCAAATCTTTTCCACACCGAAGGGGAGGCAATTTCTCAAGAAATTGGTGGTAAGGGGAATAATTATTGACGTGTGTAAAAGTTGAGTAATCAGCTGCTGTGACGAAGGAAATGTTGTAGAGGACATCGAATAGTAAACTACCAAGTGTCTATTTGACTGTTGCTGTAACAGGCCCGAGATAACACAACTTTTTTGTTGTTGTTGTTTTTTTTTGGAAGTTTTCTTGCTGTCTAAGTCGGTGCTGTTTCTGTTGTTGCTGTCTAAGTCGGTGCTGTTTCTGTTGTTGCTGTCTAAGTCGGTGCTGTTTCTGTTGTTGCTGTCTAAGTCGGTGCTGTTTCTGTTGTTGCTGTCTAAGTCGGTGCTGTTTCTGTTGTTGCTGTCTAAGTCGGTGCTGTTTCTGTTGTTGCTGTCTAAGTCGGTGCTGTTTCTGTTGTTGCTGTCTAAGTCGGTGCTGTTTCTGTTGTTGCTGTCTAACTCGGTGCTGTTTCTGTTGTTGCTGTCTAAGTCGGTACTGTTTGTGTTATTGCTGTCTAAGTCGATACTGTTTCTGTTGTTGCTGTCTAAGTCGATACTGTTTCTGTTGTTGCTGTCTAAGTCGGTACTGTTTCTGTTGTTGCTGTCTAAGTCGGTGCTGTTTCTGTTGTTGCTGTCTAAGTCGATGCTGTTTCTGTTGTTGCTGTCTAAGTCGGTACTGTTTCTGTTGTTGCTGTCTAAGTCGGTGCTGTTTCTGTTGTTGCTGTCTAAGTCGGTGCTGTTTCTGTTGTTGCTGTCTAAGTCGGTGCTGTTTCTGTTGTTGCTGTCTAACTCGGTGCTGTTTCTGTTGTTGCTGTCTAAGTCGGTACTGTTTGTGTTATTGCTGTCTAAGTCGATACTGTTTCTGTTGTTGCTGTCTAAGTCGATACTGTTTCTGTTGTTGCTGTCTAAGTCGGTACTGTTTCTGTTGTTGCTGTCTAAGTCGGTGCTGTTTCTGTTGTTGCTGTCTAAGTCGATGCTGTTTCTGTTGTTGCTGTCTAAGTCGGTACTGTTTCTGTTGTTGCTGTCTAAGTCGGTACTGTTTCTGTTGTTGCTGTCTAAGTCGGTACTGTTTCTGTTGTTGCTGTCTAAGTCGGTACTGTTTCTGTTGTTGCTGTCTAACTCGGTACTGTTTCTGTTGTTGCTGTCTAAGTCGGTACTGTTTCTGTTGTTGCTGTCTAACTCGGTGCTGTTTCTGTTGTTGCTGTCTAACTCGGTACTGTTTGTGTTGTTGCTGTCTAAGTCGGTACTGTTTCTGTTGTTGCTGTCTAAGTCGGTACTGTTTCTGTTGTTGCTGTCTAACTCGGTACTGTTTCTGTTGTTGCTGTCTAAGTCGGTACTGTTTCTGTTGTTGCTGTCTAACTCGGTGCTGTTTCTGTTGTTGCTGTCTAACTCGGTACTGTTTGTGTTGTTGCTGTCTAAGTCGGTACTGTTTGTGTTGTTGCTGTCTAAGTCGATACTGTTTCTGTTGTTGCTGTCTAAGTCGGTACTGTTTCTGTTGTTGCTGTCTAAGTCGGTACTGTTTCTGTTGTTGCTGTCTAAGTCGGTACTGTTTCTGTTGTTGCTGCCGCTGTTCGGGTCATGTATGAAATACTAAACGTAAACATGATCTGACCCCTTCATGACTCCACATTGGTCCAGAACAGATATTTGACCGCTGAACGCAAGATAATTTTTGAAATGTAATCAGGCCAATTAAACTGAAGTGAGTTAAAGTGCACGTAATTAAGAAAACCTGCAGATTTGTTAAAAATCCTTTCATTCTTTGACCTGTCAGCTGTTGATTTCAATACTTCAGTCTTGACGATTTTATTTTCATCATTCCTTGAAACGAGTCAAACCTCTAGAATAGATCATTTAAATACACCGAATTTCACAAAGAAGAGACGTTGTCTCTGCCCTGTTCCATCAGACAGGCCCACTAACAGCGTCATTTTTGTCACGAGTGGAGTGAGTGCAATTAAGGGGATTGCTACAGAGCGGGTGTAGAGTAAGAAAGGCTCACAGTAGACAGCAAGTTAAGCGTGCTGTTGTGAGTAGTGGGGAGGGGGGGGGGGTCTGAAGGAGGCGAAAGCGCTGTATAACTATCACTGCAAGTTAGAAGGTCCTAGGGATCGGACCTGTGAATAAAAGCCCATCGGGCAGAGATAAAAGGAAGCAGTCGAGAAGACTAGTGAGAGTCTTTCCAGTTATGACTGGTATGTAGAATGTTGATTGATTATTATGATTGATGTATTATATTATATTCGTCTATTACCATGATGTGAATAAGTATATGTGAGGAATGTGGAAGTCCTTGATATTGGATATAGCAATGTGCGCCACGAGCGATAGATGAAAGTGAGTTCATGGATTTGTAGCGCGAGTGAGTAGTGTGTACTCCGATGGAAGTGTGTTACCGTAAGATGTGTGGTGAGTGAAAGGTGAACTAGTGTGTGTACGCTTCATGGATTGTAAGGAGAGGTGGAGTGAATAGAAATGGTAGGGTATTATACCAATGTAATGTTATTCTTGTAGGTGTCGGGGACGGGCCGCAGAGCCACCTCGATGAGCACAGGAGATAGGCCAGCATAGGGCCGGAGGCCACACATAGGCCAGAAGCGAGGCTGTCAATACCGGACAGTAGAGGCACAGAAAGTCGTGGCAGTCAGGCCACGGACAGGGACGTAGATATGAGAGTGAATGAGATACTATATTGTTGCCATGTTGATAGGCTAGTGAACTGATATTATGTTGTTGCCATGTTGATGGCTATGGAAATAATAATGTGTTATTGCCCTGCTGAGGTGCGAGGGGAATGCTAAGGTGTATGACAATAGGAAGGTGATATTGAGAGACTGCGGTGCCAGTAACTTATTAATGGGCTATTAAGACCCTGAGGGGAGAGGCTGAGGCCGAAGTGCCTTTAGGAGTAACTACCGGATTGTGGATCCGAGGGAGAGTGTGTGTGAGAATAAGGCCGTTGTACGGCAGTGCATTTCAATAATATAATGTATGTAATTGCGCTATTATATGTATAATTATGTTTAATAAATGTGTGAGTCTGATGGATTGTTCTGTTAAGTGTTAACTTGTTTGTTCGTGATTGTTGTCCTGTCATAACTTATTACATCTCCCAGTCTGGGATTTGTGACATTGGGGGCTCGTCCGTTGTGACATTGGGGGCTCGTCCGTCCATTGTGACTCGTCCATTTTCGTAATATTTAGTTGTAGTTAGTTAGTAGGTAATTGTGCTGTCTTGTTCGTTGGATGAATGGACATTTCATGATATGATTTATGTATAATAATGAATGTATATTGATGCATGTATTGCTATGAATAGGTATTAATTTGTATTTAAACTTTCCAGAGTGTGTGCGTGCAGCCTGAGGAGACGAGCAGCCAGAGCTCCGATTAAAGGGAGGAGTTTTACTCAAAATTTCAAAAGTTAAGTGAAAGTCAAAATTTTTGTGCCCTGGATTGTGGGCTGTTCCTTTAATCTGTCTTTTTCACTGTTTTTGCTGTTTTTGTTGTCGTTATAGGTTATATGGGCGGTGGCGCGGGTTTGCTGTGTTGAACTTAGTTTATCCTTTTAAAAAGGTGTGGTAAACTTTGGAACTTCGTTCATCACAGTGAACAGTTCTGTAGGGACCTGTATTTTTGTTTAGATTGTAGCGTTCTATCTTCCTCGTTGTTTTAGGAAGGCGTTTCTATTGTCCCTCTTCTACCTTTCTGTAGATACGTTCTTTTTTTTCAGACTCTGTTCTTGTTCGTACCTTGTAGTGTAATCGGCGTAGTTAGGTTGCATTTTTTTCCATTATATTTTCCTTTTTAGGTCTTTGTCCTAGTCTGGTTCGTTGTCCGTGACGTACTTGTGGTCTTTCTACTGTATTTCTTCATTCTTGTCGTTTCTATTTTCTTTTATAATTAATAGTGCTATACATTTTATAGATATAGAATTAGTTGTGCTGTAAAGGTAAATTTCTGAATTGTATTTGAGACAGCTGGGTATTGTTATATCTGGTGTGATCTCAGGTCTCTGGTCGTATCGTTAGTGATCATACCGACAGGTTGGTCGTCTTGTAATACATACCATAACCATAAATCTGTGAAATGGCGGAACTCCAACAACTAATGAAGTTGGGTAAGGAACTTGGCCTGGAGGGAGAGGAGCTACGCGGCTGGATTAAGGAACAGCAGGCAGAAATGCGCGATGAGCGTGCTAAGGATAGAGAGCAGGAAAAAGAGCTTAAGTTAAAGGAGATAGAGGCGCAAGTGAAGATCGCCGAGTTGGAAATCAAAAAGAAGGCGCCAACAGAAACAGTTGAGCGGCAGGTACACAATAAAGGTGGCGTTAGGATTAAGCTCCCTACGTTCGACGACCGGAAGGACGACATAGACGCCTTCCTTTACAGGTTCGAACTGAACGCACAATTGCAATGGGGGGAAAATAAGGAATTATGGGCCACGTACCTGGCGTCTCTGTTGCAGGGGCGAGCGTTAACCTACTTTAAAGAGCTACAGCGCGAAGACGTGCAAGATTACGATAAGCTGAAGGCTTTGCTGCTTCGCCGATTTGCGCGTACCGAGGAATACTTCCGGGAGCAGTTTAGGCGAGCACGTGCAGATACCAGGGAGGACTTTGCTGCCTTCGTCGCGAGACTAACTGAGTATTTCGCGAACTGGGTAGACTTGGCGCATGTGGGCACGGATTTCGCTAAACTGAAAGACCTAATGATCCGTGACCAGCTGTACGCGTCGTGCCACAAAGATCTGGTGGCTTTCCTGAAAGAGAACGAACCCGCGACGGTGCAGGAGGCGTCTAAGTTGGCGGAGGCATACCGTACGGCGCATCCGTCCAAACCAGTCGCCAGGGCGTACGTCCAAGATGCGGGGTACGTCGCCGTTGTCGAGGGGTCGCCGGCAGGACTTGGGGACAGGTCGCGTCAGCGTGGTGCCTATAGCGGGCAAGCCCAGGGGCAGCGTAGGGGCTATCACCAATCACCGGCATATGGATCCGGTAAGTTTGACCGAGCAGGAGGGCTAGGTCGCGGTAATGGCCGGGGGCGAGTTGTGACCTTTGCCGATGACCGACGGCATAGGGACTCTAGTTCCGGTCGCGATGGGTCACGGGGACCCAGGCCTAGAGCAGCACAGGGAGCGGAGTGTTGGACTTGCGGACGCGTGGGTCACTTTTCGCGCGAGTGTAGGGCCGCGAAGTGTTGGAACTGCGGAAGAGCAGATCACATCAGCGTGAACTGCCCGGCAGGTAGGATAGCGGCGAACGTGGACAGTAGCTCCAGTCCATGCTCCCCAAATAAATTTCATCATGCGGCTGCGTGTGTTACATCGGACAACGGAGGCGGACAGTATTCTAAGTGTCCCAGTTGTGAGAAGTTATTATCTTCCGGTGTTTTACCTTGTGGGAGAAAGATCCCCGTTATAAATTCATGTCATACAGGAGGTGGTCTTAGGGTTTATCCGGGGTTTGTTGGGGACGAACCGGTCTCGGTTTTACGAGATACAGGATCTACCGTTGTGGGAGTGCATAGGGACTGCATTCGGGATTCACAGCTTACAGGTGAGACTGTCCCGTGCATCCAATTTTCGGGGGCCATTGAGAAATTACCCATGGCAAAAATAATGATAGATACACCTTTCCTTAGCGGGGAAGTCGAGGCAGTCGTTGGGTGTTTTCCAGGCGCCCAGCTCATCATTGGGAATGTATCACGGGTGGTTTCCCCTTCCGATGAGAACGTGCAAGAATGGTCGCAATCAAAAGGTATTGACTTTTGCGCCGCGGTCGAAACACGCCGACGGGTAGCCGATAAAGATAAGATTAGACCTTTGGCGACCCCAGCGGTCAACCTAGATATCACGCCAGAGCGTTTGGCGAAATTACAAAGGGAGGATCCATCATTAAACCCATGTTTTGGGGAAGCGCGAACCGAGAAAACGAGGAGATATAAGAACGGGTCGTCCTCCTTTATTGTTCAGGCGGGCATTCTGTTCCGTAAGTATGTAACGGTGTCCTCCATTTTAAAGCAGGTCGTTGTGCCAGCGTTGCTGATCGCAACAGTATTGCATTTGGCACATGATGTCCCATTAGCGGGTCATATGGGGATAGCTAGAACCAAAGAAAGGGTTCTTAAAAATTTTTACTGGCCATCGATCCACAGAGATGTGCAGGTGTATTGTAAGACGTGCAGTGCGTGCCAAAAGACGACGCATAAGGGTCGTACACCCCAGGCCCCTCTTCAAAAGATCCCCACGGTTTCGGAACCGTTTAAAAAGGTCTCGATAGACCTTGTTGGCCCCATTCACCCAGCGACCGATAGGGGGAATCGATTTTTCTTAACGGTCATATGACTGTAATGCTACGAGATGGCCAGAGGCGGTTCCTCTGCGGACCATAACGTCTGAGGCAGTCGCGGAAGCGTTGTTTGCAATTTTCGCTAGGGTAGGAATACCAGAGCAAATTCTGTCTGATAGGGGCGCGCAATTTACGTCGCAGATGATGAAGGAATTGTTCCGCTTATTCAGTATACAACCCATCACTACCACCCCTTATCATCCGCAGGCTAATGGCATGTGCGAGAGATTGAACTCGACGTTGAAGTCGATGCTGCGTAAGGTAGCTGCTGATCGCCCTAAAGATTGGGATAGATATATCCCTGCAGTGTTATTCGCGTACAGAGAGGTACGGCAGGAGTCAACGGGATTCTCGCCGTTCGAAATGATGTACGGTCGTAGTCCTAGGGGCCCAACTGATGTTCTTCGGGACATGATGACGTCGCCATCATCGGGAGACGATGAGCAGATTTCGGTGTTTCAGTACCTTGTTGATTTAAGAGAAAGACTATCTGCGGCGCGCACTATAGCAGAAGAAGCGTCTAGTATCGCTTCGAAAAGAGCAAAAGACTATAAAGATAGAGGGTCCAAACTGAGAATTTTTAAGCCAGGAGACAAGGTTCTGTTGTTGTTACCTACGGACCATAATAAGTTATTGATGACATGGAAAGGCCCTTATGTTATTGAGCGAGTTGTTTCAAAGGTAGATTACGCTATCCACATTGATGGAGCGAGTAAGGTTTTCCATGTTAATATGCTACAGAGATTTTATGAGAGACCACAGTATCTGTGTGCACAGACAAGACCAGAGGAGACTGTCTTCTCTACTGCTTGTACGGGGGTCGTAGACCAGTTGGACTGTGACGTAAGCGACACCGAGGCGCAGGAGGAGTTACAAATTCAATTGCCGGAGTTAACTCCGACACAAGGTTACAGGGACGTAAAAATTAACCCTGACCTTACGAGTTCAAGGAGTAGGGAACTTGAGACCCTGTTAGCGTCATTTCCGGATGTTGTTACGGATTTGCCGGGTCGCACTACGGTGATCCAGCACCAAATAAAGTTGACTTCCGATAAGCCAGTATTTCTTAGACCGTATCCGTTGCCTTTTTCTTCGAGAGATAGGGTCATAAAGGAAGTTGAGTCAATGTTGAAGTTAGATGTGATAGAACCATCAACATCGCCGTATTCATCACCCATCGTCCTCGTGAAAAAACTTGATGGATCGGTGCGGTTCTGTATTGATTTTCGAAGACTGAACACTATTACGGTAGGCGATAGGGAGCCTATTCCGTTTCAGGAGGAATTAATAGCTTCATTGGCCGGGTCCACGTGGTTTTCCAAGATAGATTTAACGAAAGGTTATTGGGAAATCCCGCTTACTGAGGAGTCTAAACAATACACGGCGTTCCAAACGCCCATTGGATTATTCCAATTTAAGGTCATGCCATTTGGGTTGGTAAACGCGCCAGCGACGTTTGCACGATTAATGAGATTAGTGTTGAAGGACATACCTAATGTCGTGTCATTCTTTGACGATATAGCATGCCATACGTCGACATGGTCTGATCATATTCAGACACTAACAGTAATTTTTCAACGATTACGTCATTTTGGGTTAACTGCTAAACCCGCAAAGATGGATTTGGCATGTCCAGAGATAATATTCTTAGGACATATTGTGGGTAGAGGTGTTCAGAGACCTGAAGAAACAAAAATTGACAAGTTGGTAGGGTTGCAAATCCCTAAAACAAAGAAACAAGTCAGAAGCTTAGTGGGAATTTTAAATTATTACAGAAAGTTCATTCCAAATTTTTCCTCCTTGTCATCTTCTCTTACTGACCTTACTAAGAAGGGACAACCCGATAAGGTCCAGTGGACGTCTGAATGTCAGACAGCATTTGATAATTTGGTGACAGCATTATCATCGTCACCCATTCTGATATTACAAGATTTTCGATCTAATTTTATCCTCAGAACGGATGCGTCGGACTCTGGTGTCGGCGCTTGTCTTCTACAGGAGAAGAACGAATGTCTCCATCCTGTATGTTATGTCAGTAGGAAGTTATTGCAGAGAGAAAGAAAGTATTCTGTGATAGAGCGTGAGTGTCTTGCCATTGTCTGGTCCGTCCAGAAACTAGGACGTTATCTCATGGGACGAGAATTTTGTATCCAGACGGACCACAAGCCACTGACATTTTTGTCGAAGAATCGTTCGTCCAGCCCACGCTTGTCTAGATGGGCATTGGCTTTACAGCCGTACACCTTCGTTATTCAACCAATTCCAGGAACCAGCAATCATATCGCCGACTACCTTAGTCGAGCCTAGGGGAAGATTTCAGGAGCTTATACATCGGAGGACAGGAACATTGACAGGATCTGTGTGAATGAGTCGACTTTAAAATATTGACATTATAAAATATATGATATGAAGAATGGTTGATAGGTTGAATGGTTTTTGATTCTGTATTAGATATTGTGTTTAGTTAGCTATTCATGATGTGACACATATATGCCTATTGCAGGCCATATTGATCCCCATATTTTCCCCTGATTTCGGTATTCTATATACTAGGGGAACTGCTAGGTCAGTTTTTTTGGTATAGGTATTGCTCACGCTCACTCGTTGACAGTCATCTTGATGCGATTTGAAATTAATTGCATTAATTTTTTTGGGGTGGGGGATGATGTCACGAGTGGAGTGAGTGCAATTAAGGGGATTGCTACAGAGCGGGTGTAGAGTAAGAAAGGCTCACAGTAGACAGCAAGTTAAGCGTTCTGTTGTGAGTAGTGGGGAGGGGGGGGGGTCTGAAGGAGGCGAAAGCGCTGTATAACTATCACTGCAAGTTAGAAGGTCCTAGGGATCGGACCTGTGAATAAAAGCCCATCGGGCAGAGATAAAAGGAAGCAGTCGAGAAGACTAGTGAGAGTCTTTCCAGTTATGACTGGTATGTAGAATGTTGATTGATTATTATGATTGATGTATTATATTATATTCGTCTATTACCATGATGTGAATAAGTATATGTGAGGAATGTGGAAGTCCTTGATATTGGATATAGCAATGTGCGCCACGAGCGATAGATGAAAGTGAGTTCATGGATTTGTAGCGCGAGTGAGTAGTGTGTACTCCGATGGAAGTGTGTTACCGTAAGATGTGTGGTGAGTGAAAGGTGAACTAGTGTGTGTACGCTTCATGGATTGTAAGGAGAGGTGGAGTGAATAGAAATGGTAGGGTATTATACCAATGTAATGTTATTCTTGTAGGTGTCGGGGACGGGCCGCAGAGCCACCTCGATGAGCACAGGAGATAGGCCAGCATAGGGCCGGAGGCCACACATAGGCCAGAAGCGAGGCTGTCAATACCGGACAGTAGAGGCACAGAAAGTCGTGGCAGTCAGGCCACGGACAGGGACGTAGATATGAGAGTGAATGAGATACTATATTGTTGCCATGTTGATAGGCTAGTGAACTGATATTATGTTGTTGCCATGTTGATGGCTATGGAAATAATAATGTGTTATTGCCCTGCTGAGGTGCGAGGGGAATGCTAAGGTGTATGACAATAGGAAGGTGATATTGAGAGACTGCGGTGCCAGTAACTTATTAATGGGCTATTAAGACCCTGAGGGGAGAGGCTGAGGCCGAAGTGCCTTTAGGAGTAACTACCGGATTGTGGATCCGAGGGAGAGTGTGTGTGAGAATAAGGCCGTTGTACGGCAGTGCATTTCAATAATATAATGTATGTAATTGCGCTATTATATGTATAATTATGTTTAATAAATGTGTGAGTCTGATGGATTGTTCTGTTAAGTGTTAACTTGTTTGTTCGTGATTGTTGTCCTGTCATAACTTATTACATCTCCCAGTCTGGGATTTGTGACAATTTTCACGAAGAAAATTAGGTAGTAGAGCTAAAGTAAATTTCGTGCATAAATCAATTTTAAAGTAATGACCATCAGCTACAGGTTAATGGGTTAGTGGACTATGTTGGCACAAAGAAAGTAGTTAAAAATGTATTTCTTGTCCCTGGCACCTGTCAAACAACGACTTGCCGGGGAAACCTCGCATTTCTAGGTCACTTGAAATCTTTTCAGAGTCCTCGAGACGGCGGTTCAAGCCAGATCAACATCTGACCGACTAAATCTCTTTACTTGAAGCTGATATATTTTCTTTGCTCAACATTTCTAACAACATAACAAGCCTTTTCTTGGCCAATAATGCAGTGGAACCTTTTATCTTGGCATAGTCATCAACATTTGGTAACAGAGCGTTGACCTAATTCTGATGGATCCAGATCAGGCTGTTGACATTCCTGCATACGTCACTGCCCCCACGTGACTGAAGAAAATGGGGTGGAATGAGATAAGGGGTACCCGCAGTGATTTAAGCAGAACTTGACGAGTGTTTCATGAACGGATTGACTGACTTTAACACAAGAGCTTGGCGTAAACAAAGGATAGTATAACCCGGTCATGCATTTCTCATCTCCTCTTGACAAAAATTATAATTATAGTTTTAACAGCCAAAATTTCTAGATCTGGTCAATGAAGAAAACCAGATAGATAACGGTGGTCACATGGACAAAACTGTCTCACTCAAAATTACCTTCCCACCACCTTCCCCCCCCCCCTGGTGTTTGGCGGGCTCTTTTGGTAGGGTTTCCTGCTGGCCCATCGTTGTATTGTATCTGTCTATAGTCTTGCATTGTCTTAGTACATTTTCACCGTTATGGTGTCCATATGCTTTCTCCCAACTCTAACTCAAACTCAAACCCACCCCCACCCCCCAAAGGCAATGACTGTATGCATAATATCCACCCCCCCCCCCACCCCCTGTTTAATGACATGTAAATGCAGATTTCTACCGAAAAGCAGACAAGTGGGCACGTAAGGGGTTGGGAGAAAATAAATAGTGGTGATCAAACCTCTGTGTGGGGAAGGAGGTGGGGAGAAAATAAATAGTGGTGATAAAACCTCTGTGTGGGGAAGGAGGTGGGGAGAAAATAAATAGTGGTGATCAAACCTCTGTGTGGGGAAGGAGGTGGGGAGAAAATAAATAGTGGTGATCAAACCTCTGTGTGGGGAAGGAGGTGGGGAGAAAATAAATAGTGGTGATCGAACCTCTGTGTGGGGAAGGAGGTGGGGAGAAAATAAATAGTGGTGATCAAACCTCTGTGTGGGGAAGGAGGTGGGGAGAAAATAAATAGTGGTGATCAAACCTCTGTGTGGGGAAGGAGGTGGGGAGAAAATAAATAGTGGTGATCAAACCTCTGTGTGGGGAAGGAGGTGGGGAGAAAATAAATAGTGGTGATCAAACCTCTGTGTGGAGAAGGAGGTGGGGAGAAAATAAATAGTGGTGATCAAACCTCTGTGTGGGGAAGGAGGTGGGGAGAAAATAAATAGTGGTGATCAAACCTCTGTGTGGGGAAGGAGGTGGGGAGAAAATAAATAGTGGTGATCAAACCTCTGGGTGGGAAAGGAGGTGGGGAGAAAATAAATAGTGGTGATCAAACCTCTGTGTGGGGAAGGAGGTGGGGAGAAAATAAATAGTGGTGATCAAACCTCTGGGTGGGAAAGGACGTGGGGTGGGGGGGGGGTAATGGTAATGCAGCTAGTGATGATTAAAACGATGTAGATGCATGAGTGTGTTGTACTGGTGATGTTGTTGGTAGTCGTGCTGCTGTCGTTGTAGGTGGTGGCGGTTGGTGGGGGGGGGGGGGGGAGGCATATGTTCTGCGGATAAAGGGGAGAGGGGGAACTTCAGTGTCCATAATTGTGATATTAAGGGTAGCTGTTTTAGTGGTAATGGTACCGGGGGGGGGGGGTGATGGAGCTGGTGGTAGTGGTTATGGTTGGTAATGGCGGTGGTAGTGGTTATGGTTGGTAATGGCGGTGGTAGTGGTTATGGTTGGTAATGGCGGTGGTAGTGGTTATGGTTGGTAATGGCGGTGGTAGTGGTTGTGGTTGGTAATGGCGGTGGTAGTGGTTATGGTTGGTAATGGCGGTGGTGGTGGTTATGGTTGGTAATGGCGGTGGTAGTGGTTATGGTTGGTAATGGCGGTGGTAGTGGTTATGGTTGGTAATGGCGGTGGTAGTGGTTATGGTTGGTAATGGCGGTGGTAGTGGTTATGGTTGGTAATGGCGGTGGTAGTGGTTATGGTTGGTAATGGCGGTGGTAGTGGTTATGGTTGGTAATGGCGGTGGCAGTGGTGGTGGTAATGGTGGTGCTAGTGGTAGTGCTAATCTCGCACTCCCTGTCTATTTTTTTTCTGTCTCTCTCTTTCACTCTCTCTCTCTCTCTCTCTCTCTCTCTCTCTCTCTCTTTCTCATTCTTTCTCTTTTCTCCCTTTCTCCCTCTTGATAGACAGACAGACAGACTGAAAGACAGATAGAAAGATAGATAGGGCAAAGAAATCCACTGCCAACAAACACATTACCTTATACAAGTCATTGCCCTCCTGTTTTCGGTTCGCCGCTTCCTCTAGTTTATCGACTCTACCTCCCATTGTTGGGCTGAGTTCACAGGTCAAATTGTTTTATCAGCAAATCTCTGGTGTATTTTCTGCGGAGTTTTAGAAAAATAAAAAGGTGAACAAAAGTTGAATGTGTCATGTCGTTACCTCAGCCCGCTAAGCTTAAAATGTTCTCTGTGTATTTTCTGTTTTCAGAAAGGAAGTGTATATCCTTTCAGAAACTTCCTTTCAGAAACCATCTGTCCACCACGCTCCTCAGAATGCTTGCGTCAGTATAAACGTGTCCCTCTTTCAGCGTTACAATTATTGTTTTTTTACCCCACTGACATCTGTTTGTGTGTATCTACCTCTCTCTCTCTCCTCCTCTTTTATACCATCTCCACCCCGCCTCCCCCCCCCAACCCCCTCACACACACATACGCAAATGGATTAATTC